>VWZW01003626.1:908182-1021332 GCA_013397115.1 Edolisoma coerulescens | reverse complement strand
TATGAATTAAAATGAATGCATCCTTAGCTCATAGAAATTGGCATGGGTCTATTGATTTTAGTGAAGCAGTACAATATTAAATCAGATGTGGCCTTTAAATACAAGAAAATCTCAGCTGTTTCATACAGTTATTGTGCTAGTTTAAAATAAGCAATGAAAACCTGTCCTTAACAGATGGTGATACAATTTATTTTAAATGAGTTCTGATAAATGCCATATCTACAGGAAGATGGAGTTTTGCCCAGATGCATCATTTTAGTTGTCATGTGTATCATAGAATTGTAGAATATCCTAAGCTGGAGGAGACCCACAAGGATCACAGACCCCAGCTCCTGGCCCTGCACAGAACACCCCAAGGGTCACACCGTGTGCCTGAGAGCGTTGTCCAAACACTTCTCGAACTCTGTCAGGCTTGGTGCTGTGACCACTGCCCTGGGGAGCCTGTTCAGTGCCCAGCCACCCTCTGGGTGAAAAACCTTTTCCTGATATCCAACCTAAACCCCCCCTGACACAACTCCAGGCCATTCCTTCAGGTCCTGTCACTGGTCACCAGAGAAAGGAGATCAGTGCCTGCCCCTCTGCTTCCTCTCATGAGAAACCTTTAGGTCCCTGATAATGTTTTCCCTAAGCCTCCTCTTCTCCAGGCTGAACAGACCAAGTGACCCCAACTGCTCCTCATTCAGTTTCCTCTCAAGGCCCTTCACCATCTCCATGGCCCTCCTTTGGATGCTCTCCAAGAGCTTTATATCCCCTTTTTATCATGGCACAAGGTACTATAGGTGAGACCTCTTTTAAAAATTCATACAATTATAGAACGGTTTGGGTCGGAAGAGACCTTAAAGATCACCCAGGTCCGACCCCTCTGCCATGGGCAGGGACACCTTCCACTCGACTGGCTTGGTCAGAACCCCATCCAGCCTGGTCTAGAACACTTCCAGGAATGGGACAGCCACGGCTTATCTGGGAAACCAGTCCCAGTGCCTCATTGCCCTCATGGTAAAGAATTTCTTCCTGATATCTGATCTAAACCTACTTCCTCAGTTTAAAGCCATTCCCCCTTGTAGAAAGTTCCTCTCCAGCCCTCTTGTAGTCCCACTTTGGGTACTGGAAGGTCTCAATAAGATCACATTAGACCCTTCTCTTCTCCAGGCTGAACAATCCCACTTCTCTCAGCCTTTCAGTATCTTCAAAAAGTTCTTAAAGTGTTTATCTGGCTTGACTATCTGGTTATATTATTTTGTGAATTGCAGAGCTGCCTTCAACTGAACACAAATTTCCCTGAGCCAATATATTCATGCTGGCAGAAACCTTGCATGAGAAGGAGCCAAAAACATAGAAAGGTCCAAGCCTGTTAATTTTTACAGTCATTCATGAAAATTCTATTTAATAAAGGGACATATGTAACAGGTAGATCATCACCATCTCTTCTTCCTTTTTGTTCTATATTTACAATGTCTTCACCATTGCAGATATAATGGATTTTACTTCATGCACTATGAATTTAGTAATAAAATCAAGCCCCAAGTAAACACAGAACAGATTGAAACGTTTAAAAATGCTAAACAAACATCATAGATTTGTTGTCATAGGCAAAATGGGCAGAATATTGTCTCAGGTTATGAAATGTGGTTGTTTCTTCTGTGTATATACAGATATAACTAAAATATAATAATTTATTGTATAATTAAGAATTGTAAATGAATCTATGATAAAACCTGTACTTTTAGGGGGACATTGTGAAGAGTGAAATAGCCTTTTTATGGCTTTAGCAGAACCTTGAAATCTCAACATGTGGTGCAGGGGTGCAACGGGTTTGAGGAGGTAAAGTTTTGAGAAAGACTCAATATTATAAGAGAGATACTGTGTTTGAACAGCTGGAATAAGATTTTTCCATTGTTGAAGATGAATGGAAAGTCTTGGTTAACTGTTTGACTAATGAAAGTTTTGGAGGCTGGGAGATTAAAAACTAACTGGCAAGGTAAAGTGTTCTCTGGCGTACGGAGACTCAAGAATGGTACATAAGAAATTTTGTTTAGGGTATTTGCAATTGTTTGCTGAGGGTCAGACCTGGGGAAAAAAGTGTTAAATTAGAGCATTACCAGATTGTTTCTCTGATACGTTAGTGAGGTAGCTGAAAGAGGTCTGATTTTTGTTTATCTCACTAGCCAAACCTGAGCATTCACAGGAAAAGACTGAGAATGCAGGCTATTAAGCGTGGTAAATTACCTAAGGCAGACCTGTAATCACTTGGCTAAGAAAAGCTATAGATGAGCTTTATCAGATTTTAGCCATTAGAGAGAATTCCATGTCACAAGCTACCATGGAAGAATATTCCTGACCTAGAAATCTATGAAAGATTTAAGTTAAGGATGTGATACACCTCAGTAGAAAATGAGGACCCAAATTTATGCATTTCAATCACATTTCTTCACTGGAATGAAACCTGGGAATGCAGAAGTGGCAAAAGAAGCAGAAATAAATGCAGTCCTACTGAGCTTGAAATTATTCAAGGGTGGCAAGTTTGTCAGTTTTACTGCACACCTTCCAGAAGTGTTTACAATGCTAATAGAGTTATATAAAGAGAAGCTTGTGATTTTAAAGGCTGCTGAGTCACATTTTGCCCTCAGTGAAGTGGAGCAATCAGTTGCCAATACAGACACATTGCACAGTGTAACGTGAAATCAAAAATCGGTTGGACACGTCCACCAGTGTCCAAGCAGAAAGATTGTTGATCAACATGTGGAACAGCTGTTAGGAAGAGAATGCTCTATATCTCAGAAAAGTCTGGCAGTTGTTGCTCCTGGTAAACCTGCTTTTCACAAGTGAGTATGAGGAGAGTTGCGTTAGAATCTATTAGCGTGCGTTTTTAGAAAAATCATAGGATGGAATAAAAATAAACCCCTTAACTTCTGCTGCATACTAGCAGTGTTCCAAAGTGACTCTGTGATCAAATAAGAGAATCTTTATTAAAAAAAAAAAAAGGAAAGCTGAAAGTATGACAACTGATAGACATATGACATGACCAAAGTTACTCAGAAAAAAAATTGAAAGTCTGTTTTTTTTTTTCCTTGCTAAGTTGACAGAATTCTGTTCATTCATCAAGAAGAGAAAAGGAATCAATTATCTATTTTTTTTAATATGATCTGTTTAGGAAAGTCACTGAAATTACTTAAGCACTGGATCAGGAAATAGAAGGCTTGACCTATCGGAAATGCTCTGTCTGAAGAAGCTATTCTAAAATACCCCACGCTTTCATAAATTAGTGTTAGAAATAAAAGCACTTGATGATCTCCTTTTTTTGTGAAAAAATAGTGCGACACATTTTCTTGTGGTGTATAAATGCATATATTATGCTCTAACTGGACTTAGACATTCTTACTCTGGTCACCATAAAAGCGGCCTGGTCTCTTGGAGAGTAGTTAAAATATTTATATGAGGCAAACCTGAAATTTATAAAAGTTGTAACTTTTGATATTCAAATAGGAATTTAATTATGAAGTATGAAACTAACTCAACAATTAAACCAGGAAGACAAAGCAGAAAACAAAGCACATAATAGATGTTGAAACAGGAAGATCATGCCTTGTTTATGGAATCACAGGCCAGTTGAAGGCATAAGATCCTCTTAACTACAGTGCCTGGTATCATCATATAATGTAATACAGTAAAATCCAACAGATATGTGTTTTATTATCTAAGCATTAAACTTAGAAATGTTAGAAATATATACTGTTCTATTTTATTTTCACAGGAGGGGTTGGGCTGCTAGGTTTTTTAAAAGAGCTGAAATAACAATGCTTACACCTGTCAGTGCAGTCTGGCAAATTTTCTGATGTTATCTAGACTGCTCCCGACTGTACTTTCTTCAGCAGCATAGACAGCAATCTGAGTTATGCAGGAAAATCTTCTTGTAGTCTTTGATTAGTCTTTGATTTCTGTGTTTTATTTGTGTACTTCCTGTGGGGGCACAGTTGCATTGTGATGATTTAAAAGACAGTGTCTTCAGTGTATGCTGAATATAAATCCAGAAGAAATGTAGGCAGGTGAATGCCTACATCTTAATTACTTCTTCAGCTAAATGTCTCCATTTCTTTTATCAAGCACAAAGTACACCGATTTTCAATTCTCTTTTTCATGTGAAAATGTTGATGTGTGAATGACTCAGGATTCCCAAACTGTAGAAACTTGAACAGAAAAAAAGAGTCCTATATTTTACTTACCAATTTTATTTGTGGAATTTTGTAGTAACTGGCTAAATTATATTTGTTTGTACTTTTTTATTTTATTGTCTTTCTTCCATTCTTTTACAAGTCAAAATATCTATAGTTTATGTCATCCATGAAAAAAAAAACCAAAACCTTTAGCTAATTTTTGAGAGCACTTTCACAGGCAAAAAAACACGAACAGGAAAGAATTTACCTTCAGATAACATTAGATTATAGCAGCAGTGACTTGGCAGAGTTTTTAATCTTAAAAGATCACCTACTTTATATAAATGGTGATATAAGAAGCAAAACCAGTATATAGTGAGTAGCCTGCAAAATGAAAAAATTGTATTTAAGAAGATACATGAAAGTATACACCAGTTCATCAACTTTTTTTGTTGGTCTCGATTCTTCTCTCCTCAAACCTTTGGATGATATTACAGCATAGAAGCCTGGAAAAAGATAAAGTTTCCTCATAAGTAAATGGAAGAGGCTACACTTTGCGATTCTGGCATACACACTTCAAAGTCTCTCAAGTATGAAAGAAATTTAGAAAATACTGTATAGGAACATTTTCAACAGGTCTTTAGGGAAGCAAGTGCTATTTATTTGGAAAATGCTTGTAACTAATTGGGTTGATAAATAGCCATGGCCACAAAGTAAACTCTTGTACAGCTTAATGTAGCATTTGTAGAAGACTTCATCCTCTTGGTGTAGTTTCATTGAATTGAAAGGAGCAGAGCTTGTTAGATACTTTTTAACAAGGCAGTCTTTCATTAATTAGGTCAGTGGGTTAAGTGGAAGTGGATGTTAAAGATGCATGTTAAAATTTGAGGATTTATTTTCAAGAAACCAGGCTAGAAAAAGTTTAATTCATTTGTGTGGGTAAAAATGAAATATTTAAACTACCTTTCTGGCTGTGTGGGTTTATATTACCTTATTTTTTCTTTTATTTCTTAGAAAGTGATAATTATTAAAAGCCTTTTGAGGGGGATGGTCTGAGTTAGTATATTTCCTTAGATGTTCATGAGCTCTGATAACTTTTAGCCATTTACCAGCAAGTGAACGTTTTCTCCACACTTTACAGTGTTTCCTTTGTATTCACTATTCTTTTATTTGTTTGTCTTGTGGGTTTTGTTTGTTTTGGTTTGTTTTGTTTTTTTTAATTCTGTGCTGAGATTCTCAAAATAACCACCACGGAACCGTTCCCAGTTCAGGAATTAACATAATGGCCTGCACATGATTCCTTTCTGTGTGATGCATCTCAATAGGGAGCTGTGAACTCTCTCTGCATCGTAGGAAGCTCTGTCTGGCATCTTCTCTTTCCTTTGTCAGCTTTAACTTTTCCTTGTGATATACAGTGGCACACTTCGAGGAGTCATTTCCATTGCTGTCAGTACTTCTAGGTTTATATTCACAGCCAGGTGCAACCCCCACTAAGGTCAATGAAAAAGGACCTTTTATTTCAGTGGCCTTTAAATGAGATTACTTATGTCTTAAAATGTATTTTTGTAAAATAATCCCTAAAATTTCTTTGTTTATATGTATTTTCAGTTACCTTTATTCTCCTTAGTAATGGCAGTAAGTGGCAAGTATTTTGGTTTTAAGCCAGCAGGAGAGATCTGGATGCTGTACTTCTATGTAACCAGAAGTAAAAATCGTGTTGGAAGTAATCAGGGAAGAACAATGAGAGTCCATAGTTCATTCATGAATTTGAGCAGATGAAATAGAAAGTTTCTGTTGTTTTTAAACATGTGGTGTTTTGTGTGTATTTTAAAAGAAAAGGAGATAGAAAAGTGTAGAAAAACTCCCCTTGCTTCCAGGTGTTCATGTCTAAGGTTAAGTAGGCATCTAAATGCTAAATGATCCTACAGCAGTTTATAGCATTTCTATATTCAGAGTACTGTGAGCAGTAGATAATGCTAATCATATTTCAAAGTAATTGTTTGTTATTAAAAATCTATCGTTAAGAGCAAAAAAATAATAATAGATGAGTAAGTTCAAAAAGAAAACAGCTTTTTTTTTTTCTTTATTATTCCTAAGTTTTTCATAGTACCTTATGAAACAGAAGAAGAGAGGTTTCATACACATATAGATAGATAGATAAATGGATATATTTAAAAGAACACTCTGCAGTGTGAGCTTCATTGACAATGCAATGGTGTTATGTTCTTTCACATCTTTTAAAATGCCATCACCTCAGCTGAGCTTTGCTAATCTTCTGTGCATTCCTGGAACTTTAGCTACAGCTGTAGCTAGATCAGACTTGAATGGAAGCAGAAGTGAAACTTCTGAGCTTTGTGAGGGACTTCAGGTTTTATCATTCGTAATTAGAAGTTGATGGGAACCAGCAGTAGAGCTTTATAAAACAGCAAATGCTTCTGGGACTCAGCAGGTTTTGTGTCTGTGGAAAACACTGTTTCACGGGGACAATGATTATCTGAGACTTTCCATCCACCCTCCTCTCTGAATTAATTACTCCCCAAATTCAGTCATCTGACAGACACAGGAAAGGCAAGAGCCTCAAACCTAATACCAGTGCCTTCTTGTTCTTGGCATAACTACTTTTCTCACTGTTCACCAGCATGATCATAGCCAGAAACTCTTTTTAATGGTCATTGTGGTTATTCTTAAATTTATTCCAAATCTCTTTTCATCTCTCAATGTGTTTTCATGGTGGTAAAGGTTCTGTGATAATTATTATCTTTTTTTATAATGTTAGTGAACAAAATCACAAAAAAACAAAACGAGAGAGATTTAAGGAAAGCAATCTAGAAGTGGCTTGCACCATCAAAACTGTTTTTCTATTGGATAGGGTTAGATATTTTTGGGAAATACTAAACTTTCACTTTATTTTGATTATATGACAGCTTTGTGTCAATCCACATCCTCTGAAGTTAGGTTTCACAATCTATAATACTATTCATATAAGTAATTCATACTAACCCTACAGTTCATTTTGACATAAATCTGTTAAAAATTTGGTAAGAAACTAATTGAAACGACAGGTTTTCCTTGTTTTCATCACAGGGAAATGATCTTATCCTTTTGGTCTTAGTTTCTTCATTCGTAAAGAGGGCCAGGTATGTGGATAGATTGCTGCTTGTTATTGCTCCTGAAAGATATTTGAATGCCCAACTCATATTCCTAAGCAAAAGTTGTTTTCACTCATAGAAAATTATAAAGGCCTTTCTGTTATGATGAAAAAGATGACAAAGCAACTGTTCTAGTTAGAAGCTGCAAACAATAAGGAAAATATTTGCCTGCAAACATTTGAAACTCCAGCTTTGACCTGGTGAAAAAAAGCAAATTTTCCTTTGTACTTTCTTCTAAAGGATTGTTGTTTTTATTTTGCAGAAGCTGTGTCTCAAGCCAGAGGCCAGAAACCTTATTTATTTCTCTACCATTTTTGTTCTGAAACCATAAATATGTTGAAAAGAGCGTAAAAGCTTTTGCTAATACTTTTCAGATGTTCACAGAACAAAATTAGCCTTTGACATTTTACTTAGGCTAAAAAATGAAAAGCGTTTAATCTTTGTTGTTTAGAGTGCAGATGGTTGAAAAATTGTATTAATAAAAGAAAAAGTATTTTACTGTTTGTACTGCTGCCAGTGTGGATATGACAAATAAAACTTAGAGAATTCAGATTTAGAGAAACAATACGTGACTTGAAGTATTAGGTAATCCATGGCTGAATACACAGAGTGGTTTTAGAAGACCATGAAATTTAGTATACTCGCTCAAGCCATAAATCCTATTGTCTTCCAAACGCCTAATGTGTCTACATTTAACATTTTAAATGAAAAAATACTCCTGTAAAGCAAAAAAAGGCCACTTTCGAAAGATGCAAATGGTGGTGAAAAAGTCCCCTCATCCTTCTCCCCTCTTCAGTGTTGACCATTTCATTCCTTAAAGACAATACCAGATTTTTTTTTTGTTTTTCTTTTTTTTGTTTTGGTTTTTTTTTTTTTTTGTGTGTGTGTGTTCTAATCCATCCTTTTAAAAACAATAATAAATTTGTAGTAAGGCTGGAATTGCTCCAGTTATTCTGCCTCCTCCAATGATTGCAGTTTCTCTGGATGCACATCAATGCAAACATAGAATGAAGGCTGTCAAACTTTTTTTCTCTTGTTCTGGGGTATATTCCTGGACTATTTGGTGCTTTTTACAATCACAGACATTATGTATGAATTGCAGAACTCAAACCTTCAGATGTGTGAGTCTCCAGTAGCTCAGCTAATAGGGGAGTTGCCTTCTGTAAATAGGAAGTTATTTTGCAATGCAGTGGCAGATGAATAACACACAACAGCACCATTCCTATGGATCAGATAAGAAAAACATACTTGATGTCCTGAAATGGTGTAAGTTCACACAGCTTCATCCACTGCAGGGGAGCTGACCTGACTAATACTGGGCATCCTATGGATGTCGTACATTGATGATTAGTGACCAACGGTGTAGAATGGGATGCATAGGGAGACATGTGATGATATAGATAAGGAGGATGTCAGAGGTAAATGTAGTAAACAGATTACTTTTTTCAAAGTGTGATTTTCAAAGTACAACTTTGGGACTTGTACTAAATTTAATGATGTTTGAGATAACTTAAAACCACAATAAAAGAGAAAAAGCAAAAAGCAGAATCACTGAGAAGAACAACAGAAGGATAGCAACTAATGAGCTTGATTCTGCTAAGGGACTGAAAGATTTATTTGTCTTGTTACTGATAGAAAACAGAGAAGATATCATCTCAGAGACAGGTTCATTTTCCTGAGGGAAAGAAAAATGTTAAAGACCTTGCTGTGATGCTGGAAAAGACAATAAAGAAGCTACTCCAGTGAAAATCTGCAAAGTGTTAGGCCCAGTTGAATTTGATTGCTGAGCTCTGAAGAAAATACCAAGAAAAATAGTTAATCAAATACTAATGATTAAAAAATTAATAATCAAATATTTTTGATTCTTAAACTCAGAACTTATGGAGGTCATCACCTTTACTTTTCAACATTGGCCCGGGATAGCATCAATAAAATGGATATCAAAGGAAATAGATAATGACAATTTAAAGAGCGTCATATTAAAAAATTTCACCAGTAACAACAGCTGGCTAACTTGCTTCTCTATAGAGTCCCAAAGTATAATATCCACTTACGATGGCTGAGAAGATGAGATCTGTCATTTTCCTCCTCCTACACTGTTTTTGCAGTGTAATGCATGCCTGTCAGTACCGGATTGAGTGCACCACAAAAGTTATTAGAACGTCAGCAGTAGTCTGGTACCTATTTAAAGCAATATAAAACTTCAAAATCAAAACACCCTAGGTGTGTAACTATTTTCACACATCATTTAGCAAAATGCTGATCTATACGTTTTTGCAAACCTGCTGCAGAGATTGCATTGCAACCTAAGTACTGAGGACAGTAGGAAATCTTGTTCTCTAGATAGAGAATTTAGACCTAACTTTGGCAAAATATGTAAATGTCAAAAGCTTTGACTGTAGATGGTGAATTCCTTTTGTCTGAACTTAGGAGTAAAATTATTAGTTCAAAGCCTGTAAAAATGCCACAAGACAGAAATATTGCCAGCACTAAATACACGGATAAAAACTTTTAATATTCACATCTTTATTTGAGAAATAAATAGATTTTGGTATATGATATATATGAATTCTTGTAGCTGCCATGCACAGAAGCTGTGGCTTCTTGAAGTGCAATCTGCAGGAAAAGTATGAGTCCTTCAGTGTAAAGTTTGGATCGTGCAAACAACATTTCTAGCAACATTTTCTAGTTCTATCACTTGTACCACGAACATTAACAAAGAGTTGGTTTGCCTGTACTGTGAGCTTCTGTTTTTCCATGGAAAGCTAGAAAATAGTTTTTACAGGATGAAGTAAAGAACTAAAATATGGATATGAAAACTAGATGAGTGGTTCAGTCACACCTGTAAGTTTAATCAAATCATTATATTTTAGAAAATCTATAGAAATCTTCAGACAAAGTAAAATCCATACCGTGCTACTTATGTATTGTTAAATTATTTTAATGGTCCTGAATCAACCAAAAATTACAGTATAATTACTTTGTGCAAAAATAATTATCCTAATTACTGCATGCAATATAGTGATTGCTGTCTGAACAGGATTCAGTATACTTTTAAATAGCTAAACGATCTTTTTCAGCTGGTTAAGCTGCCTGTATTACTAACTTTGCTAGAGAGATTTCTCAGAATGTTTTTACATGTAGTAAAAACATGGCCTGAACTTTTGGGAATGACTGTGTTCCATCTAACACACCTGTTGTCAGTTCACCTCATCCAGAAGCTACACGCTCATCCAGCCACTCGCTCACTTTCCACCTGCAGGAAAGGGACAGAATAGGAAAAGCAAAAGATAAAAGGGAAAAGCTTATGGGTCAAGAGAAGCACAGTTTAATCAGTGATGAAAAGATCGGAAAAAAACAAGTGATGGAGAGGCAGCCACTTTCTCATTAAGGAGACTGATGCCCAGCCAGACTCCAAACAATGGCTACATTTGAAGACAAAACCTCCCAATTTATTGCTGAGTATGGTCTTACGTGGTGCAGAGCACCATTTTGCCAGCTCAGGTCAGCTGTCCTGACTGTGCCTGGTCCCAGCTTCTTGTCCACTCCCAGCCCTCTCACTGGACAGCAGAATAAGGACCAGAGAAAGATTTGGTGCAGTTTTAGTCACAATTCAAACCAGAGCACCATATGGGCTGCTACAAAGAAATTTAACTCCCATCTCAGCCAGACCCAACACACAACTGTGGTTATTCTTTGGTAGGTCACATACATGTTTATTTCTGCAGGTATTTAGTGCAGTTACATGACCTAAAATATGTACTTCGACTGCTACAAACTTAAATGTCTCAATGCATATTAAAATACTTCTGAAATAAATAGCAAAATATTCGCTCTCTCTTTATTACTACTTTGTTCTTAGCTTCTTTATCAGGGGCATGACCATCCTGCATAAGTATTTGAAGCATTCATTGTGGAAATGGTCTGTTTGTTACATTTCAGCTCATTCAGGTCCTTGATGCCCATGCAGTACACGAACGAGCATGGTGGGATGAACTGCACCCTGATATTTAATAGAATGCTGACCAGAAGCAATCTAACCTCAGCTTGAGGTTTCCTTTAAGAATGTTCCTAAAGGCACATGATATATTCAAGGACGGCAAAGTGGGGACATTAGTGCCAAATTTTAAATTTGCAACGAAAAAGGAGCCAAGTCTAGCTTGCCAGCCTAACTTCAGTTCCTGGAAGACTCTGGAACAAATAATCAAGAAAATGATTTGTTAGCAGTAGCAAGGCAAGAAAGAAATGAGTATCAGTAGGTCAGCAACAAATTACATTAAAACAATTCTTCAACAATTGTTAGAGAGTGTCAAGAAGCAGCAGATGTCATGTAATCCTAAACAAATTTTTAGGCACTGTCTAGCATGATATTCTCTTAAGCAAGCTAGGGAATCTTGGGCTAGATTAAGTTTCTAAATTAGTAGTAAATTGCGTGCAAAGTTGTCTGGATAACTGTGCAAGTTGCCAGTGATTGCCTGTCAAAGTGAAAGGACAAACCAGCCACAAGGTGTTCCTCCTGGAATCAATTCCTTGCTATTTTCCTTTAATCAGCCTGGATGGTAGAGCACAGACCAAGTTTATTAAATCTGTGATAATGCAGAGCTGGGGGAGAGAAACCACATACTCAAGAGCAAGCTTTGAATTCAAAATCAGCTTTGACAAATTAGAGAGAAGGACCAAAAGATATGTTAAAACTCTGTGGAAGCAAGTGGAAGGTGCTAGGCGTAGGAAGAAATTATGGACAGCAAAAATATGGTGTAGAAAAAACTTGGTGAAATACTGTTTCTTTGGAAAAGAATCTGTGAGTCTGCATGTATCACATTCTGTACAGGGGTTAGCAAAGCCATGAAGTTGTAAAAAAATCTAGGGAACATTTTATCTCTTGTAAATGGAAATACAGCTTGTAAGACATGGTGAAGTAATTATCCAATTCTGCTCAGGGCAATACTCAAGGCTGGAATTCTGCATTCAATTTTAACCATTGCATGTCAACAACAAAGCAGAGCTATTAATTAAAAACCTGAACAGTTTGGGTTATGTACCTTACAGAATAAGTGACTGAGGGAGGATCTGATGGCAAAGATCAGGTTGTGAAATGTGGTATAAAAAGGAAATAAATGATCTGGTTTTTTATCAGTGATGGATAGGAGAAGAAATAATGGGGTTAAATTGCAGCAATTAAGTATAAATTTAAACACTAGGAAGATCTTTTTTAATGATGCAAATAGTGAAACACTGAAATAGATGTAATGGGACTGGGGGATAAGAAGACATTAGTTAAATATTATAAGGACAGACATGGATAGAGTTTATCCTGCTTTAAGACAGAAAAACATGCTGGATGGTTTGGTTTTTATCACAGTTAATTACATTGATACGTCCCTGGTAAAATATTCTGCTTAACAGCTGGTGGCCACAGAATTAAATAAAGGCCAAAGACAAAAAGTGCTAGTAGCTGTAATAATTCAGTGTGTGATTATTTGATTTTAATATGAAATATTTTTGCCTTTAGGTTAGAAATAATGATTTTTTTTTTCCCTTCCTTACTCCCAGTAGTCAGGTTGTAGAAAAATCCTACTTGTTTCTATGTTGACTAACCACAGAGGGTGAGGGCTTCAGCGGGAGTTAGTTACTGGCAGAAAGGAAGGGACAAGACAAAGGATGGTGGTGGTAGAAAAAGTGGAGCCCTGGCAATGTTTTTCTAGAATTATTAGAAAATAGGAAAATAATCCAGCAACAGAAACGTTATTTCAGTTTTCTTGGTTTGGAATTCACAGGGTCATGAGTAGCCCAAGAAATGACAGAATTAAGTCTGGAACAACGTAAACCTTTGTTGAAATTTTGCTGCTTCTCGTGTCTGTGTGTTTTGGATCCTGTAGTGTAGAGGTAGATGAGGAAGTCTAAGGCAATTGTTTGTATTTACCTCTTTCCTGAAGTGGCTTGATGTTTTGGCACGTAATGTTATTGCAATGAATAATATGTGGTGCTTTTGTTCTTCTGGTTGCTTTTTGAAGACCCTGTAGTTTGGACCCAACTGAACTGAATATTTCTCTTCCTTATTTCTCTCCTGAGAAAGTTTTTCTGCATATATAACAACATTTCTTCTCTATTACGCTTGATAAGAAGAGATTTTTTAACTTTCCTCTTGGTGGAAAAAAAAAGTAAGTCTTCTTTATTTTCTTCTGTTTGACATTTTGTTCTTCATATTAAATCTACAATTCTTTCTACAGGAGACATAAAGCTAAAGGGAAAAGGGAAAGTCTGCGATAAATTAAATTTGCACTTGGGAGGCATTTCCTAAAAATAAGTACATGTATCTGGGGTGCAGAAGATTCTGATCTGTTTCTTACCCGCTTACTGATAGTAGGAGAACTGCTTTTTGTTTTGATAAGAATTGCAAAAATAATAGTTCAAATTGTACTATTGCTAAAAACAAAAGGTAGTCTAAATGGAGGAACAAACAGGATCCTTAGAATAAACAAACATTTAGGGCATGGTGCTAATGAGGTCAAGGTTCAGTTCCCATATGGGCCATTCATTTAATGATCTCTGTGAGTCCCTTCCAGCTCAGAATATTCTGTGATTCTGTGATTTTAGGCAATAAACAACTTCCATGGGAACTTTCCCTCCTTATTCTCCTCGCTGAATAAAATAAGGAAGTCACAAATTCTCATCACATTCTGCACAGCATATTTTCACCTACTTGACAAAACAGAATTTTAGAGTTAAATCCACCACGTAAAAGATAGCAACGATTTTCACAAATCATATATTCTAAAGAAGCAGCAATAAACACAATTTAAACGATTCTCCTGTTTCAATAAAATACTGTATGTCTTGTATGATTCCTACCTGATCTGTCCTAGAATTTTATCTGGACATCGCCTACCTCTATTATATGTCTAAGCCTAGGCTCCTCCATCATGGTTTTTATTCTTCATTTTTCCTGAATCAAATTGAAATTCCCCTATTGTGTTTTCTCCTGCTCAGCTACAAGCAGAAGAAGCCCTAGATGCACAAATTCACCTCATTTGAATGCCTCTCACACAAGTCTCAAGCACCACTTCTGCTCCCACAGAAATATTAACTACCAAATTTTCTGTCTGCTGCATGGAGACATTTATAAGCATAAACTGCTGAGGTCCTTTCATGAAACACGCTGTAGAACCATGAAGAGGTTTTATTGCTTAACGAAGTGTCAATACTTCATCAGTGAAGTAAAGAGATTTCTCCCTTCAAAGTTATGAGCTCAGTGCTCAAAGGCCAAGTGTATAGAATCACCTGAAAATGGAGAGACATTTTTAGGGATCAAGCTTCAGAAAAAANAAAAAAAAAAAAAAAAAAGAAGTAGAATAAGTGAAAATTAACCCTAAGAAGAACTAATTTAGGAGGGTTTTTTTCCCCCCAAAACATAGTAGTAAGTTTGCCTGTAAAATACAGTTTTAGAACAAGTTTAAATGCTTTGGTTTAACTCCACATTGGAGTCACGGTATGTCTGTAGCTGCCCATAGAGACCAAGATCCATTTTTTCTCTTGATATTTGTTTACTAGTAGTCTTGTGAACTGTCATTTCCATCTTTTTCATAACATCAGAGCTATGTGATTATTTTCTGTGAGGAGTGATGCTCATGTCCTAAGGGATGAAAATGCTTTCTCAGAATCTGATTTTTCAAGGTACTGTGTAACTCCTGCATGGGTTTTTCTGAGGGCTGTATGGTTTGGTTTTTTTCCGTACACATGAAGAATGAGTGTGCTAGAGTTCCAGAGTCTACTAAAGTATATTTTGGATCTCTATAGCACAATAAATGATATTGCATATTATATGTAAGTTGATATTCACATTATCTCTTCTAGAGAGGGTCCTGGTCAGCAAGGTAATGTGTCCTGTTTTACCTAACAGTTCACCCATTTCTGTTCAGTTTCCTTAAAATATTTTGCCTTCCATTCAAATCACCCTTATATTATCCCTGTAATGTTTTGTTCACAAACCAATATACAACAGTGACAGGATTTGTTGATACTGCACTGGAAATCAAATTTGGGCATATGAGTTTGCAAATTTCTTAGTGAAAAACGGTGTACTTACCTAAGCTGCTGATCTTACATCAGCCTGGATTCCCATGAACAACATCTCTCCAAGTCAGTGGGAGATGCTGGTAGAGATTGAGGACACTGGTAAACAAGTATTACTTTGCTTTCCATGGCAGAGAAGGCTGCCAGAAAATCTATTGCCTAGGAATTCTTTTGTTTGAGGTATTGCTTTTGAGACTCTCTATACCTTAAGACTGTTCAGCCAAATGCTTTCTGAACAATTGCATATGGGGTGCTATTTCACACAGATGAATGAGTGTAATTTTTTATTTTTATCCCTGGATCTCAAGCTCAACTAGTCTTAGTCTAACCCTGACTGGTAGACTGACCTCCAGCTTCTTCTTATAGCTATCAATATCCAGGCATTGCACTAGAAGCACAATGGGCAAAGACTTCAAATGGTACAGAGAATCACAATCATGTTCATAGTTTGCCCTGAATATATTTAAACTCTTCTTTGAAGGTGAAAAAAAGAAATTATCTTTATATTCTTTTTCCTACTTCAGCCTGGAATTGCAACTCGTTTTTTAATAAAATACGTTAAAAAAAAACCAAGCATAAAACAACCAACCTTGATATAGTTTATTTCACGTGACCATGGGAATTGCTCAGACAGATATACAGAAACAGATCTGAAATGTCAGTACTTTTTCCTTTAAATGGCCCCAATAAATATATTTGTTAAAGAAAAATCAATACAAGAAGAAAAAATAATCAGTGCTTATGAAGAGGAAAAAGAAAAAAGGTGGCTCCAATGCTTTATAATTGTTCAGAAAATACTTGTGTAAGGAATGATTCCTGGATAACCTCCCAAGGACAGTGAGATTCCTGGGATTGTACTGAGTAAGTTACAGTAGCTCTTACACACTTAGTTTTCCCAAAAGAAATTGCTATTTTTTTGCTTGTTTTCCCCCTTATATTTTGTTTTTAATTCTTCTTCTCCCATTGTTGTTGTTATTGCTGTCCTTCTTCTTTAGCGTGCATGTCATCCTTCTATTTGCTAAGAAAACTACCAGATTCTAGGAAGGAATACCCAATTTACATAAGCAAGTGAGATCACTTTTATATGTAAAGGATACCAGAGGAGCGTCACTGCTGCACAATGACTAAACTCTCTTTGCCAACTTCAGCCATTTCAGCCCAGTCCTGTAATCCCATTGCAATGTTCCTGTTGACCTGAAATTTCCAGTGGGGCATTTATCTCACTTCAGAGAAGCATGGCTGTTGTCAGTGCTACAGAGTGAACTTCAATTTTGCTTTGTACCACTGTTTCTTCCAGCACATGTGAAACACTACTCTTCAGTCCTGGAGAAACTGGGACTTAGAAGATGTGTGTTGTTCCTACACAAATCAAATCTGTAGTCCAGTCTTCACTGGATTTGGTTTACATTATTTTTTGTTTGTTACTATAGCTACTTTTTATGATTGCTTGACAAATAAGAAGTGAATAGCCAACCCTTGTATGAGATCTTTTATTTCAAAATGCCTTTGTCCTCTTCTTAAACTCCAAAGTGTATGTAGTTGAATGGTGCAACTCTATGAGAAGAATTCAAATTTTAAATGAGTTTAGGGGGGTTTCAACCAGAGATTTGAACTTGTGTTATAAGGGACTTAAGCCAGTCTGCATATATTTGAAGTAGCTCTCTTGTCTCTGTGGAGATTTACATAACCATATCTTCCATCAGAATCTGCACTTTCCCTTCGCATACTCACTCAAACCAATTTAGATGAAAAAGTTATTTGACCTATTTTTACGGTCTCCAATCACATCTAAATATGTATTTAAATATGTGTGCATGTAGGCATCCACAAATAAAACATACGAAGATGGTTTCCCTGCGATAGTATCAACATCTTCTGTGTTGCTTTTGTTTCATCTTCTAAAATACAAGTTTGCACAAACAGCCTTGGCCTAATTTATAATGTGCAGCTTGGTGAAGCAACTACACACTAGAGATGGCACTAAGCTCATTTTAGCTACAACATAAACCCAGATCTTGAAAGCTTTGCAGTAACTTCCATTGCACTAAAAGCTATTGATTAGAACTGTTTCCCTGGCAGAGAGAGGGGACTGGTGAACTCATTTTGTTCCAGTGATTCACCGTGAGATCTCAATGGGAGTTGCAGATGGCAGGTAGCAGCACAGCAGGTAAACTATGAGAACCACGGAGCAATCCAGATCTTAGCCCAGCTGTATAAATTAATGAAAACATTTCTGTCCACCTGAACGGATTCTGAAGAGGATCCAATTGTATGTGATAAGAACTATTCCTGCCCAGTTTTTCTATTCTGCTTATTTTTTACTAGTAATTTACATATTTTACGTATTTCAATTTTACACTTCTCATCAAACTATTTGTTGCTGAGGACAGGAAAAGCATGTAATGTAGGACTTTATATAAATGACATGTCCTTTTTATGTCATTCGATTGTAGTGTTTGTTAGGATACATCTTTTACATGTCTTTTAAATCCATACCGATGTCATTTGATGCAGGATGTAAGAGAGTAGTAACAGAAGTGTTGCTTAAGGATTGTGCCAATGCCCTAACCACAAGGTGGTGTTTTTAAGAATTTGGCCCACTGCAGAAAAAAGTGGGAACTCACTAAAAATGCAGACTGGATAAAAATTTGTATTTGTCGATAGTCAATGTTGAAGCCCATTCAAAGTGATAAAAGAAAAGCACTTGAGGCCTTTAAATTCTAAAGTACTTTTGGAGACAAATGGGGTGTTGGGGAGGATGCGTTGGTTTGTTTTAAAGGAAGTAAAATGAGGTGGCTGCTGTCCATGTATTATAAGCGAGTTTTGGGAAATGTGCTTTGAGTTTTTTTCGTTTTTCTAAGAAGCAAATTATTTACTAGCATTAGATGTTCTTCACAATAGACACTTTTGGAATAAGTATGCATTTCATAAAGCAAGAAGGCACTTGCTATAAGCTGCAAAAAGCAGAATAAGAAAATGGATCAAACACTTTTTAACCTGCGATATAAAGAGGCTTTACAATTGAAAATAATTTACATTATCTTGTTAGTGGCTTTTGTACAGTTTTTATGGTTTTGTTTTGGAACAAGCTATAATTATAGAATCACAGTTCTTTGAACTATTTCCTTTAAACAAAAGAACATACAAAAAAATTAAAATCCTATTAATTGATATTCCTTTCTCAAATTCAACACCTTCATATGCATTAGTTTTTGTTTTGTTGAATTGTAAGGAGACTTTTCCTGAAGTTCAGTGTGATCTATTTCTGTCCCTTGGCTTGATGTGACATTCTGGAGTTTTGTGTTAGTGAAGTAAAATCTTTTTCCCGTATTCAGTGTGAAGATTGTTTCTGTTTTGGTTTGACTAGCTGAACCATAGCACATTGTTTATTGTTCACTCTGTTGTCTTCATTCATTACATTTATATACCCTTTACATTGCATAAGGCATTATTCTTCCATGAATGACTATTCATATTCTGATGTAGTCTATGTATTCAGAATATCTGTATAAAAATTCTACCTCCTTCAAATATGAGTTTCTCTCTTAGTATATGGAAAGATTCTTTGTCCTGAAAATGTGGTTTTAAAAAAATATGCAAGAATGTTTGTTCTTTGGGAGGTTTGTTAACTTGATTAAGTATATAAGTTATATGATACAGGATCCTTGCTTTCATCATTATAATTCTGTGAATTGCCTAATGGCATAAATACTCTGCCGGAAAGAAATTTTAATTATGGTTTAGATGTAGGAGTTTTTCCACTTTGGGAACCTCAGAATTATTCCTCCTCTTCATGAATTAAAACTAGGAAGCAGATGATTTTTGTGTTCATTTCAATAATGGGCTAACAATCAAACAAGCTTTCTGTTATTTGCCAGCATTTATCTTACAGAGAATGATTTTTCTTGTTGGAAAGTTTGCTTAATCCACTTATTATTAGTATTTTGCTTTAGAGGTATGAGAAATACCATTTTATATCATTCTTAAGAAGCAACCTCAAAAGAATGCAATCTAAGAAATACATTCAGAACACATTTTAATAGATATATTTATTCATATTACTCAACCAGTAATATTTATGTCTTCCCTGTAGCTCCTTCTACAGCTTTACATTTAGATGTTCTCATTAATTTCCTTCTATGACTCAGTCCCATGAAAGGTCATCACAGTGTTCTCTACTGTCCCCTTCATATGTACTGCAGGGAAACACAGAGACAACTTTTTGTGAGGAAAGGTTTTTGTGAGAAGGTATTAGGATTGGTTCTGATAAAGTTTTATACCAGAAGTGGTTCTTCACTAAAGAATCCTATATCTCTTTTTCTTGATGCCATCTTTGTTGTCCTAACCAATTTTCCAGCTGTGAAGGAGCTAAAAATGGAAAAGATGCTTTCCCACATTTTCATTGGCAGCGTGCTACTGTGCTGATGTATTATGATACGTGAATTACATTACAGCATGACTAAACAAAAAATAACTTCACATGGCCTATACTGAAGGGAATGTGGGCTTAGGAAAAAATGTGAGGTGACTGAAGATGAGCATCAGGATATATATCCGAGCAATTTCTTTCAGAAAGGCACAGAGGTAATAAGGAAGACTTCAAGAGCTGTCAGAAGTGACATTATAGTAGGTGTCTGCTGTAGTCCACCTGACCAGGACAGATGAGGCCTATGGACAGACAGAAGGAGCTTCACACTCACTGGCTCTGGTCCTCATGGGGAACATCAGCCACCATGATGTCTGCTGGAGGGACAACATGGCAGGATATAAGCAATCAGGGAGGCTCCTGGAGTGTATTGATGATAACTTCCACCTCCAGATAAGAGCAGAGCCAATGAGGAGAGGTAGTCTCCTGGACCGCATTCACCGAAAAGAAGGGGCTCATTCAGAATGAGGACAGATAGTCTCCTGGACCGCATTCACCGAAAAGAAGGGGCTCATTCAGAATGTGGAGATCAGGGAAACCTTGTCCACAGTGACAATAGTGGAGTTCAGGACTCTGAAGACACAGAGGAGAGTGAGAAGAAAGCTCACAACAGTTGCCTTCAGAAGAGCTGACCTTGGCCTCTTCAAAGATCTGCTCAGAAGAGTCCCATGGGATAAGGCCCTGGAGAAAAGAGGGTCCAAGAAAGCAGGTTAATATTTATGGATCACATCCACAAGATAATAATTAAAAAAGCCTATAAAGGGTAGAAGCAAGGACAGGTAGGGCTGGGAGGAATACAGGAGTATTGCCTGAGCATTCAAGAGTGAAGTGAGGAAAGCCAAAGCCGAAATGGAATTTCATCTGTTCAGAGATGTCAAAGACAACAAGAAGGGCTACCATAAATACATTATTGACAAAAAGACTAGGGAAAATGTGGACCCATTGGCCACAAGACAGGAGACATGGTGACATAAGACACCAAAAAGAATGAGGCCTTGACTGCCTTTTTTTTGCTTCAGCCTTTAGTCGCAGAATCAACCTTCAGGGGTCCCAGGTCCCTGAGAAAAAGGGGAAAAGGTGGACCAAGGTAGATGTACCCTTGGTGGAAAGGATTAGGTCAGAGAATACTTATGTAAACTGTCCGTACGTTAGTCCATGGCACCTGATGGGATACAACCATGCCTAGGAAACTGTCACCTGTCCTTGTGAGGCCACTCTTTGATATATCATGGCAGTTGGGAGAAGGTCTAAAGTGAGAAGAGCTCAAATGTCATTTCCATCTTCAAGAAGTGTAAGAAGAAGGACCAGGGAACTAGAGGGTGACAAGACTCAGTGTTCTCTGGGAACAAGATGGAGCAGCTAATCCTGGAAACTGTTAAGGATGAGAAAATCATCAGGAGTCATCACTGTGGCTTCACCAAGGGTAAGTCATGCTTGACCAACTTCACAAACTTCAACAATGAGTTGACTGATGTGGTAGATGAGAGCAGAACACTGAATGTTGTCTACCTGGACTTCAGTAAAGGCTTTGACACTGTATCCCGTAAGATCCCATAGGGACAGCACAGCTTACCCAGAGACATGGTGGAGTTTCCAACACAGGATATATTCCAGAGCCATCTGAACACAACTGTGGTCAACCAGCTCTAGGTGACCCTGCGTGCACAGGGAGGTTGGACCCCATGATCTCTAGAGGCCTTTTCGACCTTAATCATTGTGTGATTCTATGATTCTGTGCTACTGATTAACTCTTAGGAAGAGAAGAACTAGCTGTCTTGGGTTAATTTCTGTTAACCCCAAATATGGGACTATTTTGAAATATTTACTGCTATCTACTACCACTAAAAATTTTACTTGTGCAGTTTTGAGATGGGAACAGTCATAGATGATAAATCAGTGTAACTCACCCTAACACCATGGGTTCGCAAAAGCATGTCAGGTACAATTTCTCCTCAGAGCCGCCTTTTTCACCTAGACTAAACTAATGCCTGCACGTTTGTTACATCACTTAGCAGTGTTATAAAAGTTACAATGTATGTCCTCATGCCAAGAAAAGAACTGTTTAACCCATTCATATCAAAGTGATTAATGAAAATTAAGAACAGCTCTAAAGCAGCTCACTGATTGCAATGTGTGTAAGTACTCTGGGCACATGGAAACTCAATCCAAGCATTCATATGGCTTAAAAAAAAAAAAAGAAAAATTCTTTTGCAACTTCTGTAAAATCTATGGAAAGAAGAGATGTGTCAGTTCTTACTTTAGCCAAGGATAACCAGATTTTAAGTGAAGAAGTGTTGATTTTTTTTAATTGTAAGATTTCTTGTAATTAGATTAATTGTCATTATCTATAACAACTAATTAATCAGAATAACATTCAGCGTTAGCATTGAAATGATTGTAGACTAATAAAGGAGAAAATTAAGTTCACTTAAAAAAAATAAAGATATCTATTTTGTTCACTTGCAGTCACAGATAGCTATGATTAAATTTTAATTTGATGTCAAATTAAGGACTTGGTTACAGTATGCTGACTTCCAGAGTACAGCTTTACTCACTTCAGAGGAAATTCCCATTTAAATGAGGAGAAGGTTTGGTCTATACCATTCTAATGTCTTCCAAAGGCAGCTTCAGCTCAGTTCACATCCACAAAATGAATCTCAGTAGCAGCCAAGAAAATTTCATGGTGGCTAGGTAAAGAACTATATAACAAAATTATTTAGAATATTGGTACTCTATTTTTAATTGTGTACAGTGTGTCTTCTACATTTTTAGCTGCTAACTCTCAAGAACACTTCATACCAAATCATCTTCAGCCGCCTGTGTCAAAGTCATGGCATCAGGATAGCACATAAACATTCCTCTCTTTTTTTTATAAAGACAGTGTGTGAATACAAAAATATGGCTGGCTTTGCATGCAGTCCTGTTAATTTTGGTGTTGTACCAGTCTGGGAAGGCACAAATATCCAGACACAGAGTCAGGGCCTGAGTGAATATCTCAGATAGGCAAAATGTGCAGTCATATGTCTTCACTCCTCAGAAAGTGCTATGAAGGGGAAATGCTATATTTGCACAGTCGAGATTGTGTAAGTGTAGGTAGCTGCCAGCACACTGTACAATACAAAAGCAGTAGAAAAGTTTTAGGAAGCATTGTGCAAAAATAATATCCCTCTCATGGACAAAGCCCACAACCTGTCCTCCTTTGAGTGTCCTGCTCATGTTATCCACTGGATCATCACCTCCGTAAAGCTGCCATCCAGCTGGAAAATTACTTCTGCCATTCAATCACTGCACAGCATTTTTGCTCACTGTCAGCTCAGCTAATCCTATTCTATTAATAGGTCTAAGAGACCAGTTTTGCTGAAAGGATGATTGGAGAGGGATTTGATTTCTTCTGATAGTAACCAGGGCTTGATTTTACAGCCTCTTGGATAGCCATAATTGACTACACAAAGCACAGTGCACCAAGGAAATGCTGGGCTTGTTTTTATTCTCACATACATCAAAACAAGCATGAGTCATCCTGAAAAATCTTTATTCCTCATTTCACAACTCTTTATCAAGAAGGTGTTGAAATAAGTTGCATTATGATTTTCTCAAATTAATTTTAAAACAGGTATTCTTAAAAAAGAAATACCTGTGTCACCCCACATCACTTTCATAGAACACAGTCTGTACTTGACATTGCTCTCTGCCAGCCAGAAGAGTTAATTCTGTATGAAAGGTTTTGGTAGGAATAGCCTGAAAATATATTTTCATGCCATGTACCCAGCAGGGTGAAACTGAGGAAAATCCAGAGGAATAAAAATAATGCCGGGAAGAAAAGAGGAGTAGCAAAGTGAACCACATACAGTCAGTTTGTAGTTCTAGTCAGTCTCTTCATTCTCCATGATAGGAAATCAGACCTCTAGTGATTACAGGGAAGAGGTCCTAATGCACAAAGCAAGGTAAAGTGTGTAAATCCCAGAGATTTTCAGTGGAAATTGAATTTTTCCAATCCAGAGAGATAGTTCTCAGGGATAAATGGGAAAAGATCACCAGTTCTTAAAGAATATCTGGTTACTGAGTAAAATACATAGATTTACATTGTGTTTCATTTCCTACTTATACATGGAAATTAAACCACTGAGTAGGAAATGTGGTTATTTGATTCACCCTCACATATGCAAATGATTTATTTCTCTTTTCATTGCCTCTATTAGTGTTACTAAATTCAATTATTTAAAAAAAAAATTGGTTCCTGGTTGCTGCTGCTACAGCTGTGACACATATCCAGGAATGCTTGTCCCAGTGACTGATGAAAATTTCTTTAAATAATTGATGTATTGTAGGCAGGTCATAAGTATAGCAAATATGAGAGTAGCAAGACCCATTTTGTAGAAAAAAAATTAAATTTAATGAGGTGGGAAAATATGGCCAAAGTAAAATTGCTTGGGACTGTAATACAATTAAAAAGCAGTAATTTTTATATATGATCTCTCCCCTGAGACTGTTAAAGTCTGTATGGTAAAAACTACTAACAGAAGAGAACAAGAAACTTTCCAAAATTGTCAGTTCCAGGAAGCAGTTGAGAAAAAGGAGATGAAAGTGTCAAAGATGTGTTTATTTGTCAACTCCTGTGGCTCAAAGGACACAAAATCCCATTCAGATGTGCAACATCTAAAAATATGTAACAATAAAATCATCATCAATTAATAGCATTAAACTAAAGCAATGTTGAATGTGTTCATGTTTGATAGACTTGTGGTGATAAGCATTAGAAAAGTGATAAATCTGCACAGGAATGAAATAGCACCAAACAATATTGCCACAGAAAGAGCAGTGATTTAATTACATGTTGATTTTGATTCTGTTTCTCAGATAACTGGAGAAGGTATTAAAAAATATAACAGGTGGTAGAAGTAAATTATGGGTGGGGGTATTGTTTTGTTGTGAACCACAGGGCAAATAGGAATTTGTCTGAATTGGTTTTTCACCCATTATATTTGAATTCTTCATGGGAAATATTCCTCAGTGAAATGTTTTTGTAAATGATGCAGAGATTGGTTCTGAGAAAACAATTTATTTGAACACTTTTGTGTTTAACAGGGTGTCAAGGTATTTGCTGCTGTTTATGCTTGGTTTCTGTTCTCATTTAACTAAAGAAAATTCATAGATACATCGGAATTCTGGTCAGAATGTACCACAATGAAAATACTAACCTGACCTCTAAATGGCAAAAGGCAGAATCTCTTCCAGAGATTCCTACAATGCAGCCCAAAAGCAATGATTGATATACAGTGCCTGTTAGAGAAAGGCGCTGTCTTAAGACTTCAGGGAAGAATTTCCCAGAATTGCCAGTGCTTATTTTATCTTTATTGAATATTTTTGTCTTCTTTTCAGTTTGAACTTTTCTGACTTTTGATCACAGTCTTTGTCTGGTTGAAAGGACTTCCGACTATCAAGAACTTTTGATAATTATAGACTGGGTTCAGACATCTCTTAATCTTATCTGGGATATATTCAACAGATTGAGCATCTTAGGGCTCTCTTTGTAAGACATGGTTGCTGAGTTTTCTTAGAGTTTTAATGACACGAATGACTCTAGTCAATTTTTTTTTTTCTGAAACCTCTCTCATTTTTTATTTCCTTTTAAATACATGACCACTGGACATGTAACACATTTAAACACAGTAACAGTTTTAGTTATGCCACAAAAAATAATGCCATTTTCTATTTCTATTCATTGTTTCTTTGCTTGTGCGCTCAAAACTTGCACTGCCCCCTTACTTGCTGCTTCACACTTGGAGCTCATCTACAGTAGCTTAATTTATATGATCTTGTCATTATTTCATTTTCAAAGCACTTGGGATACTGTCCAGAAAAGACAGCCTCACTTAATAATAAGTTCATGGATGTTACTAGGATTTACAGAAGCGCACTAAATTTGTGCTGATGGCTTTGTCTTGTAAAAAGCTGGTAAAAACATCTAATTGTGCCCTAATGATCCTCATTTGGCAGAAAGGCTTGTCCATATTTTCAGTCAAGGCGGGTCATTAGTGCTGCTGACAGGATCTCGCCTTTCTCCCAAGTCTAGAACAGGGCATTCCAGAAAAGAAGGGATCCTCAAAGAAATGTAGGTAGAGAATGAAACTAGAACGGGGCCAAACTCCTGCTGTTCTGAAATTTCTCCTTTCCACCCAAAAAATATCAGTAAAGTCCCTATCATATTTCTACCAACTGCACTGGAAAGTCCTCTGGACGGATCTATCCAAAGCTGCGTGGAGACTAGGAGGGGCTGTGTATTGATTTCAGACCTAATGGAGCCATGTGGAAATGTAGGAACTCCCGGGCCTTCTTCCTTGGATTCTGGTAGATTTGTAGATTTTGTGTAAGAATCCTAACAGGATTGGGAAATGTTGTTTCCCTATTTACTCAGCACTCAAGAAGGCTGCAACAAAATCAGAGTTCTGTACTAGGTATCTTTATAATCCCTTTCTAATTACTCATAATTACAGTCAATAATGGCAATCAATATGTGCAGTACATTTTTCAAAAGTACATTTCTAAAAAATGCAGATAATCGTAGTGGAATTTGTCAGATGCACAGCACTCGAGAGGATCAATGCTCGTGATCATGGATATTCGATGTATTGCTTTAGTTCATCATTATTGGCTATATGACTGTTCATGCTTTATAACATGCTTTATAATATACTTCATGTTTTCATATCCTTTCCAAATATTTTGTTTTCAACACCATGTCAATAAAACAAATTTCTCTACCAATCTGAGAAACAGGTGGGACAGGCTAAATTGTGCTATCCAAGAAATGCTGGGAGCAGTTCCACAGAGAAATCTGTCCCTTGAAATGATATTTCCAAGTACAGTATTTTTTGGTAGATAAATTTAGAGAGAACTATGATTATGCATTATTCTTTGAGAAAACAATATATTGTACCTTAAACTTCTAGCCATCAGTTTTGTTGCAGGACACCTTCATAATATAGCTTTACTTCATGCTATTTCATCACTTGTCATACTTCTGAATCCCTTTTGAGTTTCGTAAATATGTCTATCGTATGCTATATCCTTCCTTGCTGGAATGTGATTGTGAACCATATTGTCACGAGAAAAAAAAAAAAAGGCACTATAAAAATGCCTCTGCTAATATGCTATTTCTTATAGTGTTGTTTCTGTTTTTGTAATTTCAAAATACTAATATACTGTTTCTTCTGTTTGTCATGAAAATACAGTTCTTACATAATTGTGTGGTTAAGGTATAAATACTCTAGCAGATGAAAGAAAGTAATAGCAGAAATAACCACTAAACATAGAAAGAGTCAGGTTTTGTTTTGTTTTTTTTTTTTAAATCAAGGAGTCCATGAAGAATCACCAAATATTAAAATGATTCTTTAATTAGTAAAAATATACTGTAAATATATGATTCCCATTTTCATATCACTAAATCACAATGATATGCTAAAAGAATTTGTTGTGCTTTTGCTGCAAAAAAAATATGGAGCAAAATCTGCTCTCAGTTCAGCAGGGACAGCCTGAGACAATTCATCTGGAGATAATAAGCCAGATTCACAGCCTGTGTAAGTTGTATAGTTCCTCTGATTTCAGCTGTGTCACATCAGATTTAAATCAACTCAGTGTTTGGCTCCATATGCACACATGTAGCACTGAGAGCAGACTTTGGCTGGAGGAATTAGGCTGCAAACACAGAAAGTAGCAGGGCAATTAATTTTGTTGGTGGTGGGCATGGGGGAAGGTCTTGGAAATAAGCATTTGCAGTGGATAAGGGCTCTCTAGTTCTTCAAGTGAGGGCCTTGGAGCAAAGTGAAAAGTAGAAGAGTCCCCACATCTCCTTGAAGTCAGAATGCTGAAGGGAAAGTCACCTTTTTCTGGGGTGAAAAGTCATTGGTACAATCAGCTGGTGCAGAAAAGGAAAGAGCTGCTCTGTGCCACTGCCTGCAGCATTTGGAGCTGGCATTTTGGGTCCTGAAAACCTTGGGTTCCACTGATGTCAACAGAGCTGCTTAGTAGACTATAAGGTCCCTCAGAGTGGATGGATATAAATGTGGGTAAATTCTGACTATGTGTGGCTAAATCATCAGCAGTGACAGAAATGTGTAGTATGGCTCTACTCTCCTCCAGGTACAGAAATTTTACACCAATGCAACTCTAATGACATAAATACAGTTACTCCTGATTTAAATGAGGAAAATTTTGTTCCCTCTGAACTGCAACTTGATAATATACATGGCTTTCAAAGTTTGTTCCTTTTTCTTTTTTTTTCTTTTTTTTTTCTTTTTTTTAATTACTTTTTTTGTTTTGTTTTGTTTGAAGAGCAGCTGAAGTAAGCAAAATGAATAAAAAGGAAGGCTAGAATTTGGGCCTTCTGGCTTCTTAGATTCTGCTTAGAAGAGCAGGCCATGCCAAGAAAATGGGAATCAGGAAAGCCAAGTGAAGTGTTAGTGATATGGAAATATATCAGCCATCACAAACAAACTACCTTAATTAAAGAAAAGTGCTCAATGCTAATCTAATGTAAAAGCCTTTTAAAGTACCATAAAGAAGCTGAACTAATTTTTTTCTTAGATTGCAAAACTGTTTAAGATGGTTTAACTTACCATGACAAAAACCTGTGGAGGAATGAATTTTCGTTGCTGTTTACTAGTGCACAGGGATTTGGCTACATACACTGTTTAATTGACAGAGAAGGAATTCGACTTTTTCCATTTTATTTAATTCAAAATTTTTTGGCAGCTTAACTTGCTATCCCTTAAAAGTTTAATCAATCAGACATTTAGGGGAAGCTGCTCAGCTAGTATGAATCTTTCTGGTAAAAGTCATCAAAAAAGGCATACCAATTATTGCTAAGAGGAGGACTCGTGATAGAAAACAAAATATGCTAAACCCGGTAGCCAGATGAGTTTAATCATCTGATGCTGCCTATGATGTCATTTTCAGAACCTTTTGCTTTGACTCTGACATCATGAGGAACTGAACTGGCCTGTCAGCAATTTTTTTTTTTTAAAATCATGTTAAGCATGGCCACCAAAAAGAACGCCATGGCGATGTTGGTATTGCAATATACCAACACTGTGATAATAAGAATTAGGTGAAAGAGCCTGCAGTTATACTACAACTGAAATACCTAATTTATTTTTCATTGAGTTTGTGTGGGTTTGTTTTTTTTTTTTACTTACAGAAAGGAAATTACTGTATGCAGTTAAAGGTAGAAGGCTCTTCCAGGAAAGTTTTGCTAAGAGCTGCTATTTCTAATAGCCCAAATGTCTCTCCAATTTACATTGTGCATAGAACATAATATCTTTATCTTGTGAAACTGGGTGTTCTTCATTTTCTCAGTGAATTTTATTCTATTTCTTGATTTAGAGTGTGTTAATGGAAAAGGTGAATTATAATATCTTAACTGTATAACTAAAACCTGAGAAACTTAAACCCCTATTATTCATCATTTATAGCAGTAATTATTTTTAAAGTGGTAAGCTTTCCAAATTATTTGTTGGAATACTGTCTAGTTTTGATGACCTTTTTCAATGCTTTCTGGCATTGACTTATAAAGGCTTTTCAGCATGACAAGTGACACATTCTGGGAGGAAATGACTGTACTTAAAAAATATCATTAAGCCCAGTTCTGTGTAACTCGTTTTCTTATTTTTTCAATTGGGTTACAATATATCAAAATTAGTTTCATTTCATGGCCACATGAAATGACCCATAATGGCAGAACGGGCCTTCAATTGGCACTGGCTTCTGTGTGCTCCCTCCCCAGGAAGCGTTGGTGGAGATGACACAAACTGCAGCAAGAGGTCTCCCAGGCAGTCAGACTGCTGTGTTGTTGCCCTTCTCCATCTCTTTGTTGGTTCCACACCGTCCATCTCCTTGACTTCTGTGATGGTTTTCCCTCGTTATTTTGCCTTTCCCATTTTCGCTCTCCTATCCTTTCCTCAGTCATGATCATAACGGGTAGCTGAGAAATATTCCCTCAAAATCACCTTCCCAGTGGAGTAACTGGGAACTATAGACACTAACGTGAGTGATAGGACATTGAGCCTGTTTCTCAGCTTTAAATTCTGTTCACTTCATTAACTGAGGCTCAATTCTTAGTCCCTTTTTGCATTGTAAGCTTTGGGAGAACATTCTTTCCTGTGCCCCATATTGATGTTGGGTTGGGGATAAAAGGACAAATTGTTGCTTGTTGATAGCAGCCTTTCCTTAGGCAAAATTCCCTTTGATATAATCTGGGGGCAGAACCAATCCTTGGCACTGCTGTGGCCTTTGCTGGCTGTACCAGGGAGAGAATTGATAGATTGTTTTAAAATGTGCAAGTTTCTGATGCTGACCAATTCTGTAGGACATGATCCAACAATTCTGAATTATTCCACCCAGTTTAAGTGCCAAGTTTTCCCTGCTGGATTTGGAGATTTGACCCAATGACCAGAGTGCCTCATTAAGGACTGCAGGATCAGCCATGCTGCCTGTGGTAACATCTTCACAGCATACTCAAGAATTTAAGTTATTTGAATTTTAAAATCATCTACTTCATCATCCAGGAAAATTCAGAATGGGAAAGTAGAACCAAATAAACTTAGAATCCCTATCACAAATGACTGGTGGCTTTAAAATATATAGTTACAAAAGTCTTACAAGAAGAGCCTCTGATGAATAACTAACAATAATAACAATTGCATGTACAAAGAGCTGCAGTAAATCCTGTTCAATTTTTGCACTTTGGAAAGAGTATTGTTTTGTTTCATATCACATGACTTTTGCTGGGTAGAGGAAACACTGCTTTCCTGGTGCTTTTGTTTTTCCCTCTGGATTGTAGCAATGGAGCACTTGCATGTTGTGTTTGATGCCTTGCATGATAAAGACATGCAATGGCAAGTTCCAGTCTGCATGCTGCTTAATGAATGTTTTCCTTTTCTCTCCTTCCCTGTTATGTGCTTACAGAAGACAACTATGTGGAAGGTGGGTGCTTTCTACCTTATTTTCCTAAACTCTTGTTTTTCCCTTCTGTTCAGTGGGGTTATTTTTCCTTCTGCTTAATGTTATAAAAGTACACATATCATTCAGTACGGTAAGTTGTATTTTTTCCCCCATAAAGGCATACAAGTTTATTAAACAAATGTGATTTCTTTTTTCATACAGAACTCAAGCAAAGCTCCTTGGCCTTATTGCTCTAATTCCAGAATATCCCCACTGAAACAAAAGGATTTGTACTTGTATGATTGACACCATATCCAAAATCTTTCTGGAGATTTGCAGGACTGATTTCTTCTCATGTTCTGTATGAAAAACACTTCAAGAAACTGTTTGTCTCATCCATGTGGAGCCTAAATCCTCCCAATAAGATAGTAATGCATGTTAAATTCACGTCTTTTAATTGCTCAGGAAAATGGAAAGCGCTTTTCTCTTTAAAACCACAAACCTTGCTTATTGTAATATCCTTTACAGCACAAAGCTTTAGGAAAAAAGGTTTTCTGTCTAACTTTTTAGCATAATGCACTTGCCCTTTGGACATTGTGAGAGAAGCAGCATGTGATTTTAATAATTATGTTGGTGTGTAATTAAGCCCCTTTAGAGAAAGTATGGCATAGGGCAGTGGAAACTAAGGCACAATGCCATCTATCCCGAATATTGGTAAGTAAGTCTATTAGCTGGTAAAACATGCAAATATATGATAGTTTTAAAATCTTTTTGCTTACACGGCAAAAAATGCAGGTACTTTTTTATGTACGAATGTTTTTAGAAGTCTCTCTGGGGTGAATCTTTGCATACTGGATACACGATTATCTATTTGAAAAAAATTAGTTTACCTATCTAAACTGAAAAATTGCTTTCATTTTACTTCATTCCAATATTTTTAAAACTATTTTAAAAGCAAGGACTTTGTAAGCTAACTCATATGCAAAGTGACTGCCCTGGAATGACTCTGACCCAGGATGCTCATGTGAGCCACTCTGGGGCCTGAGTTCATTTAGGTTTCAAATCACCATGGGCCACTGCCTGCCTGTTCTGGGGTGGTTTTCTCAAGAAGCCTTGAAGTGCTGGTGCTTCATTTTTCTATGCTGCTGTATTCAAGGATGAAGACAGGTGCTCAGATTTAGCACATAGACGATGCTGTGCAATTTTATTAATATATATGTTATCCCAAGGATAAAGAAAATTCAAACAGTTCTGGTGCTTTACTTGTGTGCACTGTCATGCTCGTACATGTCAATAAAATTTCATTTTCATTGTGAGATAAAAATGTATTCAACAACACTGGGATAGAAATTCTAGCTGAAAAACATAAAAGCCTGGAAATAACTACGTAATCTTGTATTTGATCTGTGCATAAAACTCTTACTGGTGTCAACATGAGTCTCAAAATTTGAATTAGGTTCAGTACAACTAGATAAGGAGGTTCAATTGCATTTCACATATTCATTTATGCACAGCAGTACAAGATAAAACCTGGATAACAGTTAATCCAGACTTTACCTGATTCTAATTCTTAAAACTGCAACCTTAAATTTATTCCAACACAGGTCTGGATACTTATGCATACATTAAAGTTACAAAGCATGAATATGTAAAGAATGGAAGCATAGAATGGTGTACCCAAAGCACAACTTGAAAACCGAGCTAAAATTTTTCATCTTTGATCTCTGTGATATCTGAGCATCTCTGTAAATTAGGTGACATAAGCAAACAGAAATATGTAGTATTCAATTTTGTATACACTGCTGGTAAAAAAGGGCTACTGTTTATTCATTTTACTGAAGTTTTACTAGACTTTAATACCTTCACTGCAGGTTTATCAAGTTTAAATTTTGTTTTGGCCTGTGCTCTGCATGGAACTCACACACCAAACTATGACAATATCCTATCTCCATATCCCCTTCCACTATCCCACCCTGTGCCACTTAACTCTCTCCTCTCAGAGCCAAGTTCAGGAGAGAGCTGGAGTGGATCACACATGCGGGATTCCTTCTAAGTCTTGAATTCCTAATTCACAAAGAAATTGAAGTAATGGTGCACAAATGAGTATTTTCAATGTATGGGGTGCCTATATGTGGCTACTTTAAGGAAAAATCATCCCAGGTCTGTTTGTTTTGGTATTCTCTATGACAAGCAGACTTTCATTTTGCAAATCTAGCAGTGATTGCTATCATGGCAGATTTAGCTGTATCATTTTAAACCACTCTGTGGAATGAACAGGTACAGTGCGTGTAATTCTTCACTCTTCCATAGCCTTCATCCACAGATTGCAGAAATAGAAAATAAGGTAAGTATCATTATGTGCCTTTAGCAAGGAATAGAGGTGACCTTACTGCTTGCGAATAAAGTAACACAAAGAGTCAAACAAAACACAGTGTCTTGAGGAGTAGTACCGAATTTTTTAATTGGTAGATGTTTGGTTTGGGCAGTGTATGTCTTTTACATTCACTTGACTGCCTTTTTTCATTGAACAACACTGTAAGTGACTCTTAAAATTCAAGTCGTTTTTATGATGTTTTCAAGAGGCACTTCTGCTATTTACATTTTTTTTCAAATTATGTAGGAGTCATCTATTTGCAACTGACCAATTTCACGTATCATTTTAACAAAAATAGTAGCTATCGAGAAGTGATAATCTGAAGCTAGACCTTTTTTTTAGGTTCATACAGCTATGAAGTTCATATGTAAGTGTGAGCTAGAAAGAGATCACCTTCTTTGCATTCCCCTGGGAGACAGGGCAGTGATTTGTTTCATACCTTCTAAGCGCTGAAAGAGCTCACATAAAGTAGTGGCTGAAAAGTCACTGTCTCATTAAAGAAAAAGATTTTGTAATGTTTGACTGGTTTCGCTTTTCCTGTATCAAATACAGTTAGGGTCAAGTCAAAAGTCTGAGATTTCTTGCTATAGTTGCCAACACCAAAAGTTAAAATCCGAAAGACAAATTAATCAATCACAAGAAGAGACCAATACTTCCAAAACGCTGCCTATCAGGAGATCCAAGCAAGGACACCCAGAACAAAATAATGAATTAAAAAAATATGAACTGGTCTCTATCTTCTGTGTTTTCAGCAAGCCTCTCTTGCAGCAACACTTACAGAGAAAGAACACCCATGAAAACATTTCTATTCTCTTTCACAAGCTGCAAACTGCCAGTACAGCTGTGTGATGTTTCCCAAGCAATGCTGATGCAGGCATCCCTTCAGGATCATAGTCAGCTTTCGTTTACATTGCTGTGAGCCCCAGGTAATCCCACCAGCTGCAGAGCACTGTATTTGGAAACAGAATTTATTGCACAAGAGATGAGGCACATCAGGCCCTTCAGTTTAACTACACATCTAAAACGGGTGACATTAAAAAGCAATAATTCAGCAAAACCATTGTTAGTCGACTTGGAACATCACTTGAGATTTGGAACTGATAAGAGACAAATCCTTTCAGACTGATTGCAGTCGGGAGTATCTTCTTTGAACTACCCCCAAGTAGTGTGAGTCATTTGTGCACCTAATTTTCTTTGTGAATTAGAAATCACAGAAACTCTCTCTCTAGGAAGTCTGCTTTCCAATAAAGAGAAGGATATTTGATTGCTCACCTTCTTTGTGTGAATTAATTTCAATTAATTGCAATTAAGAAAACAATGTATGGCTTTTTAAGAAGAGGAGTCCATTTAAAGCATGAACAATTAATAACTTCTGAAATGGATCCTAAAACAGCTAATTTCAACGAGAATAAGCCTGTTTTTTAAATCAGACATAAAAAGTGAAAAACCTTCATATATCTAGAAAAAATATTCTCCCTGCACCACATTATACTCAGTGAGATTTAAGCATCATTTTATTATCACGAATTAAAAAAGCTGAATATTTTTCCTTAAAGAGTAACAAAATTTGGCTCTGGATGAGTGGTTATCATTATGGACATCTGCTTTTAAATGTCACTAGACCTATTCTGGTGTAATGGGATTTCATCTCACAATACAAGAATAAAGCAATATCTATTTCTCGCAGATTTATGAAGTAGTTGCAGAAGCTGTCACTTAAATTTTCTTTATTACTATGTATTTTATATTGCATATGTAGTAATTTGCCTTCTCTGGAACAAATTCATTCTACTGTCACATTTCACACAAATAAGGAGACATCCTTTGCATTATCATTTCAGTGTGATGAAGAAATTTTATTTAATTACCTGAAATGCTCATTTTTATGAGGGGAAAAAGATCAGACCCAGCCCATTTTTCAGATTTAAACTTCTCCAGGGTTTAAACATCATTTCACATGTAGAGGACAAGAAGTCCTCCCAGCAAAGTGTTCAAAGCAATATAATCAAAATATGATAAAGACAGACGGATTATTAAAGGAATTGGTTGGATTTGAAAGCATTTGATTATTTTCTGTCATTGCAAATACTGCACAGAAAAAAAAAAAAATACACAATAAAACGGCACCCAGTGTTTGAATTGCAGTTCTGTTACTCGTAGCCCAAAGCATTCCAACCAGTGGTTGAAAAATGCTCTTTGATTTCCCTCTGTGATACAGACATCTCATAGGAAACAGATGCCTGTCACAAAACGTTTTTGTCAGTGTGACAACACCACCTTCCCGTGCTCCCTTGTTCATTGCTGACTGTGCTCTTGTTTCCCTTCAAGGTCTGGCACACCTGATGATGGGCGACCAAGGTATGGGCTCTGTTCCTTTTCCACTCTGCTTTCATTGTTTCTTCTTGTTCTGTAGCTGCTTTGAATCCATCACTGCAACCGATGGGCAAATGCTTGAAAGCTGTCTTTGGCTGCAAAGAAACACATGGTTTTAGTCACTTCTTTTTCTTATTTCATTTTTTTTGGGTTTTTTTTTGTTTGCTCTGTAAGCTTTTGTCCTTCCTGCCTCCTCAACTCCCCCTCTTGCAATACAATAACTAAAAAGAGGTGAGAGAAATAAGAAAGTGATTAAGAAAATTTCATGTATTTATCAGAAAATACAATTATGGGTGATTCTGTAAAAGATAAACGAAGTGCAAGACCTCTCTTCAGATAGCTCCTGAAAGAAGATCCTCCTCTTGTCACATTGTACACATTGAAGAGCCCATTTGCATTAATGCATGGCTGATTGGAATTGTGCAGAAAGCACCTGCTCCTGGCTTCTGGAATGCTGAGAGTCCAATTTTGCTACCTAACAAAACCAGTGATTTTTTTCCTCCTAACCATTGTCCATGTTACCTTTGTGACAGTCTTTCTTATCTAAGCATGGGTTATTTCTGTGTTTCTCTGCATGTACATGATTGGGAAGAAATAAACTAAATCCCTAATATGACACTGATTGCATCTCCATTTGTCTTCAGACACTTACCTTATACTTTGTCTCTTCATGTTCAGATACTATTGCATTTACATGTACTCATGACTCTTACTGTTGTTTCTCTCCTCTTCTTTATTCTCTTTTTGTCTGGAAATGCTTTCTTCATGGAACCATTTCACCAAATCCATAGGTAAAAGTAAAGGTATTACATGATTTTCTTTATTTTTAATGCCATCAGTATACTTTAATGTATGTATAAATAATGGAAGAAAATGTAAAATTTTTGCACTGATAACATGAGGTAGGTATATTCTTACAGTAAATATTTCATGGATATCAAGGTAAGGAGAATTATCCTAAAGTACAGGCTGGCCATTTTCAAAGTTTGTCTCCTGGTTTTGTGAGAGATGTAAAGCTTTGGCAGTGGTAAAAGAGGCTACAGGTATAGGAAGTGTTCAGGATGAAATAACAGCCACATTTTGAGGTATGCCTTTTTCTGTTCTCAAAGAGTTGTAGTCTAAACCACCAGACACAGAAAAAAAATTGTGATGTTGTTCAGCAGAGACTCTCTGGAGATGATCTGTCCAGGGTCAGTCCACAGCTTGATGTACGTTTTAAATGGGAATAGCACTAACTTTAGCAAGTCTTTGCCCTGAGAGTTTCCTTATATATTAACCACTTTGAGCATATCTGAGATAAGAATTGGACAAAGGAATGAGGAAGAATAAAAGCCAAAGAGAAGTGTGGGGTTTCTTTCAGGTTTTTTTTATTCTTTTTGTTTCTTTACGTAAAGAATGCCAGCTGTGTTTACTTCCCTTCTCCCAGAGGAAAGAGTGCAGTAGGGGCAAGATGTTTTTCCTGTATAAATAAACACCAGGTTTTGCTACAAGGACACTTGTTCACAGGCATTGTGTAAATATATTTTTATGATAAGAAGCTGGTCATTAAAAGCCATTTAATCTTTGTTACATGTGATAAATAATACAGTTCCATTCATCTTAAGCATTTGTCAGGGGGTGCGTATTCTTTGTATGTATCAGAAATCAAATCTGCATGGTCACAGTTAGTTGCAAATAGGTTAACTAGTTAAATTAGAAACAAACTTCCAGGTTTGTTGGTGTCTTGGCTGATTTAGTGTTTCCATACCTAGAAAGTTCATGTGATGCAAAGACTGTAAATACAAATCTGCAGTGTCTCGTTCCTATTCATATCAGACCCCCTGGAAAGACTCTGTACCTGTATAGGTGGGATACCATTTAAAGGGTTGTGTGTGTCATGGAACTCTACATCTTCCTGCTTAGGAAAAGGTTTTAAGCAAGTATGCAAAACAATCTGCTGATTTCTTTGTTTTATAGGATCATTTTGTTTTGTTTGCTGTATCCTTTTGTTTTTCTTAATCGTACCTAGTATGTATGATTTCCTTATTACTTATTATTACTATCTTATTCCTAATCAGTGGATATCCTGTCTGCAGTTACCTTAAAATTACGTTTTATATTAACTGAATCTTGACATTATAGATAATTTTTATTAATAATGCAGAATTATTTTTCTAGATTGTTCTGTACACAGAATAAATGACGTAGGGTGCACAACACCAAAAGTTTTTGGTTTTTTTTTTTATATGAAAGGATTAAAAAATAAATATTATGAATATTTATTATTAATAGTGGCTGATCTGGATAGCAAATTTTTAGCAAAACAGAAACTTTTCAAGTATTGTGCAACATTTAGACATTTATATTTTTATTTTTAAAGGTTTAACAACTGTATTCACCAAAAAAATTACCTTGTATATATTAGCTACATTTACTGTTCAATAATGTGCCATGTAACATGATTGAAACACCAGTCACCAGTCATCTAATCATTTGACTACATTTTTATTTTCATATTTTGATTTTTGTTAGATTTATCCGGTTAATATAGAAATAATCATTACTGTGTTTTGAGAATCACAATATTTCTGCACATATAATGGTGTATATTTGTTCAAATGGATGGAAAGGGTTTATATGTGTACCAACTCCAGTTGCTTGTAACGGAAAATATCCCTCAATATTGAACCATATCCTCAGCCAGCAAAAAACAGCTTCATTTTGTTGACTATCCTGGAAATGCATTAATATCAGGTATTGAAACATGTGGCCTTGAAGCACAAATTCGTAACATGTGACAATATGAAAAATTAGGAGGGTGACGGAAAGGAATGAAGGGAAAAAAGAGGAAACACCTTTCTTCTAAGTTCCATTCCTTGAGAGGTATGCAAGGTCAGTAATTGTAAAATTCTGGGTGGTTATATCATGAATTAATCTTATTTTGGAAATATAATCAATAAAAACTTTTAAGGAGCTTTACTGTGTACTTTGTCCTGAAGAGTATAAATGGCTGAAATATCACCATCTCCTTTAATTGTGCAGATATTCTTTGGGATACTGGAAAAGGAAAAAAGATATATCAGTGTATCTTCAGAATTAGGGCAGGGTGTTAACAAGGTAGGGACCTGGTGTTAACAGAGGAAGGAGAGTTGAGACAGCCTCTCCAACTGGGAAAGCAATACAAAATCCAGTACCATCTCACAATGCCCCTGATGTCTGTCATTTAGTTGTAAATCTAAATTGGGATACTCTGGGTAATCTCCCCACAAATTACTCCTTGTAGATGCTATGCCTAATTCTAGGAAGAGCTGCAGTCTTTTAGTTATACTGGAATTCGTTTATTTTCTGATAAGCACCATATATTCAGAAATACTTAGGAATTCCTTTTTCATCCCCCGGAAATAACCTGCCTGTATAGAACTTTAGCAGCAGGGTTGTCACAGCTCTGATGGCAAAAAGGACATAGGCAAGATAAGGTTTGTAAATGGTGTTCATGTTTTTATTAGACCACTTGAAAATGCTACTCAGAGCAATTTTTTTAGTTCAAAGCAAACCTTAAATCTGCTGTTCATAACAGATTTGTTTGCCCCAAACAAATTTGTGCCCAAATAAATTTTGTCCGCTTTCTTCAACTGTTGGAGGTGGTCTAATAAAACCACCATTTCCACCTACAGGCCTTACCTCGTCAAAGTTATGCAGGATTATTTTGTGATGAATAGTAATACAACTAAATTTACACAGCAACTACTGTAAACCACTCAATTTCTTTATTAAAAAAAAAAAAATCCCATCCCCTCCTTTTCATATTCTTTTGGTGAGCAATGAAAGAAATTTATAATTTAGAAACTATAACAGTGACATGTATTCATTTTTTATACTGCAGTTCTCTGAAGCCTATACATATTTTTACCTATAGTTTATTTCTATGTAATTATCATACTTTTGAATACATATATTACTCATTCTATACCTAAATACTGTGTTCATACTCCTGTTCTATTATTTTTGAGGTTATGTGCAGCTTTAAATTGTACATGAGTCACTCAGGTTCGTAACAGGCTATTAAATGTTAGCTAGCTGAGCAATAAGTGTTTCTACCAAAAGATTGATAGTACAAATGCAATTTATTGTATTAGATTGTAGGCTTTTGATGTGCTCCTATTTGCTATACTGTGTATAAGTGCTGCAGAAAGACTTCAGAATGGCAATTTATGTGTGTGTCAACTTCCTTGGCAAAGGAGGACAAGTTTTTTATTGCACATGCTAGCGTACAATATCTGTAACATCAGAGTGATGCCACTAATTTGTTAATTATCAATCACAATTCATTTTACAACTGGAAAAATAAAGCCCTGAAAAATAAAAGCAATTTAAACAAATACTTAAACAATCAGGAGCATAAAAGTGGTATTTTATAGCTAAGTAATCATGTGGTGCCTGTGTCGTGCAATAAAAATCTCACCTTGTGCCAGTAACCTCCCCTAATATCAAACTGTGTGGAGTTCAGTCATTAGCCTTCCTGCGACCACAAGTTCATCTTACTGCGATGACTTTCATTTTTGCTCTGGTTTCAAAGCACTAAAATGGTCTTGGCTTCTTGCACTCTCTGATCTTTCGTGGATCGTTGAAAAGCCTGTCCTCTCCTCATCTGCTTTTGTGTGTGCTGCTTCAAAGCGGGCCTGAGAGACACCCACCCCCCAGCCTTCCCTGACCCAAGCCCCCAGCAGTCCAGAAGCTCTTAAATGCTTTGGTACAGCCCTGGGCTCTAGCACAGCTCCTTACTTTTGGCTCAGTGCCCTGTTGACATGGATTCAGTTTCACGCCTTCTCAACTGCAGCTGGCTTTTGCCTGGGAAGCGCAAAACATGGGTGGAGGGCATTCTTGACTCTCTGGACTTGTTCACACGGTCATATATCCTAGGTGATAGCAGCTGATTGGAAAGACTCCCTGCTAAAGCTGAAGTGAGGTAATTTAGGGGTCTGACACACAATGAGGTTGCCAGGGTTGGGTAACTGAAATTGTTTCTAGGTGATGTTCCAGGAGAAGAATGGATAACTTGAGCTTCCCCACTCAATCCCATAGTTTCTTCTACTGATAAAAAGGAACAAATCAACAAGGTTTAAAAGTTTATCTTCCATTTAACAGGTCCCAAACATTTTGAAAGTCCTGGAAAATTTACGAAATTATGACCATAAGAATTTAAAAAATATTCTCTATAAAATTATTGTTATTTTTAATGAGCATTAACTTTTTTTAATAAATTAAAGAGGTTTAAATATAAAGTTCCTCTAAGTACTCCAAAGAGCAGTAGCTACACATCATATCTCTTCTATAATGACTTTTTTTTTTTCTAAAGAACCTCCTAAGTATAGTTTAATAGAGGCTTCTGTTCACCAAAAATATTATAATTAAGTTTTTGTGGGTAACCCATGCCTACAAATACATGTTCCAATAAATGTTTATACTATCCTTATATTTGTATGGTGGATATGTTCAAATTTTGGTTGAATATCATAATGAACCATGCACTAGATATTTATTGTGATGCTTTGAAGCAAGTAATTTCCTTGCACTTCAGTGGGTGATACCCTGCAACCCTGGAATATTGACATTTGAAGCTGCAGATTCAAATTTATGTTGAAATGTTACCAATTAACAATCCCTAAGGAGAAAAAAAATGTTGCAGAACATGAGTCCTGAAGGAGTTTTCTATCTGAAGCACATGGCTCTGAAGAAACCAATCAACATCAGGAACAGAAATGCAAATCCTTCCTTGAGACAAACATACTTAAAATTCTATCTGAGATGGCTGATTCCTCATCAGCAGCGTGAAAAGAAATTTTAAGGACCTGACACATATATCAAGAAAACTTTCTGAAGAAAGGGGAACACACTTATTTTTAAAACGGTCACCGTATGGTAATGTCCAATCCACACCATGAGTTCTAGTTCTTACCACCATGAAAATAAAGCATTTGCCATGTTCTGAATCATTCTGATGTCACTCAAAATTATCATGCAACATGTGTGTGTTTTTCATAGTCTTCCTATGGATTTAGAGACAGAAAATAAATGTGTAACCATGAAGGATTTGTATGTAATGTAAAAAAAAAAAGTTATATTTGCAAATGTGTAGATTCCTGCTGGGTCCAGTAAACATTGTGCTAGGAGATAGTACATATCTAAGATTTTGGCTTCCTCAACACAAGGCTCCACTTTGAGCATAGGTTTATCCAGAAGATGGGTATGCTGACAGAGAACCTTTCAAAATAATATTAAAGCTCTTTCAAGATGAAGGATGTGTATTTCAGGCCAAAAAGTATGAGGGGATTTATTGAGGATGGAAAACAGTTAAGCTGTCACTCTGAAGAGGTAAAAAAGGTACAGCAGGTAAGCAATAAAGAAATAGGAACACTTAGCATTTCTCTCTTAAACTTTTCTTTTAATGTATATATAAATGTACATAGAAAAAGAAAATTTAAAGCTGCAGTGGTCTGTATCTTTTTGCACAGTGAAATTCCATGAGAGTTTTATACATATTTCATAGACATTTCCAATGAAACAGGTATTTGAGAGAGGGGTATTCCTTGGATATTGGAATATCCTTGAACCTCCTTGTGAGCCAAATACATCAGCAGAGTGACACTAAAGATTTCAGTTTCACCCTAAGGTTGCACTGTATCTTCCTAGGATAAAATTCAGTCCTTGAATCTACAAGAGAAACTTGTAGAAACTTGCTCTTGAAATCTACAAGAGCAACTAAACAAATGAGCCCAAGAGAATCTAATTTCTATTATTTCAATGCAAATCAAAAGTAATTGGAAGTTATTGTACATCTCACTCAGAACAGAAGTCTCAGCTGATTTTAACGTTAATCCAATCAATCACGCTCAGTGGAGTTTCACTAGCTAAGTGGAAAGAAATTAGAGCCCCAAGGAGGAGTATTTTCAAACATCTCTAAGATTTGCCTACATGCAGGATTACAAAGTTCTGGACTAAACTTTGTCACAGTTTCTAAAGAAACTAAATCTAATGAAAGTGAAGAACTCTTAAGAAGACAGCTCTAAAATTGTACTAGTATAACTGAAAATGGGGACTCTGCTCTCTAAATGCACATCATAATGATATTTTTCTACCAAGAAAGACTCCCTGGAAAGGAATTGAAAAAAATATTTAAATAGTCAGGTCAGACTTGATTGCCCTTGTAAAATAAGAATGCTGCACACAAATTTTTTAACCTGCTCTTTACAGGAATTTTCTTTGGCAGCAATAACATGCTAAGGCACTTAGAAACTACAGAATTTGAATTATCCAGTCATTTTTAAACTCTTTTAATTAAACAATATAATTTGCACTGATACTACTAATATACCTCTTTCCTGATTTTCAAAGCCTTCTATAACCCTGATGTTCTTAATTGCTTGAAGGTTGCTTTCTATATGTACTTCAGGGTCCACTTGGAGCAATTAAGCAGAACAGTGAAATTGTGCAATGAACTGGGAAGTTCAGGAGCACGAAGGAGGACTCTCATAGGAAATGAGTGTAGAGCATGGAACGCAGACTTTCCTATGAAATTCTGCCTTCATCATTCTTTTAATGGTTTTCGTAGATACCAACCTGTTATCCAGATATGGTTTTTTTCCAACTTGGGAGGAAACAAAAGTGACTGAATCTTTTTATTGGATTAATTTATTCTAGTGAAAGGAGTCCTTTATTTCTCATTAAAGCTATATTCAGGGGAAGGGTTTTTTCTGTTGGCACCCACTTACAACAATTTTCTGATCAGCACTGCATTTCATTTAAAGGGAGTTTTTGTAATTTGCTGCTATGACTTAGAGTTTCTGGTACATTTTTTTTTTGCCCGCTCAAAGTAGACATTTATTCTTTAAAGAAAGGAAGCATCTGAACTGATTCACTGGCAACTAATAAAGCTGTATAGAAGCAACCTTGGATAACAAAAGGCTACCACAGAACACCTGGCACTGTTGGCATCACAACATTGACTTCAGTAGCTTCTCTGTATTGGGGGTGGGAGGAAATAAAAGCAGCTGGGTCTAATTCCTTTCATTTGCCTTTGCATATTCTTCAGACAGAAGGGAGTTTGCCTGGAAAGCAAAATTCAGCATTAAGTGAGTATAAGTCTGGAAAATTTTCACTTGAGTTACCCTTAGCTAATAGGTCTGTCCTGAAGTCCATATCATGAGCCATGGTTATTCCATTTTCAGGACTATCCACCCAAAGGAAAGGAAGCCAAATATCTTTCTGTGACCATTAATATTCTGCTTCTGAAGCATCTTTTAGCTGAAGAAAACCAGGTTCCTGATGACAGCTACATCGGTACTTACATGACCCTACTCTCAACCAACAGTAACATCTCTCTCTAGGGCTAGAGGTCAGGAAGAATTTACTTGATTTCCTACTTCATTGAACCTGAGTGTCTTTGTTAGGAAGAACCTGACTTATATCAAAAAGGTGCCAGATAAGTGCTTTTGATCTCAGAAAAAGGGCATTGCAGGCATTTTGCTGGTAATACAAGCTGGTCTTTTAATTTTCTCAGTTAATGGCTCTGCTTAAGCACTTGGTCTTACCAGGTACTTACTTATAAGATATATTTACTATCTCCCCAAGTCCATAAGAAATTTTTAAAAAAACCCCACCAGTCATTTACAGGCAACTCACCATTGAAACCTATGTTTGCAAGTTGTGATTTTACTATTGAAGCTGGCAAAACAAAGCATAAATTGGTTTTAAAGCCAAATGCCTGTTTGACAATGCTACTTGCACTATGAAAGGATGTTTATTTAAATGGATATTTGATAACTGCAACTACTGACTAGTTGTTATGTAGTTTTCAATTTTAGAAGAGTCATTTGGCTCTAGTTATATTGAACTGTAACACTAGTATATGTTTACATCATCACAAAGGTGATGGGAGATTTCAAAAAATTCTTTTTTAATTTAACCTTCATTTACCCGAACACCCCCACAACATTGGGGTACAAGTAGTGAACTGGTGCTTTCATTTCATCCAAATGCTTCTGAAAACCATGAATTTTGCAGGTATCTCTCTAAGTTCTTACATCATTATGCACCTTCAAACACAGAAAATGCAGCTGTGACTGTGTCAGTCATGCACTGATATTTTTTAATGTCCTTAGCAGAATTTTGTCTCTATACTTCTCTGCAGTGAATTGTTCAAATAAGAATACTTTCCATGACTGTGACTGTATTATAATATTGGAAGAAAATTTACATTTCAGAAAAGAATACTGTAAAAGTATCTAAGTGCAAGATTGGACCAACAAAGTTAGACTTGGAAATTAGCAATTTTGTAAGATTCTTGTGCAACACATTTATCTGTATAGAACTGTTATATGTATCCAGACATCCTATATGAGACAGGAAAATATCTATGGCAAATCTATATTCTGAACATTACATAAAGCTACCTGAGTCCCACTGTTATTCTACTGCTACATACTTCCCCAGAGCAAAGGAAGGACTGTTCAGGCTACTGTGAAGAGGATAAATCCCTGTATTCGTTTTGAAAATATCAGAAAGTACTGAGTACATGGAATAAAACACAGTAAGTCATTCACAATTCTAAAGGACAAATTCCTCAACAATTTTTATTAGCATACACACATTTACCATACATACACGGAGCTGCATTCAGGATGTAGTCACATAAGCAGGTAAATAGAACCTGCTGTACTTCATCAGTTTACCTCTCAGAAATGGCTCTATCTCAGGTTTTATAATGCTTTATATAATGACAAATATGTAATAAAAATTACTCATGTGTCATTATGTGTCATTTATTCTCTCTTCCAGGAAAACACATGTATTTGGTATTTATCCAGTGTTCTAAAATAGCTGGTAGAGTTACACCTTGCTAACAAGACTATTCATTTTGGTTGTCCCTGAAATGAATAGGCTTGTTAAAGTAACAGGTTTTTGAGAGCTCTGCATTTATTGAGCTGTTATAAAAGCAAAATGAAAGTTTAATTAATATTTTCCTTTTCAAAACACCTAAAAGATCTGTATATCAGCCCTGTAGCTTTTAATAAGTACATATAACTCTCAGAAATGTACATATATCTAGGTCATGCTAATTATCCACCTTGGGAGGCAAGAATGCGCCTATACTCCTCTACCTAGTTGGCATACTCTTGAGACCCAAGTCAGAAGAGCGAGCTTCAGAGAGTCCAAAAATACATTTCCTAGGTTCTTAGCCATTAAACTGCTTAAAGAGGAGGTCTCTCATGTACTAGCTGACAGCCTGTAATTTGTATTATGCAGGAAATGAGACTAAATAATCAAAACCAACCTTTCTGGCCTTGAAGCCTATGAATCACACAGAACAGGAAAATTACTGTGGTAACATGTAAGAAAATTGTCAGACATTAAAAGAGCCACACCAGTTTTGCTTTATTAGTGACGCTTTTATCGTGTTTCCTATGTAGATGGAATTATGTATCAATGAGCTCCCTCAAGTCAAGCCCTTACGGTCTAACTGGAGAAACCATTCAAAGCATTCCCTTAAGCCAGGATGTAACATGAAAACTGAAACACCTTCATGGGAAAAACTCATACATATATGGAAGTGTGAATCAAAGGGAGATTAATCTTCCTCAAAGTTCAACATTTTGCTGTGGTTATTTATTTTGAATACTTTAAATTGAATACTGCAGTTAATCTCATTTTCAGGAGTGTTATGCCATTCAGTATTTTTATTTTATACAGGTTCTCATAACACATTTATAACAGGTTATGGAGGTCTTCAAGTTATACTGTAAGAAATGAGCTTACTATGTCATACAGTGACTGCTACACCAGATAAACCCTGGGCAAAATTTGCTGTGAATTATTTGTGCAACAAAACTGGAGCTGTCCATTTCTGCCCTTTTATACAGGGAAAAATGCATATACAAAGATGACAAATAAAATGAGGAAAAGAAATTGTGATCTAATCTAGGAAATGTTATAAATTAGAGGGTAACACAGTCCCATAAGAGTGTTCTGAATCAGAGAGAAGAAAGATTCAAACTTATAAGGCCCAGAGTCTTTTAATTTAAAGACAGAACTTAGTGTTCTATTATTTAGTTTCTCTTTGAACCTCACCATTCAAATTTATATTCATTGAGAGTTAAGTAGTCTTCTTTAGTTGCAATATGCTCACACAAAAGGAGAGGATGGAATCATAGGCTACTTTATTGAAGGACTTATTATTCTACATCAGAATTATCTTTATTCATGAAGACTTCAAATACTTTCTTAATGTTCAGTTTTACTGTAGCCAGGAAAAGATCCTGGTTTAGTTATTTGCTAAAATTCAAGAAGACAAATGGGACTATGTAGTTTCTCCCAGACCATATGAAAAAAATTAAGGAGTTATTTAATTTAATGAAGTTAGAATATTTCTAGTTTAAAAGAATTCCAAACCTTTCCCTGATAGTACATGTTGATTATCAGAGCGAAGGAGAAGGAAAGCAAATTTTTGAGGTATATCCTCTATGCCTCATTACTCGTGTTCAGCTATGCACTTTGTAGACTTAACAGCCTCTGAGTGTTGAATGTCTTATTGTTTGATAATTTATTAATACAATGGGCCAAATATCTGTACAAGCAGCTGAATATTGGGTCATTGGGAAAAATGCAAAATCATATTCACTTGGATGGGGAAAAAGGTCTCTCCTACAATTTTTTCCTTATTATTTTATGCATTAATTATGAATATATAATATGGAAGCATCTCTATGTGTAGTTAAGAGGAAGCCTCTCTTTTGGTGCATCTATCCTTGTTTTCTAATCTACCTCTGTGTCCTTAATGAAGCTGGTACTCGTGCAGCCATCGGTAAAGTTACTCTGTTGGAGAAAGCCATAGGGGAATGGGAAACTGGACATTCACCTAAGGAAAGGCTGAGTGCTATTTTTCCATGTCTTTGGATTGTGTTCAAGCCATACTGGTGACTTATAGAGGAACAGGCTTCAAATACACGGCAAATCTGTGCCCCTGGTTCCTCCTGTGCTGCTGCACGGGGTGTGGGCACTTCAGAAATTCTCTGAGCAGCTTCCATCTTGATCTCAGTGTCATCCCTCAGAACTGGAAGCATCTGGTATTCTCAGAGAATTAATTTCTGAGGAGTGTTTGAGAACAGGGCATATTAAAATGTCACTACGAGGCTGCTATCATATGTTTGAAGAATGATACAGAGGAATTGACAGCAAAATGCAAAACAAAATGTAAAAAAGACAACAAAAAACAACTCTAGACCCTCCAGCAGTTATAATTAGGTCGTTTTGTATAATTTATGTTGGATTATAATATTCAAATTCACATAAATGAATACATGGGAGAAAAATACCACACAATCTCTTTTTCCTTTATATTTACAATATATTTACAATATATTTTATATTTTTTCTTATCTTGTGCTGCCTCTATTTACAAGAGAGATTGTTTAGCAGGAGAACTGATGAAACCCTGATACGTTCATGGTTGCACAATGTCTGTCATTATGCTGAAGGACTGAGGAAAATCTAATTGGCAGTTAAAGCATGAACTTTCTGTACCTCAAAACATGGTTCTCTATCCCTATTTTGCCTGTGGTACATCTGCTGACAGTTTCAGCAAATGTTTGAGTATCAGTGAGGTGTGGTCATGCCTTTGATGTGGCCAGGCATGTTATTTGGAAAAAAAAAGCTTTCCAGTACTCCAGAATGTGTCTGAGTCAAAATCTAGATTAACTTGGTTTTAGTAACTCTACATGGAACACCTCTGACTGCTTCACTGTTTGAGCTTATTGTAGTGGGTTTGGTTGTAAGCAGACACTAAGAATGAAACCAAGCAGACATTAGTGCCGATCCAGGACGGTTTTGGAAGAGAAATTTATCAGCAGTAACACAGAGCAAGGAAGAAAGAGGAGTAACTTTGAATGTTGTTGATAGATGTGTGTTGTTACATAAATTAGTATTATTTCTTTCTGTATTTCAGCTTTTCTTAGAAGCTATGCAAGGTGTATTTGGGCTGTTTTTCCTTCTGCTTTGTTTTGGTTTTGGGGTTGTTTTTTGGGTTTTGTTGTTGATTGTTGTCTTGGGGTTTTTTTAAACTGAGTAATAAACAGGGCTTCTGTGTTCTGAGAACAAAGCCACTGCATGTGTGGAGACCAATGAAATACTAATTGGATTACAGGTGCACTTAATTATCGTGCACTGAAGGTGTTCAGTTTTCCTATGATCAAGGCAGTAGTGTGAATGTGGACTGAAAGAAAGAGGTTTTTTTTCTTATGCTAAGTGGAAAACTCAGAGAACACAAAAAGGGTGAGTAAAGCTGACAAGAAATTTACTAAAACTTTATGCGTCTCTTGTCTCTCCTTTTTCCTGAAGGACAATGTTTTTCCTTATAGTGTGAACATTTAGCTTTCTTTTGTGAAGCACTTTCCTAATTAAATACCTGTATCACCTCTGAGATGCTTGCAGCGTGGGAGGACAATGACTTCTGGCACAAGGTAGTCAGAGCAGCCTGTTCTGGATTATTGTATTCAAAACTTTTCCCTGAAAAACTAAGGCATTAAGTAGAAAACTACTTGGGGAAACTTCAGTGTCCTGACCTTTAAATCTGGTTCTAGACAGATTTGAAAACTACCTGTGTTTGTGAAGTCTCAAAGGAGGCAGGAAGGTTCTGAAGGGCCATAGAAGTACAGGCATAAAAGATTTTATTATTCCATTCTTTTCTCCTACTGACTGTGCCTCCCTGTTGCTAGGAGAAAGGTAAGGTAACCACTCCCAAATTTTTAAAATATCATAGCTATTTCCTGCCAAACTTTTTCTTCTAGGACCGACTGTTTCAATACTCAGTAGGCCCCAAACAAACCTTTAATAAAGTCAACCACTCATTCACTTTGTTACTTATATTCCAAGGATAAGGAAAGGGAGAAGTTTAGACAAATGGGAAGGCAAAAGAGCCATTGCTGTGGGAGTGGATCAAAATTTAGAAGTGGGAAACCCAAGCTTAAGAGTATAGAGAAAACTGCTTGAGAGACATCTGGAAGGTGTACCTTGTGCAAGCTCTCTGGTTGTTCATATAGTCTTTAAAAAGAAGAACCCTGCTTATGCATTTCTGTCACTTTTGATGTGTGATCAGAATTCAACAATGCTGCGTTTCTGTCAAAGGCACTTCAACTCCAACGCTTCCATATCTTCAATTTTCATAATTGATTTGATAACCAAATTACTTAATATTAAGTTCACGACAACATTTTTCGAGAGAGAAAGGCTTCCTTCAATTATTCTCCTCCCCTCATTACTGTATTTTAATTCCTATCTCTGAAAGTAATATTAAATATTTAGGCTATAGGCTTGATTTGATCATCACCTGTGCATCAGCAAAGAATCTTTGCAAATACAGCAAATTAAAAAGAGCTGTATGTACTTTAGCATAGATGATTTAAGACCAGTTGAGAAGAAGGATGTTATGAAGTAGATCTGTATCAAGAGGAAGGTTAATGAAGACAAAAACCCAAGACCTCTGGGTCTTAAGCAGAGGTCTATAATATTTGCCTAACCAGATTAGGTCCAGGGGCAAAACTAAGCAGCAGAATGCTCTCACATAATCAAGGAGGTGAAAGTGGTGGCAAAAGAAGGAAGAAGTAAGCAAAAAAAGGCATAAGACAGCAGAAAGAATTTTGCATCTCAAATCAGCAAGTGGAGACAGTCAAACCCGGTTTTACTGCATACCTTTTTTACCAATGACATGTAAATAGATCTGTCCGTTTCCACTAAAATTTCTATTATGTTTTGTGTATCTGAGCCATAAATAAAGGTAAGTAGATAAAATAACCTCTGATTCTCCAGAACATAAACATTTAGTTACAGCTTTTTAAAAGTAGGAAAAGATACCTAACTCTTACATATGCTATTAGGTATTCTAGATGTCTATTTCAAAACCACTTTATTATTATAGCTTAAAAGACCTTGAAGCAAAAATGCTCCAAGTCTAATGTGAAATATAAATGTATAAGAAAATAGAGTGAAGAGAAGCAACTAGGTAGAATATATGTTATTATTTAATAATGTGCTTGACTATGGTGCCCATTTGTATTTCCCCTGAAGAAATGAGTTGAATTTTTTTATATCTAAACATGGAAAAAGAAAAGAAACCCCAAAACCTTCACTATTTCTTAAATCTAAACATTTTATGAGGAAATAACATACAGACATTACATACACTCAGTCATTACTTACATGCATTAAAATATCAAGTAATCTGAAACAAAAGTAGCACTTTTCCTGAACTCCTTTTTTTGTTTTTATAAATCCAGGAGCAATATCTATATAAAGTGACTCTAGAGCATGCTGAAGGCATTTAAAATTTATCAGCAAACTCCCTTTAGTTATCAAGCTTGAGAACATTTATCCTATTCATTATTGACATCTCCCAGAATTCTTTCCATGGTTTTGTGCAAATAGCTTGTCAGCTTTTGGCAAATAGAGGTGATTTTCAGTAACATTTTTCAGATACTTCAAATTGAATTATACATCCAGAGGCAGTCAATCTTTCTTACCGTTAATTTTGCAGAAAAAAAAAAAAAATCCTTTCGTTTTGAAGGCCAGCTCTACAAAGGGAACCTAAGCCTTGCAATGCTAACAGAGATCTTACCAAAGGGTTGGAGAAATCCTGCCCACCAGAATGCACAACCCTTGCCTCAGCACACAGGCTTGTTCTTCAGTAGAAGGGGAAATATGAAGTACCTTTGGGAATTTTAGTACTGTGAAAGTGAAAACTGTGAGGTTGCTGAGTAAAGGTTGTGAGATCTAAACAGTGCTTATCAAAATCTACGTTAGGAATTTGCTTACATCTCAATTTTGGCGTTCCAACATGACAACGTTAAGAAGGCACACCCATGGCCACAGCTCTGTGGATTTTTTGGCAACTTACACCTTTTGTTACTTTGAATTCTATTATCCTAAACCATTTTATTTTAAAGTAGCTCAAAAATATGTGTCTCTAATTGTAATGATGGTTATAGACTCTTAACCTGATTTAAGTAACTCATTAAAGTGTGAGATATACTACCATTTGATTAGTCTGTAAATACTGGGCAAGGCCTTTATTAGGCCTTTGGCCTCCTTTTCTTGCCTATTGAGGGTCTATAAAGAAGGTCTAAACAGATGAAGATTACAGCAGTATGGGGAATCTTTGCATCATAGCTAATCCCAAAGCTGGGAATAGGGCTGAGCTGTAGCCCAGAGCCTTCCTTAAGCACGGAGAGCAGAGTCACTTCCATGAAAGAAGGTTGATCCACAACAGACAGCAGAGTCACCAGGATGGTGCAATCTCACATGCACAAATCTTTTATTGCTACTGACTGAGACACACTCAGAAAAGATTTAAGGTTTTGATCAGCCTAGAATATGTGGGGCATAAAATGATTTCCCTTCCAGAACTCAGAGGCTCAGGACTCATCTGCTGTTATAAAAGTCAATGAAAGTGTGAAAAGTGAGGTGTGCTGAATGAGGCGCTGTGCAATGCATTGAGCTTGGTATATCATCTTGTCATGAAAAGTCTGAGGTTCCCTTTTAGCTGTCAAATGCAGCCTTCTGCAAATGTCAGAAGGTGAGTTTCTAGATTTACAGATCAACTTTCAATGATTTAATAACTTCCTTAAAAGAATTATTAGTATACAAGGTAGGATTGAGGGAAAATGCCTTACAAATCCACTGAGAATTTGCATCGGAATTATATTATTAAATGTCAGCTAATAACTACTTTTTGTATGATAATTCTATCTCCTATTATGAAATTATTTATTTCATCATCTAGTTTTCAGTTGTCTTAGAGAATGAATGAACATATATCTGTGTGATGGTGGTCAACAGCTGGACGATGATCTTAGAGGTCTTTTCCAACTTGAACAATTCAATGGTTTTTCAATGGGCTTTATGTATCAAGAGATTGCAAAACCAATATTTTTTTCACAATTTTACTTTGGAATCTTCCATGGAAGTTCTACTATTCTGTGTTTTCTTTGGAGGGAAGGACAAAACAATTGATGCCCTATATCCAAGTCTTACTGTTCAGCTGCAGGAAATGCTCTGACTCTGATAAATAAGGTTTCAACCCACAAGCATGGCATAGAATGAAACTTCGCAGGGTTACTAAATTTAATGCTTTTTTAAATCTGCAGCCAGATTTTTCTGTAGCTGCTGCCAGCTGCCAAGCAGGACGAGCCAAAGTCAAGGAGGGTGGGGCTGGAAGTGCAGGAGAAGACACATTAGGCAGCAGGTCCATTGTGGTCAAGCAATGAAAGAGGCTGTCAAGGATGGACCACTAATTTCAAAAGGCACCTTTCTGCTAAGAAGGAGTCCTCAACAGGCAGAAGATGCTGGGGAGCACTAGTGGTGAATTCTTCTGTGGTGAATTCCGAGCTGGCAGAGCATTTTGTGGCACAGATATGTGAGCGGTGGTTTCTTCACAGTGAGAAAAGTTTTCATAATCCATCCCCTGGTAATAACAACTAATTGCTCTAAATATGTAAGAGAGTAGACAGTGGTATTATTTACTGTAAAGGAATTGGATATAACTCTAGAAAAGCCAATATTCTGCCATGAAACAAGCTACTAATTTGCTTATGTGGTAAATTGAGAGTGCTGCTCTCACGATTGAATTACTCAAAGGAAAATGGAGAAAGGCCCCACCTGCTCACCTTCATGCAGCCCACAGATATTATTGGCAGGCTGATGTGGTAGAAATTTGTTTTGTGTTCAGAATGATAGTAATGAAAAGGGTCATCAATATAGCTAATATTACTATTGATTCAATATTGTTGTTTTTTTTTTTTTGCTTGCAGTACTGCTTTGCCATGATCCATCTCTTGTACGGTGCATTCTTTGTGCTCCATTTCTAAGAAATGAAAATACACATCCCTCATTCTATGCCTTGAAATAGTCAATAGCTGCTGAAGGAATGTTTTTAACCTCAGGCTTTAACATAAGAGTTTAAGACTTTGAGCTATTGCAGATTATGTCATTAAAATACAATTTAATTTGTGGTATAATTTATAAAAGTGTAGGGGGTTTAAATGTTTATGATAAATTGATATATTATTATCAGTGTGAAAAAGCAGTAGATTGAATAGTATGAAACTCCGTCACTATTTTTGTGTTTGTATAAATTCCTTTTTGAAGCTTTTAATTGAATTAATCAATTTAAAATCACATTACTCAGACACATCAAAACTTTAAATATATTGACATTTTTTCTCTCTGAGCTTTATGGAGTAACCTTAACTCTACTTTTAATCAATAATTTGTCTGTGAACTTGTTTATTAGTTAAGCTCTGTGAGGTCAATATCCCAGCCTTACTGAAGTCTATGGCAAAATTCTTCTTGATTAAAATGAGGTTGGCATTTCAGCCTTATTATTTTTGATAACTTAAAGTCCCACATCTTGCAGAAATTTTAAAGAATGATTCTAAACTTTCCCTATATTTTTATATGTGAAATATATAGGAAGGAAATTAATATTTAACACTCAACTATTTGCACAAGCATGCAGAAACTACCTCCATCACAAAAATAGACTAGGTCATAAATTAATGGCAGAGAAGAAATTAGATTATATTGTGAAGATATCAAGTTCAGCAAGTATTATAAATAATTTCTTAATCAAAGGTGGTAAGCAATTAGTGTTAATTATTGTATTAAAATTAGAACACAGGTGAGGATACAATACTGTATTATTTAAGATGCAGTTTTAATATGAGGAATGCTAAGAAAAAATTGCTTTCAGAGCTGGGAATATGCTGTTGTTGAGATAAAATTGCTCAGACTCATCTGACCATTGATTCTGTTTTTCACCATGTTCTGTTACTGATAAAATTGTAGTCAATCAAACATCGCTCTGTTGTATGCTGCAAGGAAAAGCATAGATGTGCTAAGTGGATTTTAGACATTATTCTGGTTTTGGTTGCTGTAAACTATAAACCTCTAACTATTACACTTCATATGAATAATCTTTGTTTTTAAAGAGACATTGTTTTTAGCGGAAGAAATATGTGGTTTTGATGTCTGAATAGTTTTATCTTAAGGCATGGGAATAACAAAGTATGCTTTAGGGCTTGCAACCTAAAGCCAAGTTGCTATCTTTGACATTTGTCTGCTCCCCATTCAATTTGGCTCTGGGGGAGGACCAGCAACTCTTTGATTAATTTACAACTGCCTCAGTATGAAATCTTAGTCACGGCATGATGATGGTAACTCAGCAGCAAATACCCCTTTCAAAGTGCTGTCTTTGAAAGGCTGGAAGGCTCTGGATGTCACTTACAGACTTTTTTATATTATTTTTCTCTACATTCTGTTGAAGATTTTTTTCCATTGTGCATAATCATTGAAGAATGAGGTCTTAACCACACATTTATAAAACTCTATGTTCATGTGAGCAATTGGAGAGCAAGAAAAGGGCAAAAGAGCCAATGGGTATATTTTATGAAAACTTATGCTGTCTCATAAATTCTACTAGCAGCAAGGATCTAATTCAGCCGCTGTCAGATTTCGGGCCACCTCAGAGGTACTCATGAAAAATGATGTAACTTCAAATGTCCCATTACCCCATCAAAGGATTAATGGGATAAAATGCTTCTTAAGGGAGGTTCTTCATTGTGGCAGAATCATGTAAAGTGGTGCCAGGGAGCCTATTTGCCAACTGTGTGCAATGCAGGGCTTTCTTTCCTGCTGGGGTAAGTCCCAGAAAACTGGCTAACCTGTGTTAATAGTCTCTTTTCTGTCATCAGACTCCTGTGAAAAGGTGTAGGAAAGCTGGTAAAGTGCTGTCTTGTCCTTATGACACATGGCATAGCATTTGTATCATTTTTTCCTTCCTTATGAATTCGCTTGGAATTCAAAAAGCACTTACATGAGAAGATGGTTCTGCAGATAATTCTGACTCGAGTTTCTATCCTTATCAAGACTATATTCTGTACTTATTTGAAAAGCACATTTATGCCTTCCCTAGTTTAAGTTAAGAAAGTTACTTGTGAGTTTTCTTTACATTCACTAAGCCAATATCGTGCATATTCTGACATCCTAAAGGTCATTTAATATATCTTTCTCTAGATTTATATATGCTGTATGAAAAAAAAAAAGCAAACAAATATTAGGAAAAATAAGACCTCATCACAGTATCTGAAAGTTTATGATTCATTACAGTTTGCATGCTTTAGTTTAATTCCCTCCTAGATTTTTCTTTTTGTATGTTTTTTCAGAATAAGAATGACATTTCGGGAAAAAGAAAAAAAAAGAGAGATACTATCCGCTGTGCAAGAAATCTATTTTAAGCCTTTTTTTTCTTTCTTCTCCCTGTGTGCTTCACAGTGATGAAAAAAATTTATTGATCTTAGCAAGAGATCAATAGGCAGAGCCATTCACAATTAGACATTCTGCAGAAAATAACTTGATTCAAATTAACCTGGAGCACCTGCTGCAGTTTTGCCAGGTAACCTTGCTCTCAAGCAGGTTTTAAGTATAATAAATTATATTTATGTGGTAAAAAGCTGTGCCTTGTGAATTGTTAAAGATATACTCACTAGGTTGCACTGTAATCCCCTTTGTAATCACCCACTAGTATATCTTTTATGCTTTGAGATTACAGGGTTTTATTTCAAAAAAATAGTGGTCATACTGTTTTTATTACTTTTACTTCTAAAGGTCATGTTACAGTTGTCAAAAATAAGCACAGATCTTGGTTATTAATATTTTAAAACACGATGTAGGCAAGCCCATATTGTTACTCTCCCCATGGTAATTTAAGGTTGGGGAGCTTTACTGATTAAACCCTTCATTTTAATTTTCAACATTTGCATTTAAAAGGTAGCTCCTTTGACTGGTAATAAATGAGGCATTGGTTATATTTAATAACTCCTATGCATTGTGGTGTCACAGCAGACCCACAAGATCGTACATGCTGTCACATTTAGGATGATAGATTTCATAAAACTGCGTTGCATAAAGATGAACCCTTTTGTGCTACCTTGCAAGGTTGCCATGGTGACAGAGAACTGCTTCATGGGAATTTCACTTTTCTGGTAATGTTAGATACTGAACTCAAAGCTGCTTCTTTCGATTGTTCTTAAATCTCACTTTTAATACGACATAGTTTTGTAGAGGCTTATAATTCATCTTTTGTATCTTTATTTTCTCAGAAAAATCTCCTATAATGCTGTCATAGGTAAAGTACTAAACATTGACTTACCAAGTGCTGAGTATAGTAGACACTCTGAAGATTTTGGGGTTTTATGTTCCATGCCATTGCTCCATTTTATAAATATTTAGGATATGTTTTGCAATTCCACACTTTCTCTGAACTATAAAAAGAAAGATTTCAGACCTCAAGCTGTGGAAATATTTCTATCATGGGAAAACATTACAGATAATATGCTGTAGACAGATAAATCCTATCTTTCTTTTTCTTAATTATTTTGTTAGCAAAATGAATTTAAATCTTATATATTTGGAAAATAGTTACAAAATTTTTTCTAGGTCTGAAAATAAGGCCACAATTTTTTGTGGAGTTATTGTGCATTTCTCTGTAATAGGTGATGTGGTTTTTTTATCCTGTATGTGTAAGAAATCATATGGGAACTTCAGTTGATCTGACATTTAGAAGCCAATGATTTTCTTTACCTTTGCAAATAAAAATGACTGACATGGAAATCCTTATTCCCTGCCCTAAGCCCCTATTTCTGAATGCTTGACTGTGGATTGTTCGCTGTGCTGAATCAGCCAGAACTATAATGTTCCCAAGATACAGCCAACTCCTTGACATATGGCAGAAAATATATACATGGATATATGTCGTACCATTTGGTACCCAGTTGGAGCTCCCTAGCTATGCTAATGAAATTCATGCAACAGGAATATTTTTCTGGTGGAGGGATCTCTTGCTGTTTTCAGATGAAAACAGATAAAGTGCTTTCCCGAGGAAAGTGTTAGAAATTGTTCTGCACGTTCTCTTGCCCCATTCGTATTGAATGTTCCCCCAGAGTGCCGCAGCATTTGTTCAGAGCACCTAGGAGAGAGCCTGGCAAACATCTCAGAAATGACTGAGCCAACGGAGAGCGGGTGCTGGAAGATGTGACAGCCTCTTCCCGCATGGGGAAAGATGGCACTGTGCTCTCTGCTAATTAAACAGGCTTTCCTTTCCCTCTTGGTCCCATTTGAAACAGTCTTGGAACAAAGAGAGATTGAAAAGGCCAGGAAAGGAAAGCCTCAGGGGGAACGGAATGAAATGAGGGAAGACCTTTTCTTCTCCCTTACTTCCAAAATTTTAAATCTCTTCCTTCCAATATTAGTGTTTAAACCCAGCTACAAACAGTCGTGCTGCCAGTGAAATCCTTCATGGCCTGTAAACTTGAATGGTGTCCTCATTTTGCTAAACTTAGCAATGATAAGGTTTACATGGACCTTTTGTGCTTGATGTCTTTACCCCTAAAATTAAGTAGCTTTTCAAATGTTTGCATCATGTTGCTTACATGAAGAATTAAAAGCTGTTCTGCAGGCAGCTTGCTCAATATCCTCTTTTTTTTTTTTTTTTGTGTGTGTGTGTAATCTCCTTATCACTGAGTAGAGTTTGTATATGAAGAGGAAGAACTTTTAAAAATGTTTTTTTGCTTGAGTGTGAAACTTCTGGTTTTGTTATTTTTCTGAAAAGCTACTAGACGTCAGAATGTGCTCTGAGATCACCACAGATGATTTTCCTGTTCCACAAATAATAGGAATTGTTCTTAATATTTTTTTAAGAAGCAATTTTAAACTAAAATTTAGAAGTATCTTTTATGGAATATATGAAACTAGCAATACTTTTGTTTTCATATTTTGTAAATAACTTAAGTTTCAACATTTTTCTTCAGAGTATCATTGTCATTAAAAATGTAATGTGATTTCAGTAAATTGTCTATAAAATTTGTAATCAATAATAGATTCATTACTGTAATTAAAATCACTTCATTCTCCACAGTACTTCCAGAGGGTAGGGAGACAAGCTGGTAAGGAAGGCTTCAAAAAACTCTACCACTCCTATTACTGAGCTTATTCTAAATGATCATGGTAATTCCCCACTCTATGTAAATAATTATCTATAGAGAACCTCATGTCCTCAAATACCACCTCATCAAGAGAGACCTTAGTCCTTCTGGCATCTCCTAAAGTATTGATAACATCTTTTTCTCTTAATTTTTGAACGTTCCCCTGTTCAACATGTTCAACATGCACAATGCATGTGACTTTTTAAATCTACTGCAGTAGATAAAAGAAGAGCTGAAGACTCAGATCCTTAGCCTTCTTCTCCATCATGATATAAATCCAGGCAATATTTTGGATAACAAGACATACATCATGATCAGAAAATCTTCTGTTGCTATTAGAATCTCACTTCCGTCTGATAAAGAATGCTTTTATAGGGAAATGTACAATACTGCAAACCAGAGAAGATACAAATTCTTTTTAATAACCAGCAATTCTTACTGTCCTAAATTATTCCCAAATGGTTGTTTTAACAGAAGCAACTTTTTTTCACATACATGAATGGTAGAAAATTCACTTTCACTTCAGATACAAGCTGTACCCAGGAATCCTGCAGCATTATCACTGCAACTAAAGTGCAATGACCCCTAGTATGCAAAAGGTGAAATACTCTGATAACACTCACATTTCTGTATATTTAGTGTGCTGACTCACTTCTGTGCACCCTCCCTTTTGCATCCCTCCCTGTAATAAGGATGCCATACTCTGCAAAAAAAAAGATTACTTTCTTCACCCTCTGCCTGATGGGGTGCATACCAATTTCTTTCCAAAAATTCACAATTTTATTTTTTTTCTACAAGCTGATTTTTCACGTTGAACATGCTGACAGGTATTGTGTGGCAGGAATGTAGCAGGATGCTGATGGATATTTCTCATAAGCAACACTAAATTGTAGGACAATTTGAGTGCTCTTCAAGAACTCTGCACTATTTATTTATTCAAATACAATGCCTCAGTGTAGCTTCAGAACCTCATCTGAGCAGCATCGTGGCTGAAGATTGTGTAGGGAGGGAAAAAGGCAAGAATCAAGAATCAGATTTGGAGAGTTTCTTCCATAAATTTATGTTATCTTCATGCATGTATCTGAGCAGGGATCAGTAGTAAAGCAAACCAACATCTCCCAGGAGGGGGAACTGTGTCCTCTCTCTCATAAAATAAGACCTTAAAATAAGACCTGAACAATCAAGCTGAGTTAGAGAGGAGATATATTTATTTTATAGTAAATTTGTCTGAGATATATTTATTTTATAGTATCTTCCTCAGTTTTGCTTTCAAATGATGTTTGACATATATTGTTAAATCATGGATAAGGTGCTTTGAAGAGTGATTCTATATTAATAAATACATTAGAAAAGCAAATAAAGTACTGCTAAAAGTATTTATATTTTTTAATAGGAATGGATGCTTACATTTTCTGTGCAAAAAGGAGCCCAAAATAATAACCCTTTAAAACAGAGTCATCTTAAAACTCGTTGAAAAAGCTTCATGAACCAGATTTTTAAGTTGATGGTTTGGGTTATTTCTTCAAAAATCTGTTAGTTATAGAAAACCTTACCATCCTAGCAGTGTACAGTAGTTAAGGATCTGATCTTTTTTCACGGTTGCCATGGTTAACATCTCTACTCCACACTGAAGACAGCCGGACTAAGGGTGAGCATTTTCAGCTTCTGCTGCAAATTGCATTATAAGGACTTTCTCATTTTTGTTGTTGCATTTATTTATTTAAATGCAGCAGTTGGAGTGGAACCAAAAACCTCACAGGAGCACTCTCAGGTAGAAGTTTGTGTAGACAAGACATCGATGTTTCTTTGGTTTCTATCATCTAAGCATGTTTTTTATTTGATTGATTCCTTGTTAATGAGTGTTTGAACAAAGGTGTCATGCTCCAGCTATGTTGGAGAGAACCCTGTAAACCTTATCACCTTGAGCTTTATTTAAATTAAGAAAGTTCTTTAAATGGTTTTGGAGATCATAAGAAGTAAGCCAGGGAAAGCAACTGAAAGGTTGTTTACTAGGTAATATACTGACTTAAGAGGTACATTTTTACCTTTAGAAATCAGCATATCCTAAGTCCATAACAGAGCAATAAAATTTTAAAATCTTTATATTTGCTTTAGGCCTTTGTGATCAAAATATAATTCCTCTTCTATAGGAAAATCTGGAGTTTAAAAACTTTTTTTGTTTTTTTTTTTTAAATCCCATAAAAACTGGGTTTTCAGAACTTTCCGTGAAGTGACACATTTTGACGATGTTGGCTATTACCGAAATAGTGTTGATGTGAGATTCATTGAATCATAATCAAAAAAGGATACGCAGCTACAAATCTGGATGCAATCTGGAGCCTTCTTGGGCCACATGCTCAGCCTGAGCATCACATGTGCCGCAGGGACTTACCTCATCACATTGCATTATGGAATTGGCTTCTACATTTGTAAAATGCACCCTGGCCAGAGGAATTTGCTATTTCACTTCTAAACGCAGTATAATGTCATGTATGTTGGGTATTTTCTAGAAGTAGATGACATTTTTTTTCTGGGAGGCTCTGATTACTTGATTGAGCTTTAGAAAAAAGTCGAGTATGCTGCAGAGAATCACCTAAATATGGGTAGGAAAGAAAGAGACTTGAGAAGTCACTGAAAGTGTGCAAACCTTACTCATTTGGGCTTCATTTAAGGGTTTCTGAGATCACAAACCAGAATGTGCAGTGGGAAACAGAGAGTTATGTTCTAACCCAGTTTAACACTGACCCACATTCAACAGCAGTGACAGATGAAAGGATAGATGATTCTTAAACTGTTTCATTAATTTAGCCTTCCAGGGAAGAAACACAACTTTCAAACCGTGTATTCTTTCCTCCCCCTCAAAAAATATTTATTTATTTTTGTTACAACACTTTATCTGTGTTGTTTTCTGAACTATTTCTATTAATTTTAGTAATTAATACAATTTATATAATTATATAACTATTTCAGCTCTCTTCAAGTACCTAAAATGAGATTATAGTGAGGTGGGGTTTGGTCCCTTCTCCCAAGCAACCGGCAGTAGGACAAGACGAAATGGCCTCAAGTTGTGCTAGGGGAGTTTTAGATTGGATATGAGGGAAAATTTCTTCATGGAAGGGGTTGTGAAACACTGGAATGGGCTGCCTGGAGAGGGATTGAGTCACCATCCCTGAAGGCATTTAGGAGTCCTGTAGGTGGGACACTTAGGAAAATGGTTTAGTGGTGGATTAACAGTTGGACTGGATGATCTTAAAAGTCTTTTCCAGCCTGAATGCTTCTGAGATTTGAAGAATTTTTATACTTTATTATATTTCTATATATTTATTTGTATTTAATTACTATTCATAATAACCAGGAGAATGTAAACATTACAAATACCCAATCTCTCTCTTTGTTAATATGAGAAGATACATACCTTCCTTTTTACATGGGAAAAAGTGTATGAACCTTCTGACAGTTATCTGCAAATGTGAGAGATGTTGTGAGAACGGTCTTGTTTCCAAAGAAAGAAATCTTCTTTCCAAGCTCTAAATAGATGTGTGTGCTGTAATATATTTAGGATACTGTTGGACTTTGTTTTCTATCAAAACAAAGACAAATGCAGTAGGTAAATGTGACCCTGCTTCTCATTTCATACAATCAAGAATTTACACATAACTACAAACAGTACTCAAGGGTCCTCTGACTGCTTGTAATTGTTGGTGCAGATGCACTGAACTTGTTTTCCAGTTGCTCTTTATTTCCCACCTTGGTCACACTGAGAATCAGAGCAAAGGCCTTCTCTTGCTCCTTCCCTCCGCATCAAATCAAGCTCAAGCATGAAAGGACAGAATATTATTAAAAAAACAGCTAGTTTTCTGAGATCTTTATAGCCCAAAATAATTAATCTAATGTATGTTATAATTATGTCTAGAAAGAAAAATAGAAAGTAATACATAGAAAGTGCTATTTTTTCCTAGTGCTGGAAATGCATTCAGGTCACTACCCATTCTTTCAAGGAAAGGTCTATGTTACTTTTTCACTGCCTTGAACAGAGTTGTGATGATTTCATGGAATCATAGAATGTTTGGATTAGAAGGGACCTTAAAGATCATCTTGTTCCACCCCCCTGTCATGGACAGGGGCACCTCCCGCTAGCCCAGATTGCTCAGAGCTCCATCCAACCTGGCCTTGAACACTTCCAGGGATGGGGCATCCACAGCTTCTCTGTGCGCCCTGTTCCAGTGCCTCACCATCCTCACAGTAAAGAATTTCTTCCTAATTTCTAATCTAAGCCTTTTTTGCTTGGCATTTTCTTGGATTTCTTTGCAGGTATTTTAATTGATTCCTGTTAAAAAAAAACCCCAAAAACCTATAATATGATTCTGTGACTTGAAAAAATTGTGTTAGCATCATAGATGTTTTACATTATGTGATAAGGTGATGAACCAACTCACAGACTCATCCTGTTACCTGAGCCAACAGATGCTATAGACAGCTGCAAAGCTACTTGTAATAAAAACGATTTGAATTGACCATGACATCTGAGTACATTTTTCAACTATATCTAAACCACTGTTTGCATTAACATCTACCTTAGGAAAAAAAAAAATCATAGCTTTTACTTTATTTCTTAATATACATTTGGATTTTAAAAGATAATTTTTCATTTCTAGTCTATGGACTAAATTACTATTTTGATGAAGCAATTCACAAATACTTTTATAGAACATCTGGGATTTTTGGCATGTTCCCTGCTGACAGTTCTTAAGAAATGTGTACCGCTGTCCAAGATTTTACATCTTTTGAGATCTTTTTAGGATCAGGCTGTTGCAGGCAGACAAGGTGCTGGTATGGATTTTCACCCAATACTAAACTATCTTCCTTATTTCCCTGTGGCACATCAGTATCACAAAATTCTCTTTTTTTTTTTAATAAATATATAGCCATCCTAATTTGAACATTTGCTAAGACAGCTCTATATATAGTGTTGTATGGTATTATTTCAAGTCATGCATATTTTATTTATATCTTTCCTAACTTGAAGATCCACAGCCATATGTTTCAGCCATATATCAGCAGGGCTGAGCATCTGCTCCCTACAAAGATGAAGTAGTTTCAGGGGAAGCTGCAAGTGATAAAACCCTTTTCAAATCCAAATTCACAGAATCACAGCACAGTTGGTGCTCAAAGGGATCTGTGGAGATCTAGTCCAACCCCCCCTGCCAAAGCAGGTTCACCTACAGCAGCTTGCTGGGACCACTCCCAGCCAGGTTTGGAATATCTGAAAAGAAGAAAACTTCACAACCTCTCTGGGCAGCTTGTTCCAGTGCTCTGTCACCCTCAAACTAGACATTTTTCCTTGTAGTCAGATGGAACTTTCTGTGTTTCAGTTTGTGCCCATTGCCCTCTCTTCTGCTACTGGGCACCACTGAAAATACTCTGGCCCCATCCTGTAGACAGCCACTCTTAAGAGATTTGTAAGCACTGATAAAGTCCTGTCTCAGTGTTCTCCTCTCCAACCTAAACAGACCCAGATCCCTCATCCTTTCCTCATAACAGGATGCTCTAGTCGCCTAACCATTTTCATAGCCCCCCATTGGACTGTCCCCAGTAGTTCCTTGTCTTTCTTGGACTGGAGAGCCCAGAATCAGATGCAGCACTCCAGATGCAGCATCTTTAGCAGGGAATAGGGGCAGGATCACTTCCCTTGACCTGCTGGCCACACCCTTCCTCATGCACTGAATTTGTCTTATTTCCTTGCTTAAAACTTCCATATGAGCTAGCAAGATAGCAATGAATCTCATCCAAATACTGTCCTACATTTTAAAAAGGCATTTTAGAAATAATGCAGTGGTCCAGGCATAAATAAGCTGTAGCTACAGGTTTGTGTCTCACACAGCCATTCGGATGTCACTTACAGTCTAAGTCATTTCAGGGCTATGTGGCTGAATCTTAATTGTAAAACTGTACCCAAAGCATCAGTGTGAGTTCTTATCAAAATAAATATTATGATGAAAGAAAAAGGGTGGAGCTTATTCAACCACATAAAGGAGCATTAAGTGCTCTATTAGCCCCTCAACTAGGATACATAAGGATCCTAAACTAGGACTTTGCTAAAGAGGGGAGGAAGAAGTAGCTGGGACTGCCTCTAGCACACAAGTGTGTGGAAAAGTCCAAAGCCAGACAGGAAGCTGAAATCCCATGCAGGATCACTCTAAGAATGAAATTGTTAAAAAAATAATTGTTTGGGACCTCAGAGTCCCTGTTGAACTGTTAGGACAGCGTAGTCAAGTACTCCCCCTCTGGATTTGTCATCCTGTGACAAAGACGGCTTTTGCAGACATAAACCAGGCAGTTTCTATCAAATTTGGTTCTGTCTGAATGTAAACCTCTAGGACTGCATTTGATTGCCTGTATGTTTATTTTTATTTGCTTCAATGATTTGTGGGAAATCGGTGCAATCCTCAGATTTTTTTACTAGCATTAAAGGTGTGTTCTGAAGAAAAGCCTGTACATCAGAGTTAATATTTACCTCATTTACTAAACTTTGGGGCCTTTTGAGGCCACTCTCTTTCAGGAAAAGTATTGCCAGTTCAGCATCATTTTTTCATAGCCTGTTATAAATCTTTGATGTCCAGTTCTCAAGGGAGAGAAAGAACGGAAATCATTTAAAACTACATTCTGTGTTGTATTCTTCAAAAAGATTGGCTTCTGCAAAACCAGAATTCAAACATCACAGGAGATGCGAGCCCCACAGTACAGATGATGTGCTAAATGGAAAAGTGCTCATTGTGTGAATCAGGTATTGTTGAGATTATACAGTTAAAGAGCTTTTTACTTTTAGGCCTTCAGAACATTGGGGAAGCTCTCTTAATGCATTCCAAAATGTGAATATGGCCACCTTCTGAAATTTCTCCAAGTTTATTCCTAGTACATTTTGCTTCAAATGAGCCTACCCAGATATTAAATTCACAAAGACCTCTGTATTTGGGTGTTGGTTTTTTGACATCCATTATCTGACCCCAATGGTTCTAAGACCTGGCTCTATGCTAAGAAAATAGAATGCAATTTTGATTATTGGTTAGACTGAAACTCAAGAGATTTCAAAATGATTTCTGGGCTCTTAATTTTAGTCCTTTGTCTTTTGAGGTCTGGGTTTGGGTTTTCCAGCTTTGTTTATTAGAGTAGTGGGAGTTGAGATCATTATAATACACCACATCTCCTAAATGGGAACTATTTCCGTAGCTTCATTTCCCACTTTTCTACAATATACATGTGTTGTGTAAAAAAAAAAAACAAAAACCAAACCAAAACCTGAAGCTATCTAGCTTCTTATTAGAGACACTTTTCTATATGGCATTTGTAATGTAAAGACAGTTGGCCACTACAGGACATTAAATACTTGGGATCACCACCAGTTAAAGTATCACTGATTGCGACTAAAATTACATGCATGCCCAAAATTAGGATATTGCTACTCCCTCTGTCACAAAAAGATTTCTTTAATCCCGTGAGTCCAATGTCTTGATATAAATTATGGCCTTATAATTCAATAATAAAAGAACTATTAAAGGTCATATAAAATGCTGAAAGACAGATTTAATACTGAAACTGTTCACCAATTAATCTGTTCCTGACTCCATCCGTTTTCCCTTGAATATTCAGAGAGATATCCAAATTGTTTTCACTGGCAGTGTTAGTAAACTTGACTCATGAGGGCTTTATAGAATTGTAATACTTTATCCTTCACTGAAAATATTGTGGGCAGTAACAAATAGGGGATTCTCTGGGAAGAGGAATGTACAAAAAGTGTTTTATTTCCTTTAAGAGTCCTGCCTGTTTGTTTTAAACGAGTTTCCTCTCTGACTTAAGAGCTTCTTAGGGAGACCATTTATTCCTTTCTAAAACTTACCTGATAAAGTGACTTTTAATAATTCATCTCCTTGCCTCACATAATTAAATGACCTATAATGTAAGAATTTAAACAGAAATTTGGATTGCAAAGTAAGTTCAACTAGCCATGACACAAAGCTCTTAATGTCCTTTTGCTCACTGGCATTTCCAACAGAGATCCATGCCTAAATACCTCCTGAAGATTTTAGCAAGGGGTCATTTGACTCTGCTTACAAAATTTTCTGGGTAGTTCTACATTCTGAAAAAGATCTGAAACTTCCCAGCTATTATATCAGGATGGTAAGCAAAATATCACATAGAGATACTGGCACAGTTCCCAGAAACAACAGGCCCAGACTAAAAGAAAAAAACAAAAAACCCTGCTTTTCTGGAGAAAAGCTTAGCTAGTTTAGACACAAGGAATCACTGATGCAGATAGTTCCTTCCCATTCTTGACTAGATAATTCACTTTCATCTCAAGGAGCAGATGGGAGGCACATATATACCCTACATGCAGCACAGTTCAGAAAGGTTTTTAAAAAAATTATACCAGGGTGTTGTCAGCTACATTTTCCAAGACTAGAATTTCTGTTTCCCATGTATTTTACCTCTCATTGTGAGGATTTAATGTTTCCCCAAAAGTTGATACCTTTAATCCTCTTTCAGGTCACATGCAGACTTTTCTGATAGCTTAAAATCTGGTTTTTTTCTCCAGGTTAGTAAATTTTGATGAACACTCTTGAGTTTGCATCATGGATAAGCCAAGTAATTCCAAAAGGAATCTTTAAAAAACGCCATGCTTTATGTGAACAATTTCACATTGACAATGAAGATGAAATTTTTATATCAGTGCAGCAATTCTAAAGCACAAAATTTGTTCTGATCAATCATTAGTCAAGACTCACAGCACATAACTCTGATATATGAGAGTGAAGAAGAAATATTAAAAACAAAAATTGTATAAAACTGGGACAGAATTAGTATTGAATCTGGCACCCTACCAGTACTGGGCATAGCCTGCTAACAGCAAAATCTGTATATCATCTATGAAATTGTTGCTGAATTGGAATTATTTATTGATGAAAACTGTTCATGTCTGCTTTCAAAAATCTTCAGAAGTTCTGAGTATAGGAAAAGATAATTGCTGAAGTCAGTGTTATCCTGTGTCTCTGCTGAGCTCAGGGAGTAGCTGTAGGGTGTCAGATAGAAAAACCAGAGCATAGCAAAGGTTCTGCTCCCCATTTTTGCGATGAAAAATAGAAACTGCTTGTTTTTCTTGTCTTTAACAAAGTTAATTATTCAGTGCAGATGCCCTGGTCACCTCTGGAACACTAATGTGTCTTCCTCCATCCCTGGAGATGCATTTTTACTACCTCAGAAATCTTCCAATTGTAAATTCCAGCTGCAGCAAATCCTCAGTGTTTCCACATAAACTCATGAAATGCAGCTTTTCTGAACAGCATACCACTTGCTAACCTCTCAAAAAATTTGTCTGTTACAATTTCAGTAGGCATTGTCTTCACATTGTGTTTTCACAGTGACCAGAATAGCTTGAAAAGATGTTAAATTCCCATATTAAAAAAATGAAAATTAGTTTATCAAACAGTTTCTATTTCCAATACTCTCTGCATTTTTTTGTGTGCTTTATTAAGCTTGTTTACAAATGTGGCAGATCAATCTTATTTTTTAGCTAAATTGATGTGAGAAATGATTAAACTAATTACTCTCTCCATACTCTCTCCATTATAAGATATTATCTATGTCTTCTTTTTTTTCCATTCCTCAGACCACCATTTCAGCCTTTTAACCTTGGAGTAGAAAGTAAACCTTATGAATTATGTTCTTCAGACAGGAAGGTGTGACAATCTATAACTGGTTTTGGGCTTTTGTTAATGGCCTCTTTCTTTAAACTCTGAGGACATGGTTCATTGAGAACAGGCCAAATATTAGTCAAAAAGTGGGACTTTATGTTGCTTGAAAACAAAGATGTAATTGCAGTTATTTTCTGCAAACTGACCAATAACTAAGAAACACGAGGGGGAAAGAAAATTAATTTTTTTTTTTTTTTTTGAAAAGAGAGCAAAAGAAAAAAAAAAGGTTGCTTTGTCTCTTGAAAAATGCTATAATATTCAGATTGAGAGAGGAGTATAAATACCATAAGGAAATGCAAACACTTCAGCTGCAGAGCAGGCTGGTATCTTTTTTTGATAATTACGATTTCAGCTGGAGTTGCTGGGTCTGCACCAATTCACTCCAGCAAACTGCCAAGTCATAAATATATTACAGCTTTGTTGGCTTCCATTACAACTTCATTGACCTTTATCTCAACAAAAAAACTTTTTTTAACTAAGGCTCTTTCTACTTTTCAATTAGATATGTTTGTCAGTTTTTCCCTTGATATGTATCTGTGGTACTGCAAGTAGGTTTTTAATTTCTTTTAGAACAAAAGCAGCGTCAAACTCTCACAGCTGCACAAATGGAAATAAATATTCCATTTACAGAAATGTTAAATGGAGATGACTCTTGGCAGGAGACAATCAACCTTCATAAAATGTGGTATCTCTCTCTTCCCTAAGTGAAAGTGAATGAGCCATAGTGGTCAATTATCTCTTCATAGTAACCAATTCATTGGTTGTTGACATTTAATTGGATGTACACAAGAAAACCTGTAGTAAAAAGTACACAAACATCAATAATTAGGTTCACTTCATTCTAAAAACAATTGAAACTTAATTGAATTTTAATGTTGAGTTTTTTACTTAATATGGGATCTTTATGTAAATTTTTATCAGCGAGTTTCACCATTTCACAGCTACCTTGTCCCTCTCACTAATCACCATTCTACAGCAGAAACTCTCAGGGATTTTCTTCTCCATCTCTCCTGTATTTCTTTTTAGTCTAAAATTACGAGTTAGAGAAAAAAACAGGATTTGAGTTCTATAAAACAACGTAACTAAAACCTTTTCTTGCAAAACACAGGAACTGGACATCTCTATACAAACTGTTAGGTAGATATTAAACTGCTCTTTTAAACAGATGAAGTTGGTTAATTTAAGTTTCAAACTGCAAATGAAAAGCGCGTATATCTCTTAAATCTCCTGTCTTAGTCAACTTTAGTTGCCTTGAATCTTATGCTTCGTGTTTAGCAAGTTGCTGATTAATATTTTGTTGACTTCATTTGATGATGGATTTATTTATAACCTTTATAAAATCATGCCAAAATTTTGCATAGAAACTTATTAACTTTATTGTTATAGTACTGGAACAATAACCATAGGTTAAAGGTCCTACTGAGACAGATAAAAACATACCAGATTGTCCTAACCTGATTCATTTTTGTGCTAGATCCTCATTTCTAAAGGAATTTTTTTAATCTATATATAATTATATATGAGGAAGTCCCTAAGTCTTTAATTAGCCAAGTGGTAAATATATCAGAAATTAATTTAGTAATATTTTTATATTATGCCAAGATTACCTGAAGTCCTGCAAGCAAAAGTGGCTCCCAAAAAAAACCTTTGCAAAGCTCAGTGCCCATTTTTCTTAAGAAAAGAAGTGTTAAAAGAAGTTTGCATCACTACCTAGCAAAATTGGCCTGAGCAAGGCACCCAGATTGAGTAGATAACAGTAAGTGCAGAGAGGTCCCTTAGTAAAATCAGGAAAATAACATTTTCTTTTAAAGCACAGGATTTTGATGCTGGTATTATCACTTAAGAAATTCTATCTTGCAGGTGCAAACAAATACATTTATTGTATTTCCACATGCTGAATGTTAATTAATTTTCTTTAATGTTCTGAGCACCTGAGCCAATCTGCTCTACAGTCCCACTGGGAAAACAGCACAGCTTGGAAGAGGCACTGGAAGGACAAAAGCAACCTGTTCCTTTCCCCACTGATGTGGCATTGCGGCATCAGACTTTTTTCATGCTTTTTAAAAGAGTAGGATCTAAATGCCTGTAATCTTCTCTTTCTTCATCTGAGTCATTTCCACTTAGAATGTATCTAGAGGCCATCTGAAAACTGGGTTGAAACTCTTCTTGAAGCTGGAACTTTGAAAATGCACAAATAAACTCTGTAGTCATTATAAACAATTTTTCATAATGGGGCTCTGAAATGATCCTCAAAGTGTGTGCACTATTCCTCTTTCTTTAAATGCCATCCTTTTAGTTAGTATCATGATAACAATGTCACATGAATAAAAATAAAAATAAGTGAAATAATTTCTTATAAGAGGAATAGAGATGCATGATAAAATGGATGTTCCCAAAGCAAACTCTAGGGAAGGGCTGATGTGTTCCAGGGACAGACTTGCCAATCAATAGGGATGTGCACGGAAGAAATCTCAGTTGTATCATAAACAGTAAAAAATGACAGGGGATGTGGTTAATTATTATAATGGCTTAGTGACTTGAATACTCTGGGGATGTGATTTCTCAATTAAATACACTCCTCAGGTTGCTGCATTGTCACTTTGAAATGTCACTGGTTTTAATCCAAGTAGTAATTATTCCAGGATAATACTTTGATCAATGAAGTCTGGAAGATAATGCCTGTACCCAGAAAGGTTCTTCCCTTTCCATAACCTGTCCAGTTGTCCATCACGTCTTTGGGAATTACTGTTGCTCTCTACTGTACCTGAGTCAGGCAGTTGTAAAGTTTACCCTTCAGCATCCTTAAATGTTAAATTACCCATTCAAGAAAAAAGCTTTTATCCAATATTCAGAGTTTATATAAATTTGACAGACTTTTGTGCAATTAAATATAAAAATCCAAAGGATCATTTAAAAGTATGTGTAAGGCAATAAACTTCAAAACTGAAATCTTTTTGTTAATTCATAAAATGCCAAAATTAATACTGATAAACCAACATGGGAATTTTTTTAGAAAAAAGCAAAACTAAACACATCAGAAATACTGCTAATTTTAGTAGAAAAAATGTGTGTTTTTCTCTTTAAATTATTATTTATATAAATACTCTGTACAGTCTGAAATGGACTATAGAATTTGAAAATAAATAGGAATTTTTAATGGGTATATTATTATTATGAGAATTAGCTAATTTTAAAGCTGCATCTTGGAGAAGATATTATCATCAACAGGGCTTTTTTGAAATTCTTTTCCATAACATGTATCAAATAAATACACATTATCCTGTCAACTGAGGATAAAGCCTACTGAAACCAACATTTCCCATAGGACAGAAATCTGATTGTGTTCATCTCTGGTGAGAAGATCTTGCACTTTTTTTCATACATGTGACAATACTCACAGAACAACTTTGAGATTTCCAAATAGAATATTAAGTAGCAGGTTGAAAACAAAAAGGTTGTCTTTGAAAGACAAAACCTGTAACAAATGATTTTTCTAGAAAAAATGCAGGAAGATTGTTTTGGGTAGAGCAAGGTATTTTGTAAAACACTTTTTTTTAACTAGATGATGATCATAGTAGAGGATATAATTTCTAGCTAGTGATGTGTATTCCTCTCCAGTGTCATGCTCATTGGACCAATCTGCAAAGTAAAAATTACATTTTTGTCTTGTTAATTCAGTTTAGTAAGGAAGTTAAAGGTTAATTATCTGTTTTGCTTTTAAAGAGGAAATAAACAGGTATCAAGGCAGGTATCACCTGTCTCACCTGAAGGTATGTGACAAAATAATACTCCAAAATATATTGGGTAAAAATGTTATTGACATTTGCTTGGGTTTTTTTGTATGCTGATCATCTGCTCTTAATCAGAACACAGAGTATTACAAACCAGCCTAAAGAAGTGATTCTGAGCCTGAAGAGATGATTCTGAGTCTAAAGAGGTGATTATCCCCCTGTATTCAGTGTTGGTGCAGCCTCACCCCCAGCGTTGTGGGCAGTTCTGGGCCCCACAATTTAAGAAGCACCTGGAGGTCCTTGAACGCATCCAGAGGAGGGTAAGAAAGCCCATGTAGGTTAATGGGCTCCAAGAAGGTCCTGTGAGCAGTGGGTAAGGACTTTGGACTTGCCCAGTTTGGAAAAAAGGAGGCTGAGGGACAACCTCATTCCTCTCTGCAGCTTCCTGGGGTGGGGAAGTGGAGAGGGAGGGGCTGAGCTCTTCTCCCTGGTATCCAATGACAGGATGTATGGGAATGGTTCAAAGCTGTGCCAGGGTAGGTTTAGAATGGACATTTCTTTATGGAGAGGGTGGTGGAACGCTGGAACAGGCTTTCTAGAGAGGTGCTCAATGCTCCAAGCCTGTCAGTGCTTCTGAAGCATTTGGACTTTCATTAAGCTGTCATTGTACAGAAATGCAAATCAACATTTACATGTTGATGTAACAACATGATATGTAATGTTTCAACATCTCTAATCAGGTAAATTATTTTCTTGATTGAAAAAATGTTTTGTGTAGATTTAAGGTGAGTTCTGAGTACAAGGCAAATAATGCATTAGCTTCTCCTAATTGGGGAAACGAACATGAGTTACATACATCTCATCAACAGTCGGTTTGCATCTTCTGCTGGAAAATTAAATCCTGTGATGTTTGCATCAGATCACATCACTTAATGGAGGTGAGATTATAGAGACCACATACAAAAACTCCTGAAGCTATTGACAAAAAAGGTCATGATTGATTTTATGATTATCCTGTGGTTGTACTATTCATTTTCTTCAATATTTTTGTGACTATAAGGAAACAGCTGTTGAAAAGGCAAGATAAAACAGTACAGATAGTTGCTGTCCTCTGTAGTTGATTTTATTTCATCAGAATGTATGTCTTCAGCATAATATAGTGAGTAAATAATATTTATATTGAAAAAAGAGGATTACAATATTGGCAAACAGCATAGGAAATATACAATTATCCACACTGCCTTCTTCAACCCTGTTTCAAACCATGGTCTGATACCCTGTATCTTTACCTGGAGACAAAATTTTAGATGCTTAGCAGTCAGTCAATTCTCCTGTTCTAGATATCATACAGAATAACTGAGTCAGACAGGAGCTTAGTGGAAGGAAGACTGAGCAGCTCGTTCAGACAGATTGAAACAAACTAAATATTTTGCATGTGCTATGGCACTTTTAAAACTAATGCTGACACAGACACAAACTGGTATGTCTAATGCTATAATACCTACCTATATACCTGGGATAGTTTCTATCCTGGTACAGCCCTCAGATTATCATCCTTTACTGATTTTTCAGGTAGGTTGTGATGAAGTTCCAACAAATCCAAGAGTGATCAATAGAGACTTTAGGGCCTTGGGGCAACTAGTTAAAAAAAAAGCAAGAGTGCAAATAGCATTCCCCTCTATACTTGCTTTTGGAAGGAATGATGAGGGAAAAAACAGCAAGAGCCAGCAGATCAATATCTGTCTCTGAGCCTGGGGTCACTGGCAGAATTTTGGGTGTTTTGATCATGGGTTGGTCTATACAAGAGCAAGTCTGCCCATGACAGACAGTCACACCTGTCCCGAAGGGAGCAAAGGATGTTTGCAAAGAACTTAGCGGTGTTCATTGAAAGAGTTTTGAACTCAATTAGAAGGGGGAAAGGGTTAAAGCCAGGATCAGTAGAGATAAGCATGGGGACAGCATGCTTTGAATGCTGGTGTGCTATGGAGGTCCCTCAGTCTGCTGTCTCAGTAGAGTGAGGGGATGGAGCTCCATGTGGCAGCAAAGACGGAAGGGTTACTGATGTGCGAGAAACCATGGAAACACCTGAGAACAGTCATAGGGATTAAGGCTTCTCCCTCCTAAAAGGTGGTGGGATCAATAGCCCCAGTGAAGTGCATCTCCACCAATGCACAGGACGTGGGCAGAAAACAGGAGGAGCTGGAAGCCACTGCGCCGCAGGAAAACTGTGACACAGGCTGGCATCGTGGAAACATGGTGGGATGAGTCACACAACTGGAGTGCTGTAGTGGATGCTTATAAACTCTTCAGAAGGGATCAGCAGGGAAGGGCAGGCAGTGGGGTAGTGCTGGATGTTGGAGAGTATCTCAATTATTTCAAGTTTAACGATGGCAATGAGAAGGTAGAGTGTTTATGAGTAAGAATCTGGTGGAAGGCCAACAAGGCAGAGAATCCTGGTGGGAATCTGTTACAGAACACCCAACAAGGCTCAAGAGGCAGATGAAATACTCTATTAGCAGCTGGGAGAAGTGTCACAATTCCTGGCCCACATTCTCCTGGGGGACTTCAGCTTAGCAGGAAATACAACACAGCAGAAAGGAAGCAGTCTATGAGATTAGTTTTTTCCAGCCTAAACAATTCTATGTTTCTATGATAGTACTAAACTCCTTAGCCTTTTATTTTCTGTATTTTTCTCCTTCTATGCTTTAATGAGGTGCTCAGGGTATTTCAGAAATCTGCTCTTTTTCTCTTGTTTTCAATCTTTTTGAGGAATTCCACACTGCTGTGTGTTTGCAACTTTTTTTGCAAGAAGTGGCTTTAATTCCTCTCCAGCATTTAATACACACACTTGCTGAAGAAACCAGTGAGTTCTTCAGATTGTTTTACATTTTTAAAAGACATTTCACAGATTGCATACTATGGAGAAAGGCATTTAAGGAATCACAGAAAATAGGCAGATTTTGCACGTGGTAACTGCACATCAGCTGGAAGAAAATATAGCTTTGATATAATTGTTGGTTCCACTTATTCCTCTGAATGAAGCACTATCATTTAGGTGATGTTGACCAGCTGATGTTAATTACTATAATTAATCAGGATGTGAAAAAAATTTAAAAATGTCCTCTCCATGCATATATTTGGTGTATGCTTTTTTCACATTGTATAATTACCATTAGTGTGTCCAAGCAGGCTCCTCAGACTACGTACTAATAAATTATCTTAGAAAAATTTGCAAACAGATTAAATGTTTAAATAGGTGCAGGCTGTTAGAAAAATCTGCAGTTTTTGCTGGACAAACTTAGGTCTGAAGGGCCTGAATTAGTGGTTAGAAATCAGACGCTGGGTCAGAACAACAGAGACCTTGACAAGCCCCTGCCACTGTTCTCCTGGGGAAGGAGAATCTGGTACAGAGCACAGAACAAGTGCAAGGAGCCACAGCAGCAGACAGGTTTCTGTGCATCAGGTGAGGGGACAGGTGGGCATGACAAGTGTCCTAGCACCGTTCCCAAGTGAGCATGCAGGTGCTGCATCTCAGCTTTACAGAGTCAGGCGTCTGCGCTGGTTTCTGCGATGCACTGATGCACCTGGGGCTGGGTGTCTCTTACTTAAAGGCACCTCAGGCGTGTTTCTATCGCTTCCCAGTGCTGCTGTGAGGGTCGTACAGCTGTGGAAAAGGAAAAGAGTGGAAAAAGAGGAGGGAAAACAGAGAGCGAGGGAGGGAAGGTAAGGGAGAGATGTATGTAAGGACAGAGAGGAGGAAAGCTTATTTCTCAGTATCTTGATATCCATCTTACTGGTCTCCTCCTGGGAGACTGAAAACCAGCTAGAACAAGAACTTAGAGGACAGATGGCACAGCATAACTGCTGAAAATCTGTTCTTAATTCTCTGATTCAGCCTCTGCCCAATATGTGTTGTTCTGAGAAGTTGTAGACTGCAGTTTAACTTATAGTAATGACAATTGCTGTGTCAGGAACATGGATTTCCAGAATTTTTTTAAAGAAAAAGCAACCAGTGAGGGTTTGAAGCTAAAATTAAGATGGAACCTTTGAGTACTCATTCATATTTGGGGCCACAAATAGCTATATTAACACGGTGGATTCGTGGTCAATTATTGTCATAGGTAAAAATCAGAAGATGATCTTAGAGATTCATGTGAGGAAGCAAAACAAGGGTGATTTTTTTCAGACCTGGGAGGAATTTTTTTGTGATATTTAGATCAAAACCTGCATATTCCCCAAAGGATCTGAAGGCTTTTCCTAAAAATGTCCTCCAGAGATGTTGTCTCCAGTGAAAAAATAAAAAGGGGTGATGTAGATGTGTAAAGTCCAGAAGAAGAAAGATCTTTTTCGGGCTGCCCAGAGGCATCAGGCATACGATATTTTGCCTCATTAAAATGACAGACTTTTCTTGTCTATCTTTACTCAAAACTGTGACTCCAGTTCATTCAGTTCAATGGAAGACACAAAGTTGAGACCATAACAGGATGGTTTCTGTTAATGTGGCTGTCTTGATGTTATGTTTTTCATAATAGTTAAGAAGTAGAACAGCTTGTGTGGTAGCAAGCTCAAGTAAGTGCTGTAAACATGCTTTCTGTAATTGAATCTTATTAATGTTAGTTCATATTCAACATAATTAAGCAATTCTTTTTTGCAATGTTGTCCTATCAGTCAAAATCATCTATTTTTAATGAGTGTCAAAGCAAAATGAATCTAAAACTATGTTTATAAATTGGGGTTTTTTTTGTTGTTGTTTCGGGGTTTTTCTTGCTTTTTTGACAGAGGATTTACCTTGATTGGAAAATATTAGTTTGGAATAATGGTCTTGATTTGACATGAGGTTGAGTGACTTTTCTGGCTACAAGGAATTTTGTAGTCACATAGCATGCACTAAAAGTTTTTGAAGGTGCTAGATGTAATGGTTTTTTGAACTAGAGAAATTATGGTAGAATTCTTCCATAAAAAAATCCAGATCAGACTGCTTTTCTACAAAGTCAGTATTTGCCTTTTAGTCTCCCCATTTTCTGTCCTCCATCTCAGCCCTTTTTTTAAAATAAAAATGATTCAAGCCATTAAATCTGTGGAAACAATTTGTGTCACCATCCTTAAGAGTTCATGACTCAAAAGCTGGTAACTCTAGGGTCAGCTAAATGCCTCAGATTTGCATTAAAAGCATTAGGTGTGCAAAACCCACCTATTTGTCAATATTTATTTGTCAATAATTGAAATCTGGATGACATCTTTTGCCTGGGAACCAGTCCGAGAAAGAGCAGTTTTGTTCACTATTAGGTAAATAATAATCACATTACAGCATTCTTTTGATACTTGTGAACTCTGAACACAGGAGCCAGCTGAGATTTGGGGTAAATTTCTCATTGTGCCTCAGTAAATCCAGGGACTTGAAAATCAACCTCCTCATGTAGAATGTAGAATAAATCTTGCATGTGTCAGAGCTACTCCTCTTTACAGTCTTCCAGAAAGCCCAGTGGCTGCTTTTCACTGAAGAATTGACTGGGTGCATTTCAGTACTTCTGAAACAGAGCATCATAAAATTTCACTTACTAATCCATTTCATGCCTTAGCCATTCATTATTTATATGGAATTATATATATATATTTATCTGTAAACTCTATTTTAAAAATCTACTTTGAGGTGGAGACTTGAAAGTTGGAGTTTTGCCAATTCTAATCTCCACTTCTTTTTTTTTTTTTTCCCCCTTAAAATAGTCAAGAAGGAGTTCAACTGAAAATGTGGTGAGAAATTTTAAATACCTATACAAATTATTGCAAATTACATTTTTACCTGGATTTCAAAGTGGAGAGAGCTTGGCATGGGGGTGTCCTGGAGCTTAAAAATCACTGCCCTGAAACTTATTTGACATGATATTTTACCATATGGAAATTCTGGAATTTAACATGTTTTGCACTGGCAGGCAATTCTTCATTAATATGCCTACAGAGGAGCAGTGCATACTAAACATTCTAGCTTGCTGACAGGGCTATATTAATACAAAATAGAAGTCTCAAGTTAATTACAGTTTTGTGTCTGGAACAGAGAAGTGTGTGAAATACATCTTTACTTAGATAGCCAAAGAAGAAACAATCTTCTCCTTTAAGTGTATATTTAATCTTAATAAATGGACAGCCAGCGAATTTTAGATGGTCTGCTATACTTTAATTATATACAGTATTCAGAGTGTGTAATTGAGCTTTTGCCAGTGTAGAAACATACTTTCCCTTTTTACAAGGCTGAGGCTTTTGAAAGGAATATGCAAAGATTGAAATTAGCAATTTAAAAAATGGCAATAGTTTCTACATGGGAAACTTTATCTCAAGAAATCCTTAGTAAATATCTTAACCTTTATTTTTTTTAATTAGGAGGGTAAAAAAAAGCCACAAAAATTCAAATATAGAGATGGAAGAAAAGAGTAGGCAACCTTGCTGTAAAATCAGCAGTTAATGTTGGCAGGAAGTTCTTGATTCTTTTTCCTTTTAATTATGGGATACATTTTCTCATTAGGCTTCTCTATTTAAAGCTAACTATAATTGGCTTACATATTAAAAATAACAGTGACAAATGCAGATTAGGATGCATGTTTGTATGGATGAGCACTTGAGAACTGAAGCTCTGGCAGAAAGTAACTCAGAGAAGAGAATAATTGAGCCCTCTTTGTTACAGGTGAGGATGAAAAACACTTCATTTCTTCTGAAAGAGAGTCTGAACAGAAAAAGCTCTCTCCAGCTAAGATATCTGGGCGTTGCTGTTGTCAGAGCACCGTGGTGTGGAATGAAGCTGTTTCCTTGAGTTGCTTTACTACGGGAAATGGTCACTGAATTTTGGGCTTTGGTTCTAAGGGGAGTTGTGGGAGGCCAGTGTGACACAATCGCTACATGTGCAAGAACTGGAGGTGTGCCTGGAACAAGACAGTCTGGTGACATGCTGAGAGGTTCTAGGAGGTTTTTAGGGTGGTGTTGAGGAGCACACCTAGTGCAGGTAGCTGGAGGGGAGCAGTGGGAGCTGCCGGCTGGGCTCTGGGTGATGGGAAATGCTGGAGCCCCTGGCAAGGGGCCGTGGATTGGCAGCGACCCTTTGCACAACCAGGGCACGGGGACATGTGGCAGCAGCCGGGTGCCAGGACACTCAGAGACAGCAGGAGCTGATGGCTCTGCAGGAAGAGCCCTGACTGTGGCTCACTCACACTGTGAGGGTACAAATACCCAGGGTGTCCCCAAAATGCTCCACCTTGAGCTGTTTCTGTGTTACTGTGCCATGATTAAACTGCTTTAGGGATCTAGACATGTGGGACTGGTATAGGAAACCTTGTCTAAATGTGAGATTAGGGTGTATGGGGAGCCAAGCAGGACACCTGGGGGTTCTCTGGAGCTGCCCATGGGGAAGGGGCTTTGGTCCCAGCAGTGAAAATCTCTGGTGGTGGGAGTGTGGCAGCCAGAGTGGCTCTTGAAATTCTCAGACAGGAAAGTTTCCAAAAATCTCATTTCTTTCAATATGCCTAAATAGTAAATGTACAAAAATGTATTGAATATCTTTGTAACTTGGTCCATATTTGTTAAATATAGGTTGTGGTCAATGGGGGAGCAGTGACCTTTTTTAGTAAAAGGAGCTGTTTGCATTCAGCCTCGCAATAGCTGTCTGCTGGTATTGATTCTTTTATGTAAGTTACTATATTTGCATTGCTTTGCAGTGTTTATTCCAATGGTGTTTCCTTTGAGTGTGATGGATAGTACTAGTTGGAGTATTGTTGTAAAACCACTTATTCTCGATTTATTTCCTCTACAAAAATTGTTTTTCACTCATTCAACCACCCACATGGAACTCTTTGCCCAGGGAAATAATTCACTGTGATTACCAAGTTTTTCTTAAAAAAAAAAAAACAGTAAATGAGAATATACAGACGTTGCCTATACATCTCTTTACATAAAGACTTCCAACCCCCCAGACTTCTTTCAGAAATAAGGAAAGATTTCAAGAATCAGCCATTGTGTTTTCCAGGAACATCACTCACAAAGTCCAAGCACTTAGCAGCAATGTCTAGCTGGGCTCTGCTAATTCTCACACAGTCTGCAAACTCAATGTATAATTTGTATGCATAAAGAAACATCCTTAATCACAACAATCTAAATCAGCAATGAGTCATAGTTAAAAGTATAATTGCAGTTTTGATTTTAGTATCAAAATATTCATAGTTTTTATTACGTGACAAGTATCTGATGACAGCTATTTAGTTCATAAGTTCCCTCTGTGCAGAATAATGCTGTATAGGTAGCCTTATTTTTTTGTTATTTTTAATCTAGGGAAAATAGGAGAATATTGATCATTGGGCCAATTATGTTGTTAAATTCACATTTCAAATCAATGAATTCATGTGTGCATGTACATTTGCTTGGTTTTTAAATTGGTTTCCTTTTATAATAGCAGGATTGTGCTGCACTTTATAAATCTTTATACTGTCTGTATGTCAGATGAACATCAGTTGTTTTACAGAGCAGGTGGAGCTGTAGTTCAGGTATAGGAAGTAACAAAATCAGTGTAATGGGATGAGTGGTTGCAATGTTTTATTCCATAAAAACAGACCTATTTGACACTGCTACAGAGGTATAGAATGTAAAAAAAATATCAGCTTCAATCCGTTTAGCCCTAAGTGTATATTTATTAACCACAGAAATATACTTAGGTATTTTTAACCACAAATGACCTGTTGCTGGCCACATTCTGTGTTTAATAACTGCATTGAGCTGCAATTCAAAATAATTTCCTGATTGTTTTTATCATCTGATATACCTTAACCTCACTTTTCAGGAACATGCTGCAGGTCCCTGTAAAACCAAGAGGGAATAAGGCAAGAAATGAGTAACTCTACAGAGAGCTGTAAATTTGAACCCCAATGTTGATTTTTCAGTCAGTGCTCTGTGTCTGTTTGTAACTTTTACAAAAATTGAATTGGATCCTGTATTCTTTTCTTCACTCCATAGCCTTGGATTTTTTGAACATGGCTAGCACAGGATTTTCCTAAAAGGTTTTAAACATATAGAAAGCTTATGGAAGTGACTTTTAATCTGCTTTTACACTAGGTGATGGAAGGAAACATGACATTTTCAGGCAACCTCAATTAATGTATAAAATTTCACACAATATGTTGAAATAGACAGTCAGAAGCACAGAAGAAATGAATGAATGAATTAATTAATGAAAGGTGAATGATTTGGATGGCCAGATCTCTAAATATGGAAAAGTTCACCTGAGAAATACAGTAAATCAAAGAGAAGAGGTAAGGAGTGGAACCAGAACTGTAAATTAAACATATTTTTCTGGCACCACAGAGATATCAGGTATTATTTTCATTAATTGCACACCCTTGCATCCAACCATCAAACCCCTGAACTTGTATAATTGGTGATGCTCTGAAGAGCTCTAATGAACTGAGGCTAAGACTTGGTGCTGTGCTTTTGTATTTTGCAGTGTACCATGGAGCAACCAAATAATTGCTTCAATTTTACAGAACTAAGTGTGCTTCAGAGCAAGTGACTTGAAATCTTAAATACTTCATGGAAACTTGTGATTTATTTATCTGCAAATGCTTAGCTGTAGCTGGCTAACAAAAGTGCTGATGAGAACAGAGGTGTACTCTTAACAGAGAACCCTTAGAATGACCACTTAAAAATTTCAAAGCCAAGAGGCTCATTTCAGTTGCACTTAATCTGCCAGGTTTGTTGACCAGTTTTGTCTTTTTAAAGTATCAGTCCCCTCATGTTCAGTTCTTTACAGAGAGCTATTTTTTTCCTTTTTCATTGAGTTTACTTGCATTTCCCAGAGAGGTTTCCATCCGACTGCATATTAGGTGGAATTAAATAGGTTTTTAGGACACTGGAAAACAAGCATCTGTAAAGAAGGTGTGAGTGGGTGTTTTTTGTTTTGTTTTGCTGTTAACTAGGATATGATTTGGCAGCCCAAAAATGAGATGTTAAGTCTGCTATAACAAGTAGCAGCCTAACCAGGCTGAATCCTTGAAATGTGTGACCTGGCCTACCCTCCAAGACCAGGGCAATGCATTGATCCCCAAGGCTCTCTGTCACAAAGAAGACGGACTAATCTGAAAAGGATGTGAAGAGAACCCAGCTTGATTAGGTTTGTTACAGGACTAATCACTGAACAGTGGCAGGGATGCAAGAATTGGGAATGTCGCAATTCATTATTCATAGCACACATCCCTCTGCTTAATGAATCTTGAATACAAACATTACAGGCAAACCATGGTCTCTCCTTCAGCTGGCTGGCTTCCAGGGCCATTCTGTTGTACCTCAGAATGTATATTTATCAAGAGACTAATTTAAAGATTTTCTGATTAGTTTTAGAGGAGTAGGTATGTTCTATTGCTAGGTAGCAATTTTCTGATGATACACATAGAAAATTTTAAACTAAACCTCTAAAACTTTTAAAATTTCAGTGGGCTCCTGCCCTGTTAGATCAATGGAAGGATAAAAAGAGTCATATTTTATCTGGGAAGTTCATAGTAAGCTGAAAGCTAAAATGCTTGTGGTTCTAATGTGCCCTAATCAGAGAGTAAACCAAAAATTTGCATAAAGATGTTTTGAAATCCTCATTGCTAGCAAGCTGCTTCTCCATGAAAGAAAAAAAATATATAAATCTGTGACTGTTTCTTCTTTCTTTATAAGAGGAGAGAACTGTAAGGTTTTTAAAGTCTGAGGAGCTGAGCTGTGATGAAAACTGCTATTAGCACTTTCACACCTGATTGCAAACCACTGCAGTCAATACTGTTCTACTCACAAAGCAGTGTCAGCCTGTCAGGTTGGGATTTAACTCTGGCCTTTCAAAGCTGCTGTCCTGGAAGTGTGGAGAAGTTAAATGAGAGCCACTGATACTCTTTCGAGTTTCCTGGGTTTTTAATGAAAGATTTTTCGTGCTGCTGTAACTGGTGTAGCTTGAGTACTCCATCTTTTGCCACGACTCCTGCAAGCTTGAACAATTTCTGTATTTATGGAGGTGGGTTGCTTTCTGTATTTATCAGGTGCATTCACAGCTGCCAAGAGGAGTGCCAGCTTCAGGCTGCAAAGTTTTATCACTCTGACTCTAAATAAAATCCATATTAAGACTATCAACTAATTTGTAGCTGCTCTGGCAGGCAGCAGTGACTTTTTTGGACATTGTTGATAGGAAGTAGAGTGAAGAAACCAAGCCTGAGCGAGATGGGAAAGCTTCACATCCCACTGATGTCTTGAGTCATGGTAAACTGCCAGTATTTAAATTAGAGCTCTTCTTTCAAATATATTAATCTCTGTTGCCAACAAAGGTAATTTTTTGGGGGTAAGATGTGCTTTCTTCTCTCCAATTTCCACTCTGTCTCACAGCTTTATCCCTTTATTCTGGGTAAGATCCTGTCCATCAGTCCCCTTTTCCCCATTCAAAAAGCAGTCTAATGAACTGCTAGATCAGGATTTCTCTGTCTCTGGTTACTCATGTAATCTCTCTAAGTGCTTTGACGAAGTGAAGTTCTGAATTTTTCAGGAATCAGCTGCTTCTCAGCGGCAGCATTGCCCTCTGGTGGATGCATGACTCCAGTGGGGAAAAAGGGGGAGAGAAAGAAAGTTATGTGGATTGACCCTTTTGTGTTTTTCTTCATTCTACCCAAATCTCTGTGAATTTAGAGGGTGGACAAAACATTAAAGCTACACTGCAGAATCTATTGCAAGAATCTTGGAAAACCCAAGCTTACATGAGCTTTCCACCAATTAATAATCATGTGAAATGTAAGCCATTACTGACCACGGCATTCAGTGGAGCCTTGTGGTAGATGGAAACACTTTTTAAAAGTAAAGAAATCTTTGGTACACAAGGAGTGTGAGTCCTATAAGCAAAGGTCTTAGACAGCATATAAATAAATTGAGAATGAGGGGAAAATGCTTTCCAAAAGACAGAAAAACTCTTTGCTGGCACCATTAAAATTAATTCTAAAATATGCTTAATTGAAACTTGCTGTTTGTAGTTGAGCTAGAAACTTTCGGTTCTGAGCCCAAGTAACACTCAAGGGACACAATGAAGTTGGTCACCAAAACTAATGAAAAATAACTCTGAATCATGGAAAATGGAAAAAAAAAAAAAAACTCTAGGACTGAAAGCTTTGGAAATGGGATTTAGTTCTGCATGAAACTCAATAATTGAGCTACAGTTGATGATGATGATGATGATAAAAGTCTCTGATGACTTCTTATGTTTCCTGCATACATATCCTGTTTAAATAAGACTCCAGACCTTTGGCTGAGATTTTGAAAGAAGTAGAGAATGACTGAGAGGTCTTTGGAGCCCAACACCTATTTACAAACATTCTGTTGATTTAAAGTTTATAATTTGTCATAGTACTTGGTGGTTTTAATTTCCCTCTGGTATTAACTTCAGTTACTTTCAACATGTATTTTTTCTTCCTGGCTGATATTAGAAGAATATAATTGAATTCTGTTTTTTCATCAGCTCCTGGGTTACTGGGCAATATTATATGCTTAATGTATTGTACTGAGAATAGTAACAAGAACATAAACACCCAGCAATAAAAATATCCTATTTAAAGATTCCTCATCTGTGAGCCTTTCGGAAAACGTATTGTTTGCACACACGAGGAATGCTTTAGTCTGTGGGCTTTCTTCAGATCACTTCTTTGGATCCCTCATTTTTATGTCAAGAGACTTTGTTGTTGATCTTTTATAATTCCATGAAGGAATGATACATTAAAAGCCGAATCATCATTATTTGATGTAAAAAAAAAAAAAAAAATGAGGAGGATATTAAGATATATAAAGGTGTTAATGATTTAAAAGCTCTTAGGGGATCTTATTATATGTCTCTCCAGTGAAAACATGGGATACTTTCATTCTGGAAAGGACTGTGGAACTGTTTCAAAGTATGAAAAAAAATGAGAGTGCACAGACACCATAAATGAAATCTCATTTTAAACATCTTAAATATTGTATGCTTCTTTTACATGCTAGAGGTTTAATGATGCAGATTTTAAATAATGGAAATGGGCAAAGTAAGCTGCAGCTGGGGGAGATTTGAACTAAAAGTTTTCAGATGTTTTTTTGATGCCCCTGCATAAACTCAAGTTACAACAAGTACAATTAACAGATAAAAGTAATCTTTTTTGCCTTTGCTGCTCTAATCCATTATTGTTTTAAAAAACGCAAATAATGAGAAGAATGTATATCAATAGCAAGCTCATTATTGAGAAAAAATATTTCTGTATCAGGAACAAGTAACTAGAAACGTACCAGCAGCAGAAAAGAAAATTCTAGCTTTGATTGCTGTTTTTATAGCTAAAATCTGAAAATCTCTTATGAAAATCACAGTGGCTGTGCTTTAGATGCTTTTAGAAGGTTTAGATATGGAAAATGATTACTATTTAAATGGAGGAGGAGATTAAAGTCAGATAAATTCTCTTTAAATCTGAATGGAATGATCATAAGAAACAAAACTAAGTCTACTCTCATGTAACAGTTTTTGATGAAACAGTGTTGAAATATCAGATATCTAAACCAAATCTGGATCCCAGCACAAGCTGAAATTCCTATTGTTGCCTCATCTGTAGTTATTCAGAGATAATTCTAAGCACGTATAATAATAGACTTACAGCCCTAATGACAGTATTCACTGTCTTCCATCACACATTTTGTTCCCATTTGATTTTTTTATTTTCCCCCTAATGATTATGGGACGTTTTCAGATTTCTCTGCAACTGCATTATCATTTTTTACCTAAGAGATACACTTTTTATTTAGAGTGCTTGGTTCTAAGTAATTTTTTTTTCATCTTTCTCTTTTATTAGCCATATTTGGAATAAGAAGTACGAAAGCATTATCTCCTTATTTCTCACAGAAGATTAATTGGAGTTGGGAGCAGTTGCTTGAAAGTAAATTTTCAGTGAAGCTTGTTTTTCAAAACTGTTTGTATTCACAAACCATCTGCCAATTCCTCCTTAATTTACTGAAGCTTCTAGGACAATCTTGGCCTTTTATGGAAACACAAGGCAAAACAGTGCTGAGAAGTTTTGATCTGAAAAAAAAAATTGAAATAAAAACCTTCATGGTTCTCTCAACAATAAAAAAAAAATCTACGAAAGTAGAACAGTATTTAGGCAAAGTTTCTTTTCCAATTTAACTATTTTTTCTAAGTCTATTTTAAATGGAAGTTTATATACATATTTCCAATTAGAGGAATATTCTACCATGAGTATATGGATTTTGGCCTGTGTCATGATTATTCTGTTTTATTTTTTGTTCTCCCTACCATTTTTTTCTGACCACTTGGCAGTTCAGTTTAGCCCTGAATATGGTTCCTGCATCTGGAAAGCAGAAGGGAAATTATTTAGTAGCATACAGCAAATTTTGGAAGAGCCTTCTTAGGTAATTGCAATGGGATTGATCCTTACATCACCTCTAGTATATGCCAAGGTAAATGAACAGGATTCTGGAAGAAGATGAATCGATAATTATTGTTAAATAATTTAATTAAGTTTTAATGACATCACTTTTTTTCAAAATTTTATATAAATTAACATAAATAAATTAATAATATAAATTAATATGCTTCTTCTTTCAGTTTAAGTAAACTTTACCTTCTTTGGTCTGTTCTGCCCATCCTCAACTTTCATGCCCCTTCAATCACTTCTAATCAGTGCACTTCTTTATGAGCTGTTGTTTTCAATCTTGTAGAATACATCCCATGAGAGCACTTCTATCAATGCATTATCCTTCCTGGATTATCGCTCTGTTCACTATTAATTCATGAGATTGATTCACCCCCTTCCTTGTAGAGAAATATTAACAGGTAATTAAGATACAAGTCCAAATGTGAGAGCATAATAACAGGAAAGCCGTCTGAGGGAAACAAAATCACAGCAGTGACATGTTCTAGAAGAGGGCTGCAGCTGAAGATTAATTGGTGAACGCTCACAGTGACAGCAGATAACTCATGTGTTGCATTGACAGAGGCAATGAAAGAGCTGGAATCTGCAGACTCTTCGTCATATATAAAGGAGATGGCTTTCTTCAGAGCAATTCCTAAGTCTGCTTACATTTAAAATATTTTTCATGTTGAAAATAATTTCTGAATACTATGCAAAATCTGTGTAGTTCCACTGTAGTCAGGTCAGTTCACACCCTCTTGGCTCTTCTGCCACTTATATTATTAATCTGCAGCTGTGAATTCAAACAAGAGCAAACTTTTATTAAGATCACACTATTAGAGCAGTAAATGGGTTAGTGGCATTCTGAATTTATGATTGGCATTTGCTGCTCAAATCTTACAAGGTGTGTAAATGCATAGGGCAACACTTTATTGGTCTGCAGTTATCTTCCGTGTTTATGTGCATGTGTGTGCATGTGCTTTGCAGTAAAACTTCAAATTCCTTGGGGCACTAACCAGGTTTACTAAAAGGGAAGAAGACTGCATTTTTTTAATGCATTATTACACTGGTGAAAAACAGGTGAAGATTTTTAAGTGGGAATTTTGCAGGAGATGATTTGTGAAGAGAGGGACAAAGGTTAAAAAGAAATACTTTGAAGTCACGTGTCTGAAAGTGGCTTCATCTTTGTTAAAGATTTTAATGCACTGCAAAGAGGTTCCATGCAAAGTTACTTGTGCCGAGAATACCACGGGATGAAAAGCACAGTTCCAGTAACACCTTCAGAAAGTGGTATCAATAAATGAAAATGCACATACAATTAGATAATGAAATATTCATAACATTTCAGCAATGGAAGTGTTATAAGAAGGTAAGAACAAAAGCAGCTAATGAGGCATTAATAGCTAAATCTTACATAAACTACATTTGAATCAGACAGACACAAAATGCAGCTCGTATATTGAGTATGAATTCCGAGTGTCTAAAACTTCTGATAGAAAATATAAGTTGAGACTAAACTTCAGATTGAAAGGTATTAGGGGTTTGAGAAATTCAGAATGGAGTGGGGGGATTTTGCAGAATACAGAACTAACAATATGATGTACCAATATCTGGGGCACCTCATATCCCAGATCCCACCAGCGTCAGGACAAAGGATTTTCATCAGCCATTTAAGAAGGTTCTACTGCACAAACAAATGAAGAAAAGGCATGAAAGTTGCCTGTAGATAAGACACATGAGCAGTCTGTGTTTTAATCCTGGGTTGGTTTTTTTTTTTTTTTCTCCTTCCATGCAAAGATTAAGGGGTGTTTTTGGGAAGGACTCTCTTCTCTGAAATTTCACTGACTAATGATGGTTGATATTTACCACAGTGAGGTAGGTTGAATGTGAGAGGTCGGTGTTTGAAATTGTATCTTCCAGGAAGTCTTCTCAAGAGTATATAATAGGAACATAATTGACCCCCCTTCCTTCCCCTGTCCCATTCTTCACTCTCTGTGAAAGGATAAACTTGGCTAACTCTGAAATCCACCTTGCAATGCCAGAGTGGTCGTATCACCTCACATGGTAGGCTGCTACAATGGCACAATCATTCCGACCAAACCCAAGTAACTGTATGAATGAATTACACAGGCTGCGAAGACACCCAGGAGTTGTGAATTTGGGCATGAAGTTCAGGCAACCATTTGTGACCTTACGCAGTTCTATTTGATATGGCGGAGCTCAGCACTGGAATTCAGAATCATGAAGTCTTCATCCTTCAAGTTGCTAAACTCTTTCAGGTGGTACAGATGTGGAAAAGTCCTTCCCTCAATAATTTAAACCATTATCAAAATGTTACACTAAAAATCCTGCCCTGAATTTTCATTAGGAATATCCTATAAAAGGCTCAGTTTTGCAGCCCTTGGCTTTATAGTTTGCATGTCCTGAACAGTGAAATAATACTGAGAGCTGTGTATGAAAGAGTGCATGTCCTTCCTCCCCATCATCACGTTCCAAATACGTGCACAAGTAGCCGGTGCAAAGTTAGACCCAATGCCAGTTTGGACTGGAGATTGTATTTATCTTTGATGGACTGTGTAATTATACCAAAAATAATTAGGATTGGCTTGAAAAAATGTCTATTGAGTTGGCCCTTTTCAGCCACCCTTTTTACAATCATCCTGTCTGAACTAATAGAAAGTAAATAATGGTTAAAAGGTAATGAGGAGTAATGGACCTTAAACAGATTGACTGTTGATTGGGTACCACCAATTTGGAGCATTTGTGCTTCTTTCAGGGCCCTGGAGCTGTGCAGCTCCCTAGCAACAATGAAATCTGCTCTGAGATGTTCTCATACAGAAAAAGCTGCACTTGCCAGCACGGTATGGTGATAATCGGAGCTGGCAAGAGCTGAAATTGCTGTGCAACAAATACCCTTACATTCTGCAAGATGTTACGCTCTGCACTGTGCGTGGCAGCCACGACTATAAACCCTTGCCTTTCGAGAAAATGTTTTCATACTTTAATTTGTTTTCCATATGCAAAAGTTGTTGAGATGGGGAGGGGGGTGTGTGTGTGTGTGTATTTATCTTTAGCTCACAATGTCAGAACACTGTCAGTATCAGTATTGTGGGGTGCTAATCTGAAGTAATATGTAAAGCTATGTTTGGACAATCTAGATCTGGACTCCAGCTTCTTCAAAATATTTGTGTTGCACTCCTTTGCTACATTTGGATTTAGAGGAATCTTTTCCCCCGTGCCTTATTTTCTCTTGTATGAAAGAATACAATATTATTTGCATACAAAATGGGGTTGAATTAAGGGAGACAAAGGAGGTAGTTTCAGTGGTAAAAATTTTAATTATTGCACTGTTTTGTGAAGTGATTAGGTAGAGCTGGTACTGTACCCTTCATACAAGTAGTAAAATAGGCAAATCTTGTCCTGGTCTGCTGGCTCTGTTAGCATTATGTCTTGTTCTAGTTATACAGGGAAATGGCATCAAAAGCGCAGCATTCCAGTTATCTGCTGAATTTCTCTCTGTTAGAAATGACTAAGAACCTAACTAACCTAACCTACCTTATTGAAGTCTTTTTCCAACACAGAACATCAAAACCTCAGGTATAAAAGTTAATTTTCCCTATAATGAACCTTACAATAAATTTCTCACATCTAATTTAAATGTTGAAATAATTTACAAATATTATAGCTCTTTTTATTATTTCCTGTAGTTAAAATTAATATTGGTTTTTGAGACAGGAATGTTTTAATGTCCTATTGTGGACAATGTCTTTGCACATTAACATAGAATACTATTCTGGTTTTTGTCAGAATACCTCTGTCTTTTAAATAATGCTTTCTGAATTCAGGTCTTGAGCTGTTGTCAGGACTCTACTGTTGTCACTTTGTTATGGTCGAGTAAAATGTGTTACTGAATGGATGTTAAATTTTAGGTTTTTTCTTTTTTTTTTTTCTTTTTAAGTGCATACTCAGAAGTACCTCTGATTAAAAACTGCATACATAACTGGTCTTGATAGCATTTATCCCTTTTTTTTACCATGTATGCCTTTTTTCTTAACACATGTGATTACAATCCCCACAAATGTGCATGTTACTTTTGATTTCTCTTTGATTCACAAGCCTGGGATGCAGTCATTTATTTCTCTGATAAATAGAGTGGCCTTAATGGATGCTTCATCAAATCTCTGAACTGTTAATACAGATGTAAATCAAACCATTCTGAATTCCAACTCCTTGTAATTGCCTGCTTGTCCAAAAGTAATCTTGAAAAGAAGAATATTGAATTAATTTGTTACGTGTCCATTAGCTAATTCCAGTTTTGAGCCTGGCAGTGTCAGGAAGCAGCATACAAAACACATGGAAAGCAAAGTTTGTGGAGGCTGCTGCTCTTCCTTGACTTGGCTCCCTCAGGTGTGAGGGGCTTTCAGTACACAGAGAATGCAAAGTATCCTCCATGAGGCAGTGATGTGGCTTTGCCTTAGGTGTGAGTGTAAATGCAAACCCTGAAATGACACAGTTTAAAGACGATACTGTGTACAATTAACTGCCTTTGATTTGGCGTTAACTTTGCTTGCTGTGGCTGCTGAGTTTGATGCAATTTAATCAAGGTAAGCAATTCTAAGCAGCCAAAGATGGCTTTAAAGAGAGGAGGTGATTTATAGGTTTGGATATACCTGCCTCTGTGGAATGTGAATGGGAGAGTGAAATCTGGTCTTGGATTTCTATTGAGTGGCTTTGAAACAAGCACTGTGGAGATAAATTTGTTTGACACAGTCCTACTCTTCTTCTTTTAATCTACCCTTGTGTGAAAAATGATAGCTGCCTTTACAAAGTGTCAATTTTCCAAGTCTTTTGGAGCTCTGTCTTAATATTAATGTGTTTTGACAGAAGCTTAAGTTTTTGTTCTTTATGCCAGTTCTACAAAACCAAAATCATCTCTGATAATGAAGCTCTGATTCAATGTGTTCAAATTTCTATTCTCCTGAAGAACAAAACTTGGTTTCTGTTTCATCTGCAATAAGAAGTGTGCCAGGGCTATGAGGTGTGGCAGGACTGGGTCTTCATAGGGTGCTCATTTTGGGGAGTCTTGCAAAGCTTTGAATTTATAAAGGCCTCATTCAGCATGTAAACGAATCTGGTTTTGGTTTAAAAAACACCAAAATGCTGCTACACTCAAGAACATTGAAACTTAATCTATAAGAGGGTTAAGATATCCTGGCATTAAAATCTAAAAACTTAAACATTACTTCTCCCCGCTCCTAGAGAATTTGTTATTTTGTTATTAGCTTGTGAATTACATTTGAACTATCTGCATTTTCTTTTTTGAGGCAACCTAAAGTGTGTCTGTTGGAAGCTTTGAACTCTTAGTAGTGGAAACTCTTTTGGAGATCTATGTTATTTTGGAAAAAACAAAACAAAACAAAAATAAATCAAAAAAACCCCAAACCAGACACACAGAAACACAGAAAAAAGCCCCAAAACCAAAATAAACAACTGAAAAACCAAACCTTAAAATTGCCTTCAGATCTCAGAAGTTAAACACTGTTGTTGTGGGTTGTAAGGTAAAAGGTTTGGGCAAATCTTCCATAGTAACTTGTTTCATTTGGCAGTTTCTCTACCTGGCTCCTCTTGTTCCCACAAGAGTCATAAAACTGTTGGCTGCACATTGTAGTACCGTCAACAACAAAGCCTTGGAGTAGATGTGTTTGCACTTCCCATTCCTCTCCTCAAGGTACAGCACAATGAGTGGTAACTTTCAGTACTACCTGATGATGAAACTTAAGGGATGACTGAGACAAAACACCAAGGAAATTATTCTGTATTCTCTCATTTTCCTATGGTTCATTCCCAATGCCTGAGAGGCAGCTTCATACCAGCTGCAACCAGTTCAGGAGTAGATACATTTCAGCTGGGGAGATGCAAAATGCTTTCTTTTGCAGTGATTGAACTTTATCTTTACCAGGTGTGAGGACACAGGTGGTTGTTTAGGAGGGTATCAGGTGTTTTATAAATGGTGCTGGGTGTGGCTTCAGATTAATTGAAGTGGAATAACTGATTTAAGAATCAATGTCTGTGTGGTCTGTAAGTTTCTTCTGCCTGCTGCTCATTCCTGGACGATTCCAGAAGGAGCATTAGCACAAGTAAGCATGTAGTAAGACTGCTCCAGGGTACTTTAAGTGTTTGTGGCTTTAGCTTTCTGAGAGACAAGTGATATCTGGTTTTGAGTGCTGAGCTTTTATTCTATATAATTCTCTAATCCATCTTTGAAATAAGCAGCACTTACACCTTAGCTGTGGACTGTGTGGAGAGTTACCTGTTGCTTTGTCTTGCTTCTGCTTCGTTCAAGGGCCTTGTGTGTTTGTATTGGGGAAAAATCGTGAACAGTGTGAGGTTGTTTGACCACTTTGCCATTTTAAATGTGACTTTATAGCCTTGTGTAGTGCCCTGCTATGGTCAGCACTGCTTCAGCTGAGCAGTCCTAATCTATTAAGTACTTCTCTAAAAAGTCTTATGGGTTTGATTGTCCTTGTTACCCTCCTCCTTTCTTTCCTGATATGGATGGGTGGAAACATATGTGAGCAGCATGGATTTGTGCAATGACATTATCTTGGTGTGATGGGATAGAAAGCATGTTATGGTGACATGCACTACAAAGAAGAAACTTGTTTTGCTCTGGTAGCAGTGTGAAACCAGAGCATTTTATTTTCTATACCTTGAAAGCACTTGGACTCTAAACACTGGAGCTGGGCAGGGAGGAGGGATGTAACACAGAGAGCACATCACATTTGCATCACCTAACTGCTGTGGAGACAGGTTTTTAGGTTATTTTGGCAACTCTCCCTGTTGCCTAGAATATCAATATCACACCAGTAGTAGGTGCTAGTTAAAAAGCCTTGTTTCAGTGAAATTTGGGAGCACCTGCTGTTAATACTCTTCAGGATATTATATCAAGAAGAAAGGAAAGGGATGCAAAACTGGGGGGAAGCCCTAAAAACATTTGAAACCAAAAGGTATTGTGTGAAAACTGAAGGATGTGGAGGCTCTGGAACATTTTATGAACAGCTAGACTTGAAGGAAACATTTAAAAACATAAGTTATTGAATCACTGTTGTGTTACAGCTCTATTCAGTTATGTCAGAAATCCCTAGCAAAAGTTCTTAAACTTAGTGAGATTTCTGTAGTCCTAGTGGTTCCAGAAATGATAATAGACTGTGAATATTTTGTGTTAAATTTTAATAGCCTGTGAATAAGAGGATTTTAATTTCAGTCCTGTATTTTATATGAAAGTTTGAGTCAGCATGTGGAAGAAAGTCAAATCCTAGGTCAGTGGTTTGGAAGTTATTTTAACAGATATGGGCTGCATAAACAGCTCTTGGTCCCCTAGTTTAAGCAGAAAAATGAATGGGTTATGGTACTTTTTTTGTCCAGAGAACATAAAACTAGGCTCCAGATTCATAAATTGAGTGTGTTTGCTGTTGGTTTACATTTAATAGACTTGTTTTGTGAATAAAATCAAGCATAAATTTCTGAGGGAGCAAATACAGAAATTTAAAAACATGGCTGTGTGTCAGGCAAATCGAGCCATTCTTCAGTGGCACATCCTTGCACATTGGTGATGTATTGAAGGAAATAGAGCAGCTCTTAATCCTGTGCTGTCAGTAGCTGGATTTCTGGATAAAAGGTTTTCACTTCTGTACAGATTATTACCTTTTTAAAACATCTGAGGAATCAAATTCTGTTAATATGGTAGAAGCAGACTTTTTTTTCTTCATCTCCTATCTTGTTCAGACTTAGTCACATGTGACTGATCTGCTCTGCTCTCAGCATCAAGTGCAAATGGCGTTTATGGGTTCTTTGATTGGAAAAGGCTTTCTTAGCTCAAGTTATAATGTTACACTGATGGTGCAACCTGTGCAACACAGTTATGTTCTACTCAGCAAGGAAAACATTTGAGTCAGCAGATAAATGCAGTTTGCAGTGGCATAAACTGCCTGCTGTGTGTTTATAAATATGCATTTACAGTACACTTTCTAATACTTATTAATGCTTTTTGAATGTATTAAACTAGCATATTTATCTTGCAGATTAAACAGGAGCTTGTTGTATATCAGCACAAAGTTATTTCCAGAAAAAGTAATGTATTTAAATATGAAAAATCAACGATTACTGAAGTACTATTTCAAATTTTCTTTCAAATAGTTTTCTATTTTTCCTCTTAATGTTTCTGCATTTTTGTAGCTGAAGTGCTATATCTGCTGGCTCTGATACTATTCAATTTAGTGCTATTACTATAAAGTTGCTTTATTCTTAGTGTACTGTAAACATAAAGATCATCTGAAAGTTCTGATAATTTGTATGTTTAGGATTTACAGTACCAAATATAACAATCATATCACCTGATTATATTGTAATCCACCAAGCAAATATTACCAATCCAGCTTTTGTGTTCTTAGTGACTGAAGCAGAAATAAAACAATTTTCTCTGGTAAGGATGAAAATGCATGATAGTGGCCATTTCCCTAATGCAGGCTTGTAATATATGCAGGCATAAATAGGGTCCTATCACTCTGCAAAAGCTGGTTGAGTCCAGACTCCTCATTGATTGGGCCAATACCACCATTTCCAGGCAATGTGGATGAATGAGTGGAGAGCTGGAAAGCAGACCAGTCAGACCTGATGACCCTGAACTTGGAGCATACAGGTTTAGTGATCTAATCTCTTAAAATCTTTGACAAACTTCAGAGTGACCCAGTGGACTGGATGCCCACCTGCTCCTGTGACGTGTTAGGGGCAGCCTTGGAGCAGAGTTTTCAGTTTAATTCAGAGGAATGTGTTTTGTGGATCCTGGGGACCTGTAGTACAGGGATTACTGGGAGAGGTACCTGAAAAGCATCCCCCTGATCTGAAATACGAACTTTAAAGTAGCTGGACCTGCCATTTCTGCCTTGCATGATGGGTTTTGGTGTCACAGGCATGTACCTGGTAAAACTGCTGGTGTGAGCAGACCTATGTTTTATCAGGAAAATAGGATTCAGGTGTGGGGATTGGTTTCAGAGTATTTTCTGGAATTGCCATTGTTGTTTCTAAAGTTAAGTACTTCTGTTCATGCTTTTGAAGTCTATGAATGCTTTCTTTAACTGAGCTAACTGGGGCTACTACACGCAGTAGTTGTGCAGAGTAGGTGTGCCAAATTTCAGCTGTTACAAATGTGTGTAGTCTTAACTACTTGAAATGGCTTGGTTTGCTGTCATGGGAGACTGAAAAAATAGTCACGATAATGTCTGCTGTGAAAATTTACCTGTAGTCATTTCAGTAATATGACATTTAAAATAAAACCTCTTTCTTTTGTTTCCTGCTTATTAATGAGCTTTTAAGGCAATTTGTCTGTGCAGCTGATCTGTCTTATGTAGTCATGTAACTAATGGAAAAACCAGTAAGATTTTAATCTTAATTGTTTTCATGATCTTTGATAATAACGTGCTTTAATCTGAAGGACACAACTGCAAAAATTTTGTTTGCTATACTTTTCTTGACATCACTGTATTGATCAGAATTCTCCTGTTAACAACTATTATATTCAGTTTAAGTCCTTGATAAACAAACTAACTTTAAATTTAATGTTAGATTTATTTGATTTGAAGCTTTTTGGCCCATATGTCTTTTCAGGACCCTCTAAACTGTCCAAATTTTTTAGTAGTGACTGGTATTGTGAGCCAGTGTTTTTTAAATACTTCCTGTGTAGATGTACTTAATCATCTGTGAGATGTTGACCAAATGTACTCCCTTTGTTTCTTCAGTTGCTTGCAGGTGTAAAATTGAAGAGATTATACCAATATGAAACTGAGGCAGGTTCATGTTGGGTTTGCTGATAACAAAGTACCTATAACATTGTTTTTTCTGTATCTCTTGAATAGGTATAAATTATTAATATGCCATTAACCGGTGTTGATTGTTTAATAGGAGCCAGACAGTCCTTTTTTTAATATTTTATTTATTATTATTGATGGCTTTTATGCATAATGGCATCTTTGTTTGCTTCCATGTAGAATTTAGCATCTGTGATATGTATTGATATATATCATTAGTGTAGTAGTATTATAATTAAAAGCATAGGGGAGGAAATGTGCTTCCCCAATCTGTGTGGCGTTTAAAAATGAATGGCTGTTTATCTGAACTCTGATTCAAAGCCAGGTATTTCTCTTGGCAGGTGTCAGTCCAGGTTAGACTTTTATCATCAGGTTTTTTTTTACTCTGGAATGGAAACCCATAATCTGTCTGCGAGCAGGCCTTGAACTGCAGTGGAGTTGGTATTTTACAACTATGCTAAGCTGTAATTATGCTAAGTAGTTTATGCAATGAATTTGGGAAGAAGAAGAGTAAAGATAAGGATTTAATGTCTGAAGGGCCAAGTTAATAAGGTCACTAATTATGTAAATACAATGAACATATTCATTCTTCCTTCAGTTTTCAAGCTGGTTGTCTAAGTACGTAATACAGTGCAGGAGCTTGAGATTTTGGGGACTGCTGCTGGTGAGGAACATCAAATGTTTTCAGCTAGTGACAGTGAAGGTGGCATTGGCTATGGATGTTCCCTTTGGAAACAAAGGGATAGGGCAAGATACTTACAGTTGCCCTGGCATCAGGTAAAGAAGGCCCTATCAGACACTCAGCTCACAGTTTAAGCCCTTAATTGTTCTGTGTACTTAAGTTATTAACCATCTCCTGTCCCCCAAAACGTCAGATAATATGGAAAAGATAATGTACTGTGCTGAGCACAATAACGTGTGTTGTTTTTTTTTTTATTTCAGGTAGCGCTTAAAGCACAGCATTAAGCAAATTGGATGGAACATTAAGCATCTTACTTTTTCTTAGGTTTTACATGTCACTTTTTCTACTGCTTAAATGAAATCAAAGCCAGTTAAGTACAAGTCTTGCATTAGATTTGTGGCAGAACTTTGCTGTTTGATTTATTCACTTTTATCAGCAGGAATCTGTAACTTACTGATTGGATACATTGCATATGCTAGACTTGTCCTGAGATATTGAATGGAGTGGTTAACACTTGGGCCAGATGTCAGGTTTAGATTTTATTTCTTCCTTCTGCAGTTTTGTCTTCTGAACCACTAAAAGGGATTTGCTAAAAAATACATGTTGCTTCCAGCTGAAACCTCTTGATTGTTGCAGTTATTTTTCAAGACAGCTTAATCATCCTGAATATCCCCTCTGACCAAATTAATGAGCACTGTCCAAGGTGCTTATTTTCACACCTGCCCTCTGATATACTGCAGTTCACTCTCTTTGAGTCTCTGCAGTACGGAAAAACTCCTCAGTTCCGTTTGAAACCTCTAAGATATTTGTTAGGGGGTTTTAATATCTTTGCCTGCAACTCAAATTTAGACCATTAAATTCTGCTCAACTGCCTCAAACCCTGCAAATGGCAGAAGTCTCTGAGAGCTTGAATTTCTAATGCTCATGTTCCCTCGCTGCCTTATGTTGTGCTTCTGGTCCTAAACTGACTCACCTCAGATGCTGAAGTGTTCACTAGTGCTAAGACTAAAGCTTGACAGGATTTGAAGACATGGGTTTTTTTTTTTTTTTTTCCTTCCTTGTCTGAAGGTGCCTGTTAACTTAGAGTGCAACATCCTTCCTGGATCTCTTATATAAATTGCTTAATTGTAAGAAGGTTCACATAAAATATGACAGACACAGTCTCAAATTATGCTGTTGCCATGGAGGACTTGAATTTAATTTCAGCTCCTCAGTGCTTCAGTGTGGAAACATAACAGCTTCAACAAAGAGGATTTGGGAAGCACCTCCAATGAAGGGCATAGGATTTTGGTTATTTAGGGGATAGGACAGCAATACTGCCTGTGGATGATTTCCAGTCAGCTGGGTTAGCTAAACTGAATTTTAAATCTGAATGCTAAAAACTTTTCTGGCCTTTTTGTTTTTCAGATCATTATTCTTGCCAGCTAAACCATGAATCTGGATTTGTTAGCTGTTTGTTTGTAATTCCATATGTGGCAAACACATAACTTAAAATACTTCCAAATTTATCTCCTAGCCATAAAACAAGGAATGGATAAGGAATTGTTGGAGAATTGTTAGAGAATCCAGAACCAAAACTTTAATCTCTTCTGGTGGTTTTTCTTACAAGGGCCCATAATGACGGGTTCAGGGAATATCATCTTTTTGTGCATTTAGAAAATTCTCATGCTGATAAAGAATTTATTGAATTGAAATTGTTTGTTCTCAACTTCTCTGAGCTCAAAACATTATTTGTTTAACCTAAAAAGCCAAACTATTGTGGTTATGAAATAATTAAACAGCCTTGAAAGCTATCTACTTGGACAATAATCTTATTGCAGAAAATACCATATTTTTCATCCAAATTGTCATCCAAATAATTCAAAACCTAAGTGCAGTATATCAGCCATGACCACTTGGCATCTGTTTCACTAGAAATTGCTTATATAATTTGTTTTGCCTCTTTGGTTTTGTGCCTTAGGTTTTTTGTCTTCAAGTGGGTATTTTTCCCATAAAACTACTTTTGTTTCACTAGTGTGCTTCTTCTTAAGAGAGTGGCAATCTAAGTTTGAAATTGGGATTTAGAATAACATCCTGACTCTCTCCAGCTCTGAGCTGTGTGTGCTATGCAGTCTGTTCTTTCTTTATCAAGTGGATACTTATGCAATAAGAATTTTTAAAGGGGAAAATACACAAAAACTAAACCGTTTTTAGATGCGAATATATTGTGAACAGCCAATAGATGTTTGATATTTAATATCCAAATCCTTTTTTTAAATTTATAGTCCTCTGTGGTGTTTCTCTGTTGTTAAATGATGGCAGGTCTGTAACACAGCTGCAAAATCTTCTCTTTTCACCTCATAGTGTTTAATAAAGAATAAAATACAAAAAGCCAAGCACAATTCTGCCCACCATCTTTTGAAAACCAAGCACTGAAATGCACTGTTTTAATACTGGGACAAGTTCTGTAAGACTGTTGATGATATTCTATTTATTACAGAGCCAATTGACTTGAAAAAGATGAAAAGTTGAAAAAGCTGTTTTGTCATCTGTATTTAAAAAGGAAGAAATAATTAAAAAAAAAAATCTTGTAGTTGCTCTCTGGCCCTCAAGAATTAGAATGACCTCTAATGTTCAATGGTTCTTCAATTATTTTACTTGGGAAATGAACACCTTTTGTGGTATTGATGTTCCAGCTCCTTTAAAACAAATAAAAAACCGAGCACTTCGTTTAGCCATGTCTTAATAGCCTGCTTGGAGTGGCTGCTGGGACTCGTACTTTTTAATCCAGATTAAAACCCTCAAACCTGTTTTGTAATATGGGGACATATTGATGCCTGGTCTAACACCAATGACTGATAGAGTTTTGTCCTATTTCAGATTTGTCGATTGGGGAAGCTCTGTCAAGTACAAAGCTTTGAATATAGGTTTTCAGCTTTAAGTATCAACTTCAGACATGTGACCTTACAGTTCAAAACCAGGGTTTTTGTTTGAGGCAGTCAAGAGGAGGTGGAGATCCATTTTAAAGTTCATCTCTTTTTGGTTCAGTCAACTGTGTGCTCTACAAATTTGTCTTGAAGGAAGCTACCAGACCCCAAAATCACATTCAGGCTGCATGAAACATCAAGTGACACAGTTGCCTTCAGTGCAGTGATATTTTGAAGTAGCATAAGTGCTGAACAAGTCCTGTCATCACTGCAATCTTTCATGCTAACTCACCCTTAAGGTGTTCTGGTGTCTCAGTTTATGTTCCAAGAGGCTCCAAAGATGGTAATCTTTTGCAAAAGCCTGCTTTAACCAGCCTGCTGTGGTGTGTAGCCATACTGTGAAAAGTAAAATGCCAGTGAAATGGTCTTATGTTGGTCTGAGTACTTGTATGATACAGTTAGTGGGAAGGAGGGAATAGATTTCTTTTTTCTTGGGGAGCAGGAAATCCTCTGGTTTTGGAGTCGTGAATTGTGTAGCATCAAGGACTTCTTTATTTGTGTATATTTATATAACTGAGTACTGTCTTTGGAGTAACCTCTAAAACTAAATCAGTCTAATATTGTCTAGGAGGAAAACCCACGATTTCTAGGTTTTTTTATAGCTTAAGCATTTTTGGTTCTGTGATGTAATTGTAGCTGACAGAAAGGTCTAGTCTTAAAATGCTCAACCGCGTTTAAGTTTGAAGAGTTAAAACAGGCTCTGAAGCAGCAATAGTTCACCTTAAAAATAAATAATAATGAGAATAAAAAAGGAAGCTAAGAGGTTCCGTGCATATGTGTAAAAACTGCTCTTTGCTCCAGGCATTAACTTCCTACCACATCTGGTCAAAAGTGTGTCTGTTTGAGGTCAGATTGTAAAATGCTCGAACAAGAGGTCACATAAAGTTGTGCCTTACTTGTGTAAAGCCAGCAGACTTGTTTTGGTTTAAACTGGTGTTACTGAATTTAGATTTTTAGCCCAGAGCTCTACTGTAAAAAGCACAGGTATTAAATTCATGCATCCAGGAAAAAACCTTCCTGCAGATTGACCCTTCCCCCACTACTTCTAGTCAGATGTTGCACTTAGGTGTGGAAATTTTCTCAAGAAATTAAGACGATGTGACAGATCACTGTATGCACGGCAAAGAGGTGATGACATTTCTTCCTTGACAGAGAGGAGCTGTATGGTGATACAAGTTTTATTTTAATATATATCTAGTTGTGAAATGTGCTTTGTTTTACATTGATTAGAAATTCGTGAAGAATAGCTGGTGTTTTATTAACATTGATGAAGAACATGCCTACTACATTTGGCATGCAGTTACCATGGCAACCATACTGTAGAGTGACCCAAATTAATTTTCCACCAGTCACTAAGTGCCCTGTCAGGTTGGTTTCTTTTTTTTTTTTTTTTGTCCTTGTGCTAGGGATAAGCAGGCTGTAAAGTACTTGGGGTTTTTTTTGAGGAATCTTGCCTTATGATTTGTCTCTTGAAAGGGAGCTCTTGGCTGAGCTAAGTTAATCAACCAAAATCTCTTACCTTCATTTGTGCAGTTATGAGCGTGCCATTTAAATCCCAGTATTATAGAGAGAAACACTTGAATGAATAACAAGTAATTGAATGGAAGTAAATGTACAATATCTTCATAGAAATTGGAGTAGACAACATAACATGGTCATTTGCAACCTCTGCATTTGCACTGCTCTGCTGCTTCCACATCCAGGTTCCTAAGTCCCTGTTAGAGAGCAAGTCTTTACTGAGCCTGATCAGAAAGGGAGCAGAGGATACCGTGCTCTACATATTTATCTTGCTCTCCACAATTCATTAGCAGGGTGCTCAGTGAATGCCCGTAGAACATCCTTTGGCAATAAAAGGATACAAACTCCTGATAGGGATATTGGCTGCTTATTGCTGGCATGGAGCTGAGTCCCACTTCCAAATGCTCTTGCTTGTATAGCTGGTTTGTCATGAAAGTGACATGAAGTCAGCCATTCAAGTTTAAAGTTACTACCTTTAATTTTTTGTCACTGTCATATAACACTGCATTTTGGTGCCTGGCAACAAGCAGTGATTTGTGTCTGTATTTCCCCTTGCTGGACATGGTTTTGCCTCACCCCTGTCTTTGTTCCCTAAAGATTTCTGTCTCTGTGTCAATGAATGCACCTTCCTTACCTGAAGCTCGTTTGTGCCTTGCCCACTTGTGCAGCTTTTTCTCCTCTAAGGGTCACGTCTGTTTATACTGAGTGAGTGCATCTGTATTCATATGCACCTTTGCAATATGTAAAACAATGTAATCACTTTGTATTTTCATAGATGGGGATGAAGTACCTTAAAAATAGTGTCTTAAAACACCATGTGCACAAAAGTTTTGCAAGTGTAATGTGTAGTTTTGCTGCTAACTTTGTAATAACTGTTCAAAAGATATGATATTGTGTTGCTATGCTATCAGCTTTTATCTAGGCAGTTCTCTTACTGTCTTCTCTGTTCATTAATACACAGCTCTTAGATTGATTCTGGTATTTAATAAGTCATTTGGAAAAATTAAAGGAACTACAGGTATAAGACATGATTTTGAGAGGAGAATGTCTTTCATTGGCTTTTTTTTGGTTTTTTTTTTAACCATTCTGCTGATTCAACCAAGATCAAAAGTGTGTTTATTACTTGTAGTGTAGGCTTTACTTATTAACTTCTTGAAAGGAAAATGTAGAAACTCTACAAACATAATATTGCATTCAAACTACCACAAAGCTTTTAATCATGAAAACATTACCTGGCGTCTCTGCATTTAAACTGTTTAAAATGCTTGCTTAGCAGCTCCAAATGTGTAAAAAAGCTCTGTTAAGTTTGTTGTATTAATAAATAGACAAGGATTCCTGCTGATAATGCCTGTTGTCTTACCGCTTTTGAAGCAGGATTTTGTGGTGTTTTTCGGAACATCTTTTGTCAAGTAGCCTTTAAAAGGATAAATCTGTGTTTTCAAAATGAAGCCAGTGGGCTGATTCCAAACAGCAGTAAAAGAGTATTTATACAAACTTGGGAAAACTTAACCTTATATACCTTTGGGAATTATTTTTGTTTGAAGAAAGAGTAGGACAGTCTCTCCAGTGTCTCATGGTGACATGGATTTAACTGGGTAGGGTATGTATCCAATTACAGAGAAAAGCACTGGGCAACCCAGAATGGTCTCTACCCTTGTTGTGGGGTAGAGGCTTTTTAAAAGAACCAGTTTTAAAGACAACTGAAAACATGCTGTTGATGACTAATTGCATTCTGTCTCTGAAATATTAGCTTCTATGGAAGCCAGGGTGTTTATGGGAAAAGAACTTTCAAATGCCTTGTCTTTGAAGACAAAGCTTTTTAACTCTGAGAAGTAGATTTTCTTTTGACTCATAAAAGCAGACAGGGTTTCAAGGGCTGAACATGCACCTTTGCTTCATATTTTGCAAGTGGATGCTGAGTTGAGAACATCTCGTAGTGCACTCACTTTAAAGCCTGTTTCTAATCAATATGCATAGACCAAGTAATGAAGGGCAGGGACAAACTGGGAGGGTGGAGTGGAGGAATTGGCACTGGTGCTCTTTTTTCTGCCCTTATGAACTGATGAGACCATTGGAGTGCCATAATTAATGCTTGTGTGTACGACCATGCCCCTGCTGTACTAAGCAAAGTAAGTAGACTACTTCTAATATGAAGGGCTGAAATTGGTGACCTAGGATGTTCTTTCTAGTCCCATGTTCTCTGATAGGTTCTCTGACATGATGGTCTCGAAACTGTCTTGTTAATAATTTGTAGTAATCCAATCCATTGTAATAATAAAAGGTCTAGTGCTAGACTTAAAGGAGTAATGCGGTGAAGTAGGTGGGAAGAAAGCTCCATCAAATTTTAAGGCACATACCAGCTATCTGGAAGACTTGTTCAAGAATAACAAACTGTGTGATTATACTGTAATACTCTGTAGTCAAATATGGCCTAATTTCTGATTCTTGTCCATGGGTGTGGTGTGTATCATCCTAAAAGACACTTCAATGTCTTAGATTGCTTTTTCTCTGCTTAGTGCTTGCATTGAGGGAAGCTGAGTAAATGCCATTATCAGAGTGTTTGTTTTTTTTTTTTTTTCTTTTTTCCATTAGGCCTTATGCCTGTCATGGAAATTGGCGGTGCATTATAGTTCTTTGCAGTAAGACTTGTAATTTGTTAAGAAATGGTGTAAGAGATTTGACTCATTCCTGAATGGCTTTCATCTCTCCAAAATGCTGTTCTTGTGCAGTTCTAATGATGATCCCAAAAGCCATTAACTGAGGTTGTAAAAGGATACATCCTGAATGGAGTACTTGTCTTCCTCTATATGCATAGCAATACATGATTTATTTGCATGGAGACTTAAGGCTATTGCATCATGACTCCTCAAAAACACTGCATGGCTTATGAGTCTCCAGAAAAGGACAGAAGCCTTTCCTCAGTGCCTGTGTTTACCTGTAATAGAAAGTGGGGATTCTTGCCAGCATCTGCAAGAGGGGGGGAAAAAAAAAAAAACAAACCAAAAAAACCCCAACAAATGAAAACATAAAGCTCCAAGCCAAACATAGCATGTCTGTCCCTCACTGCCCTTCCTCAAGAAACCCCAAGCTCTCAAGCCATTGCAGTATCTCTTATAGTGGCAGGGTTTCCTTTAGATCTTTCCAATAATCTAAATTTAAAAAGAAGGGACTGAAGAATCCACAGTACCCAATTTTCTGACTCTGCAGCTTCCTATGCTCTCAGATTCTGAATGCTTGCCTTGGAAACACTGTGGGTTGTCTGAATCTTAAAAAGGCAGCAAAACTGATGTCTCTAGTTGATGTTTAATCAACTTGAAAAACTTGGCTCAATACATATGAAATGTATGTTGAAAATTAATGCATATCAATGAAAAATATTCTGGTCATTTTGGAAAAAAAGGCAAGAAAAATTCAAAGGCATTTTGAAGCTTTAATAAGCATAATGCTGATCTGCCTAATAAAGGTGGAAGATCTAAAGACTCTGAAATGCTTAAAACTCCATTTTAATATGGAAGAGGTGTTATTCCGTTATTTTAGCTACTCTGTTTTGAAGCCAATATAAAGATATTGGTGATAAACTCCTTGGAATTTCAAAAGGAAATAAAGAACAAATGTAGGATACACAAAAATGTGCTGCAGGAGGGTGAATGCGTACATGTGCCTGCATGTTGTAGTGCTTAAATATAAATTTTACTCATTTCCATGTGAGTGTGATAAGGCACAGATGAAAGGAGTTCTATTTAGAGACCAGAACAAGAGTTTGTGATGATGTTTTAAGAACTTACTTGCCCTCTTACCTTCTTCAGTTGAATTGTTTTGTTCCTCAGGTAACAATCACAACTGTTACCTGTTGCCATGTCCAGAACAGTGAGGCTGCATAACCAGCTGCTGAAGACGGCTTAAGTGTTCTACTCTGCTTTGTAATAGGGTTTAATTAAATGCTGTTTAGCTGGGGGAAAGGAAGAAAAAAGCAATTAAACATGCCTAAGTATTTCAGTTTCAGTTGTAAGTCTTATTTTTCACTGTTGCTCCTAGATCAATATGAATATTTGTTCTTTAAGTTTGGGGATTAGAAAAAGGGGTCACATGTGAATGCTGAACGACTTCATACAGAACTATTATGTTTTCAAGGAATAAAGCAAAGATTTTATTACCCCTGCCTCACCTGTAGGGAAAATAATAAATTTGAATTATAATCACTGCAGAAAAGAGACTGGAGGGGTTTTATTTTTCTCCTCCTTTCCTGTTCTACCTCCTTTCCTGTCTCCAGTGGTTTGCTGGGGAGTGTCAGAGCAGTACCCTGAGGGATTCTGCTGAGGGAGTTGGATGCTGTAGTAACTTCAGGCACACTCACACAGAGGGGATCTTGGAGCAGGGAGGTTTGGCAAAGTTGCCTTAATTTCTAGGTGTTGAGTTAGACCCACCCAGAGGATGCAGGAGGAAAGCTGGGAGAAGAAAAGCGTTCCATGAAAAGCAGTTCTGAACATGTTTTCTAAGTCTTTTTAATGAGTGATTGTATGATGGCAAGCATGTGGTGGAACTGTGCACTTTTCACAATACTGCATGTTGTAACCTGCCTTCTATCAGAGGATATTTTCCTCCAAATTTGTCTCAAACCTTGACACTGCAGTAAATCTGTGGTGATAAAACTTGAAAATGTTGTGGTGGGGGAGGTGGCTTAAAGTAGTGCCTGTGGAAGAGGTGCAGGATGCTTGCTAGCTTGGTCAGATTTCTGCATTCTCTAGAAATAGATGCCATTGTTTAAAACCTTTCACAGTTATACATGTATGCAACGAAGCAGTGTTTGTCTTTAATGCTATGCTTGTTTTAGCTTGAAGAAGACAAAAGCAGCAAATACATGTAGTGCAAGAGAAGGCAGTAATGAAAAGGGAAAGGTTATTGGTTTTGAATTCAAATTGCTGCCACTCAGGGTAGCAAGGTTTGTAGTACTTGAGGCATGACTAGAAGGTTAGTCATATGTAAAATGGACTGACAGACTTGGAGGAGGGGAAAGGGGAAGCAAATACATTGCTTCCTTTAATTCACCAAATAACCATTTTATAGCTGTTTGACTTCAATTTGGTTACAATTATTTTTTTAAAAAATTAATTTCTAATTAGAAGAAATGTGATGGTCAAGAAATGAAATATAATCTTTATTTAAATTCTAGAGCTGGTGTTGAAAGGAGCCTGTGGGCACATCATTTTTATTGCAAATTATATTCTAGTGCAAGTGTTTATGAACTATCATATTCCCCCTTACTGAAGAGTCAGCAGGTGTGGTTCTCTTTCCACTGCTCAAGAAGCTAAATGCCATTTACTTTGTTCACCCTTGTGAGCAATTAGCTTAGGAAAAGTGAGTCATCCCTTTAATGTGGATCATTTGGATAACTAAGTGAAGTTGCTTAGTCAGCTGTCCTGGTGAAATAAGGAGACAGAGTGAAGTCTGTAAACTGGTTTTGCTGTGGTGGCCATCATCACAGAAACAGGACACTGTTGCATAAAGGGATAAAAATCACTTACCTGACCCTCGGAAGTGTCTGAGGCAGAGCTGCCCACTGAATGCAGAGTTTAATAATTTCGATAACTTACCTGTAGCACTGTCCTTTCATGTAATCACAACCCCATGCCACTTTGACCAAGTTGCTGCTATTGTTGGGCTGTCTCTGTGAGTTAAAAACACCACAATTGTCAGCTGGAGGCTTCTTGCCCAAGAAATGCTTTCCTCTTCTCCCTTTGTAGTGGCTGCAGGTCCATGCTACTTCCCTTAAGCAGGTGAGCTTTGGAACCAGGCCAAGACCCAAAAAGATATTTTTAATCATTGTTCAATCTTGGTCAGCCCTTTCATTGGCCTGGGTTGCCATGAAGCAGGATGAGAGTGTCTTTAGGAGGAAAGGAGGTGCTGTGACTCCGTGGTGAAGGCAGAACAACCCGCTCTCAGACACCCCTGAATCTGCTTCGGCAGCTTCTGAAACTGTGGCTTTATGGGAGCCAACACACCTTTTTGGGGTTGCGGTCCATGAAAGCCTTCCAAGAGAGGGCCTTTCTGATCTGTGCTTCTTAACCACAGAAAATCTGGTGTTTGCTTGAAAGTAATAAAAGTAGGTTTGAACTACAAGGTTTAGTTTTGTGCAATGGAGTTAAATTTTTTATTCATTACTCAAAACAACCAGCTAGATAACTCATAATTCTTAAACATGCATACAAGCTTGCCAGGATGACTGGACTGGCTGAACATTGAGCATTTGAACATTTGCAGTTGACTATAGTTCTTTCGGAGACTGTTTGCCAATGGCTTGTTTGATTGCTGGGTGACTAAGCATACAAGACAAAATCCAATCTTTGTTTTTTTGCTCCTTGAATGCATTTCTGAAATTGGAAGCCAGTGAAAAATGATCTACTTGTAAGTAAACATTCCGCTACTGGGGAAGGAGGTAAGAAAGAGCATGTTGTTAGCCTTAAGGAATCTTTCTTTAGCAGGAGGTAATGGTGACTGGTGCTCCAAGCCAAGATGAATTACTTGTGCAGCTTGTAATTTATTGAACTCTGTGGTCTTCCAGAATGATCCAAATTGGAGTTACATCATGAATGTATTTGACACCTATTTTTCTTTGGAAGCAGTGGTTCACCTTAATGCTTTCACCAATGGGTTTTTCTTCTGAGTTACAAATCCCTGTTGTGTGAGCAGTCAGAGACTAAAGTAAATACTGGTCTCCCTTGCACATTTACAGCAATATCGACATCTAACTCAGGAAGCTGTAAAGTTCTTTAGTAGGAGAAGCTCATTATGCAGCTGAATTCCAATTCTCATCTGCCTGGACCACACAGCAGAAGCTGGCATTGCTATTTCATGTGAGACAATTGTATCACGTTACATGGTACAGTGAGTGAAATTTTCTGCTAAAATGATCAAATGAAAGTTTACTGTCAAAGTATGGAGCCTGCTTATTTTCTTCTGGTAAAAGCCATCATTAGTTCATAAAATGCATTCTTGAATGTAACATAAACTAAAATTAGCTAATTTTTCTTTGAAGGCAGTAAGTCTGACAGCATTACATTTTTAAAGACCTTTCAGAAGGCTGTAGAAATAAAAAAACAAAGCGTATTTTTTGATTTATCTGTTCCATTAGTTAAATGTGCTCTGTAGATAATTTCCTATGCCACGTGATATATCGGATTGATCACTGGGTGGTGTCAAGAAGATAGAAGTCTATGTGGGAATCCCAGACCAGGTTTGTATCACAGTAAACCACAGGAGATCAGACTCTAAACTCTTGCGTGATTCACTCCAGTACTTAGTTGCTTTTCAGATTTCTATATTTTTGCCTAAAAATCAATCCATTCTTTCTTGCCTGTAAAAGTGTTTTCCGTGTGTCTGAATAGGAGGGATGTTCTAAAATTGATTTCCAGGCACTACTGAATGCAAGATTTATGCTCTTTTTTTTTTTGATAGCTGTAAAGACACAGCTGCAGCTCTTGCTTGTTTAGATTTGTGGCTCCATAGTTAAATTTCTGGTGCTCACAATCCGTTCTTGATCCCAATTGAGGGGATTGCCAGCAGAAGCATGCTGCCTGTCTCAGAAATATCTATCCCAAAATGAATAACAGTATTTCTAGGACAATTAATAGGGGAAGGAAATTACGTTAAGGATTTAATTTTTTTTTCTTTGTCTCTATTAAAAGAGACACTAGTAAGTAATCGGAAGTGAAAGATCATTTGTGAGTTCAGGAGAGGGGAAAGAAAATATAGGTGAAGGGGCTAAGATGAGATGCTGCTGCTTCTTTTCCAGAGCAGTTAGAAAGTAGGTGTGATGTCAGAGGGAGCATGTCCTTTGTGAAATTTTGAATAGCTAGCATTGCAATGGGGATACTTTAATTGTGTGGATTTTCCTAAAATTACTTGCAAATTTGCTACTTCACAGTTCAATATGTCATTGCAAAGTAACTTTGTAAAATACTTTTGCTTAGAGACAGTTACAACTGAGCCAGTTGCTTTTTATGTGTCCTGATTAAAGAAAAAAAAAAACTCCTGAAAGTGAACCTTAGGAATTAAATATTTTTGATATGACCTCTTAATGGAGAGGGACTATTTACAAGAGCATGTAGTGACAGGACAAGGGAGAATGGCTTCAAACTGAGAGAGAGTAGGTTTAGATTGGGTATTAGGAAGAAATTCTTTACCTTGAGGGTGGTGAGGCGCTGGCACAGGGTGCCCAGAGAGGCTGTGGATGCCCCATCCCTGGAAGTGCTCAAAGCCATGTTGGATGGGGCTCTGAGCAACCTGGTCTAGTGGAAGGTGTCCCTGTCTGGGGAAGGGAAGTTGGAACTGGACGTTGTTTAAGGTGCCATCCAGCCTAAACCATTCTATGATTAATTAAAGTGTTTTCCCTATGCAGAAAGTTAACTCTAAGGCAAAATCCTCATGTAACCTCTGGAATGTAAGGATCTTAGACCTCTATTCAAGTTCAAGTAGTGAAAACTGCACAGAAAAGCTGACTTGTGAGAAATGCTTCTTATTCCATTAAGCATCCTGTGGCCATTTACAAAGAAAGTGCTTAAAGGGTTTTCCAAAAATCCACTTCCCATTAATTTTGCCAGAACCTCTGGTGCAGTATTACTCAGGGAGTTTAAACTGGGCCGCTATCGTGGTGCATAAAAATTCAAAATAAAGGCCACCCAGAGGAGATAAGTGAATTAAAGTAACAGCATGAAGTCAGGTTGTTTTTGCAGGAGATTTTCTGGTTGCAAGACCAGCTAAGATTGTAATGGAAAAAAGGAGTGTGGAAGTGTCTCTTCAAGTCAGTCTGGGTCCCAACAAATGTCTGCAACCCTGCAACAGTGTGTTTCTTTCTTTCCCAGCAGAGATTTATATATTTTTAATACCATATTCTAGGCTATGATCTCTAATTTAAGGATGTCTTTGTTAGGCCAGAGCTCAAATTCCTCTAGCCTTTGTGGTTTTCTTTTTAATATGGGATGTCCAGCTTCAGTACCCAGGGAAAAAATAAAAGGATAAATGTGTAGTGAAGCTTTTCAGAATAAGGTTCTAGGGTCTGATGATCTACTCCTCAGGGAAGGGTGGCTTGAACTGTGGATGTCATGGTGTTTAATTGGCTTTCAAATCCATGAGAGTTTCCAGACCACTTCTTGATACCACCTGAACATTCTGGAACCATGCAAACCTTGGCACCATGGTTTAAAGATTTTATGAAGTACGTATTCCTTTTTGTTTTGTCTCTGTGAAAAATTAAGACCTACAATAATAAATCAAAACCCGAAACTACAGTGCATCACATAAAAAAGGCATGAAAGAACAAGAATGTAGTAGATTGTATCTACCTCACAGAATTAAGAAAAAAAGGCTTTATAATATAAGTCTCTAGGTTGTACAGTAATAATGAAGATTAAGCTCATGGATCACTAGGCAATCTGTATATGCTGTCATCTGCAAGTTTTAAAATTGAAATAAAGATAAGCATGAGGTGGCAAAAACGCAATGCAAAGTAGTGCAAACACTGTTAGTATTCAAGTTTTGGGAGGGATCAGCTGTTTTAAAAGGTGGCTCTTTCTTCCTTCTCTCTAAAAAGAAGTTTTTGGAAGGTGCAAGAAGATTAAAGCTGCAATGATGATATAAAGAAAAAAAGTAATTGAGGAATTGAGAAGAGAGATTTCTTTTAGTGTCATGAAACTCATTTGTGCTACTTAGAGCCTTTCCCACTCATGAGGATGTGCAGTTCCTTGCAATCCCTCCTTTGCAGCCCCCTTCTATGGAGAATGAAGCAGGAATGTTTTCCCCTGCTTAAGTATAAACTCTAGATTGATACAGACTTAGAAGTGAAGGTCTCTGGGTGACCTCCTCAGTCTGAGCTCTCAGATTTGCAGCTCTTAAACTTCATGGAGTAGTGGCTTAAAAGGAAGGCTACAAAAATAAGTCTTTCCAAGTTAGGGAAGAAGAGAGAGAGCATTCTGGTTTTAAAAGGTGGGAATTGTTCAGTAAATTTAGTGCAAGGGAATATACCAAAAGCTTATTTTTGACATTTATTTAGATCCTGATTTTTAAGAGTATCACACGGAGGAAAAGTTACTAGAATGGGTATTCTGTTGTAGCTCCCTTGAGTGTGCTAAAAATTATTCAGGTATTGTAGGAAAGCAATATAGAAAATATGCTTTTAAAATAGAAAATGTCTAGTATTTATAAGAATCACTGTGCAGGTTAAAGTACCCTTGGCATTCCTGGTGAGATTTTTAGATATCGGGATAGGCACCTATAATTCAGCATTGATTTAACAGTGAAATGTGAGCAGAGGGAAGGGAGAAAAGTCCAGTTGCCATTAGCAGGCCCTAGTTTTGCTGAAATCAGTAAAATAGAGCTGTTTGCTTTATTAGGTGCAAAGCTAGTAAGTGCTAGGAGACTATGAAGTACTATTCTGAATATTTAATTTAAGCCTCAGTTACTATGCAAAACATGCTCCTAAAAAATATACTCCTATAAAAATGCTGTTTTATTTCAGGGCTATTATGGATTTTGTACAAGAACTTTACAGAACAAGGTGGGAATTTATTCGTATAAAGAATACTATAGTGTCATACAGGGTAGTTAAGTAGTCTGACCTTTATTAATGAAAATCTACTTAATAATTTAGAAACTTTAAAAACTTCGAGGAACAATCATCTGAAGGTTCTGTTACTGTGTTATTGGTTCACCATTTGGAAATGCTGATCCATTGTTTCTCAGAAGTTTTGACAACCATCTTCAGTCTTGGCATTTACTTTTGTGTGTGTGTGTATTCCATTGCCTTTGTTCTTTGATTTAACCTTCAGGGCCTTTGGGTTTTGGGTTTCTTTTGTTTTTGTTTTGTTTATTTTTTTTTTTTTGTCACTGCTTACATCATGTTGCCAGAAGGTCTGAAAAACTAATTGCTGGGTTAGCAAATGAATGATGCAGCACAGTGTAAAAGGAGACAGGGGAGAAAATCTGCTCTCTGGTTTGAAGCACTCTTGTTGTTAAAGGGCAAAACTTTTTTCTCTTTTGTTCAGTATTTTTGGTTCGTGGTCACAATGTCCGTTTTGGTCGTCTAGATATGTTTCACTTTCCCTCTGAGAAAGGAAAACACCCAAAATGGCTTGTGTTCACTGTTTCGGAAAGGCATGTTTAAGAGGGGAAATGAACTTTAATTTTCTCTGGTCTTGTCTGAACTTGGGGCCTTGGGATATGGGTCTGCTGAGAAAGTGCAGTGGACGTGTTAGATTAACACTTAGAGAAATTAGATTTAAATGAGTCTAACATGAAATTAGATTTAAAATGGATACTCAAAGTACCTTGTAAGAGAAGTTGCAAGTATTTCTTAATTTCTAGTTTGAAAGCCATTTTACATATATATACATATATACATAGGTAAAATGCAATGATTTTTTGTGGTGGTCTTGAAAATGATCAGCACACAGTCCCTGATAAAATATCAACCTGATCCCAAATTTGTGTAAACTAGCTGGAATCCAATATTTGAATCTGCACCTCTCAGTTTTATCAGATCTTTGTTACCTGCAAATATTTTTGTTTCCCTTGGCAAAACTAATCAGGGAGAATCTTCAGTGTGTGTGGCTTTGATTGATAAGAAGAGACTTGAGCTGAAGGCTAAAGTAATGTTGCTAGTAGGAAAAAAACACTTTTTTTT
>VWZW01003626.1:842895-908162 GCA_013397115.1 Edolisoma coerulescens | reverse complement strand
TTTTTTTGGTAATAAAATTTCATTACCTGTTTTTGAAAGAAGAGGTAGGGGAAAACCCACTCTGTAGTTTCTTTTTCTGTCAGACATCTGCCATCAGTTTTGTGTTTCCCTTTCAGAGGGTTTGGACAATGAATGTGCTGTTAATAACTTGTTTAAAAATTAATAGAAATGCAAATGTTTTCAAGTGTAACATCACACATTCAACTCTCTGGAACTAATATGTTCAATTGGATCTTATTTTGAAGAGTGCCATAGCACCAAGTAACATAGCAACAATCTTCTTTTAAGACATGCCCAGTGAATATGTGCATAAGATATTCCTTGTGTTCTGTCTTCCAGTCCCTCCTCTATTCTTGTCTCTCATTCTTGGTTTCAGTTCTCAGTGATTTTTTTTTCTTTTTCTTCTCATTATGTATTCTCTGCCCAATTCAGTCTTTCCCAGTCTGCTTAATTTTGTTCCTATTTATTCCGTCTTTATTTTTCTTTATATGTGGTTAGATGAACAGAGCTCAGGGAGGCTGGGCAGTAGTAGAGACTCTGAATGCACTTTGATGGTATGTCCAAATGCAGGCTGATAGTAGGAGAAGATGAAAGACTACCTTATCTTGTGTTTCCTGTACTTTAACCTGCTGGGTTGTTCAGGTTGTTCTTGATTTTTGTGTGGAGAGGGGTGTATTGCTGTACTTAGGTATAATAAAATTGAGAGAAGTCTCTTACTGAGGGGTCAGGAAAGGCATATGAAGAGAAGTGGCTAAGGAGAAGCCTTGCTAAATACGACAAAAACCTTGTGCACCTAAACTCTTGAACGGATGAGCAATGATGATGTGGTTAGTGGTGCTGAATTGTAACTTGAGGAAGAGACATGAAGGAGTTTGGAGTGTCTTGGTGTTTCCTAGGATACAAGGTGATGTTCAGCTGCACAATGGCAATGACCTGTTGGGCAGTCTTTGTTCCTTCTTGCGTTGTAACCCTGCCTTTTTGTTGCACTCCCTTTCTCTTCAGCACTGCTGCAGGTTAAACACAAATAAGGTTTTGAAGGGAATTTAATTGAAGACCAGCTGCATGCTTTAACTTACCTAGTGCATTCAGCCTTTTGAATTTTCTTCCTAATCTGAGTTTTGGTTTGCCTGTGCTCATCCTGTGTTCATACGCAGCCCAGATGACATTGATTCCCAGTTGTTCTCCCAGCATTTGATGGCTTCATGTTTTGATGGAAATTTGTTTCATAATTCACTGCTGCAATTACTTGCTAATCTTTGAGTACTTTAAGACAAAACTGCTTTAAATGAATGTGAGCCAGCCATTCTATGTGATAAAGAGTGGTGCAGAAATGTGAAGGTGTGTGAACCCCCATGCTTGGCCAGTGCCAGGTGAGCACTGTGCTGACCTGAGAGAGCCTGCAGCTCATTTTGTGATGCTTTTGAACAGTTTAAAATGATGTTGTAATGTGTTATGCAGCTAATGCTGCTGCAGTTTCCATTTCAACACAGTTGTCCGTGTTTACAGCAGTCAGGCCAGTTTGCTGCTCCTCATTTACATGTGTTGTGCTCTCCAGTTTATGTTCTTAAAAATAGGTAATTTCTTCTTGTTCCTAACTGAAACTTTTTTAGAAATTGCAATGCAGATTGAACTGAGGAAAGCAGTTGGTTTCTGGAGATACACATTTCTATGAAGTGGAGCCATGTATTATATGAATATCATCACTTGATATGTGTTTGGAAAACAAGTATTTGGAGCTATTTAATAGTGTTTCAGTCTTAGAGAATATGATGGTGGATTCTTTTTGTTATGAATTCTATATGGAAAATTCTGCTCAGTGGCTATTCAGGGAAATTTGGTGTGAGTAATGGATACAGGGGATACATCAGGTCAAATGGAAAATCAGAAATTATTGTCTAACGTTAATTGAGTATTCAGTGGACTTTTTTTTAAGTGGCACTGAAAATGTTATTAGATTTTTTTTACATAACTTTCAGGAATTACATGATAAGTCTGAAAAAAATCAGTCTTTCTTATGTGGTTTTTATTGACAAAAACTGAAAAAACTGAAATGAGCTTGCAAAATGTTTTATCATCAAATATGTTTATGCTTTTAAAAAGATTTTGGAAAACAATTCTGAACTTTTTATGTAATATTACAAAGACAAATACATCTGTTGCTTTCCACATGATTATTAAACCATAGGGGTTTTTTCAGTTGGATGCTAAATTCTGTCTTTGGTTTAGCAGTAAAATGTTTTGTAAATAAACAGGAATGCTGGAGGGTGAATTATTTCTTCTTCATGCACACAGGTGTGCCAGGAACATTTATAACTGGAAGTTACAGGACTGGGAAGAGAACTTGGCTTAGTTTTTTTAACTCACTATTTAGTAATCAGTCTGTCTTTGTATTATTCCTCCAATACTGTGGTTGGAGGATATCCTAAAATATAGTAATTCTTAGAGTATAACTGCTCTGTTACTTCTGTCAGCACTGAGAAGACCATAATTTCCAGTAGGTGCCTTAATATACACTTACCTGGACTGGAAGGGTTAGAAATAGAGAACAAAATTATAATAATGAACAGGAAATTAACAATATTGTCTTCAGACTCTTCATTTTTCTAATTCTTGATGCCAGTGTTCCCAGAGCCCTGTTATGTTTCATTTAAAATTCCCAGAGCCAGTAAGAAATAATCTTTTGCAGTAATAGAACAAAAGGGAAAAAAAATATACGTCTCTAGTGTATTTTTGTTTGTGCCTGTGAAAATGGTGGAAGGAGTTCAAGTCTACTTGCGTTTCCTCTCAGAAAAATGGTAGATTAAAGCATGCCATGGCAGAGAAATGTGGTAGAACTGCTGGATTCCTGTGGAGTTCAGCTCCCTGACTTCTGTCACTCAAGTTCTCGAGGTGCTCTTGGAAATACTTCCTTCCAATGCTCCCTAACATATAAACTTGGCTGCAGTGATTCCTTCACTTCCCCTTGATCTCCTGCTGCTGCCTCCCTTCCTTTACTATCTAGGAATTCTTATCAGGCTTGGGGAATAAAGTACTCTGATATATGAGCTTGTGGAGGGTGCACAGTATTTGTCAGCCTTCTCACACAGGATAGATAAAATATGGTACTGTAGTGCTTTTGAGGAAATTGGATGGGCTTTTTACAGAAATGTGTCTCAAAAGTAATTTCAGTCATCTTCCTTATGATGTTTTATACCATGAAAGCCAGCTGAACAGAATTTTGTGCAGGATGAAGGGGTGGGCTATTAGAGACAAGCCCTTGCCAGCAGTACTCTAAACAGTTTGTGTGCTTCAGTCCAAGAACAAGAGTCTTTTATCAGTAGAACTGATTAATGAAGCTGCACATTTAAAAATATTAAGGTGTAATATAATTAAGAATTAGGGTAGTATTTTTTCTGAGTGCAAGTACACAATTCTGTGCAACAGTGGCCTGTAAGTGATTTCAAAAGTCTTGGAATGAAGGGTTTTACATTTAGCTGATTTCAATGTCTTGCACAATAGGCATTTTTCTCAAGTGTAGTCCAAGACCTAATTACATATTTGTACCTACAGTCTAACATCTTTTGCCTAATGCCCATTTTCTTACAGCTGATAAGGTACTCTAAAGGTATTAAGATTTTCAGGGTGAACACAGAACAAAACTGACATGATCAAAGAGCAGCTTTTCCTAGGCTTTCATGCCTGCTTTCCTGCTCAGTGCATGTCAACAGTACCTAAAAACCTGAAGTTCAGGCTGTGTTCAACAAAATGCAAGGGAATTGAAGAAGTTTGTACTTGTTATCCTGCCTTGTCCTTAGCCCCTAGGTAGCACGCCTCACAATTTTTAGTGTTTTCATAAATAGTATTTTGCATTGACTTACTTATTGTGCATGTTGTTGTAGGGCTTAATTTAGTACAGTGCTAAGATTTGGTTGGGTAAGACTTGGTTAGGTTTTTTTAATTCTTTCTACAAGGATATATGTATTTAAGTTCTCTAGCAACAGAGAACGGGGTATTAAATAATTTTTAAGATGAAGATAGATCTTAAAGATTTTTCAGAGATTCGTGTTACCCTCATGATGATGAGCGTACTATTTTTTTGCCATAGTTAAATTACTACACTTTACTTTTTTTTTGGTTTTTTGTATGTACTAACTTAACTGATTGAAGAGTTTGCATGCAGGTAGTGCACTCAAAAATCCCTCTCCAAGTAGATTATCCAGTAAAATTAACTTGTGAATGAATTCAAGTAATATGGCAATTTATTGCCAGGAAGAAATTACTCTGGAAGTCGCAGCTGTTACACCTAAGTAAAAATGGGTTGGGGGGGAAGCCAGGAGAGAGGAAATAAGTAATTTATCTAATTATAGAATGGTTTGGGTTGGAAGAGACCTTAAAGATCACTCAGGTCCAACTCCCCCTGCCATGGGAAGGGACACCTTCCATTCATCCGGGTTGCTAAGCCTGGTCTTGAACACTTCCAGGAAAGGAGCATCCATGTCTCTGTGCAAACAGAACCAGAGCCTTACCACTCTAGTAGTGAAGAATTTCTTCCTAATATGTGATTTAAACCTACTTCCTTTCAATTTAAAGCTATTCCCCCTTGTCATATCAATACATGCTGTTATAAAAAATCCTTCTCCAGCTTTTTGTGGACTTCTTTAAGGTACTGGAAGGTTGAAAAGAAGTAGAGGTCTCCCTGAACTCTCTTCTCCTGGCTGAGCAACCCCAGCTCTCCCAGCCTTTCCTCATAGGAGAGGACAGCAAATTTCCTCTGCCACATAACAACGTTAGAGTGTTGTTTTACAGCATTGGGAAGATTTGTCATGGTGAAGGATTTCTGACTGCAGAATCAAGGGTTCTGTCCCTCAAAGCAGCAGCGGTGCTGGGAGGTCATCTAGTCCAAACGTCTGCTTGAAGCAAGTTCAGCTAGATCAGGCCAACCTGTAGGTCAGTATGGCAAGCAGAGACCTTGAGAGTTAACCCCAGCCTGTTGATTAAGTTTGCAATTGCATCTTCTCTGAAAACATGGTTTTTCTTCAGTTATTTAGTCTAAGTAGTGTTTATCTTCTTTCCCTTTGCATTGCATTTTCCAAGCTTATATTAGTGAATTTATGGTGAAATTTTTTGACCTTCACTCTTCAAAAATACTTCTTTAACACTTTTTTTGCGAAAGGGTAATCTTGTGTTTGTATACTGCATACATAATTTTCTCTAGTCCAAACTAGCGTGTTATTGTGTCGTTGTCACCTCTAAATGTGATCTGGAATAGGTTGACCCTCTGTGCATCCCAGGCTGTTCAATATTAGCTGTTCAGTTTCTTTTTCTGCCATTAAGTAGTTCTAAATGTTAAAAGTTTGGCAGCTTTCAGGCTTTTTTCTTCTGATGTAAAGGTAAATGAGACGAGGCTATTCTGAGAATGTCTGCTAAAAGTAGTAAATGAATCATTTAGCACTGTGGTTAGTTTAGGTTTAAATTTTTGTGGATTCACTTATTTTGAAAAAATTTTGATAGGTAATGCTGTGCTTCTTCCAAACTTGCTAACGTATACTTGATGAGGCATTTCATTTACTAAAAGTGGCTCAAGGTGTCAATGCTGCAAGCCAGCTCTATTTTTCTTTTTGCTAGAGTAAATAATGGGCTTTTCCACATCACAGTAGAAGAATAAATACCAGAGAAATAATGCCTCTCGCTGTACTTAACAAATGCATACTCATAATCTGAATATAAATTGACATTATTGGAAATTGTAAAGTTTACCTATGGGGAATATTAATGATTCATTAGCTTTCAAATTTGCCTGGAGTTCTTCACACAAGAGGCAGAAATCACAGGTGGTCCTTGACTTCTTCAGTGTCCTTATTCCTGTTGGTAGGATGTGGTCCAGCTGCAGTGCACTGGTTTTACTCAAACCCAGTGGTGGATACAGTCCATGACTAGAAGACAGCTCACATCAGCTCTCGATGCAATGTTCATCACTTACCACTACAGCACTTAGAGAGCCACGGTAGCATCTTCTGTTTCTTCTAGAATTAATCCATATTCTTTCAAGAGTGATCCTCGTAGAGAAGCATTTGAATACTTCCTTAATTAGCATCTGAATGAAACATTGACAAAAGTGTGGTTTTTCGCATTCTTCTTAAAGAGCTGTTTGATGATGTGTTTATACAGTCTCTAATTGCAGAATTTGTTCATGTAAAGCATCTGTAAAATTTCCCTTGGAAAACCAGATTTGATTAACAGCGACTCAAGATCTGGCATCAGAAAGCTAAGTAGGATTTACCTTTTCATGAAGACAGCGGCAAGAATGCTACAAAGCACATTCCCACACTGCCTGTCTGTCCCATCTGGCTATAGCCCTGGTCCTCTTAATCCTTCACTTTGATAAATGCTCAAAGTCACCTGGTCTGTGCATGTTTCTCTCAAAATGATTGTAGTAAGTCTTGCTGTATAAACCTGTGTTCCTGTAAATCTGCCTGGTGCTGCTCTCAGCTCAGTTAAAGTCAGGAGAAGCTACCACTATGAAAGGGGCAGGCTGTGGGGAACAGGACCTTAGCCTGGGAGGAGATTCCAATTAAAACTCTGGATGCATTTTATACCGGATATTAATTGTTGATGGCCTGTGGGACACTAGTGAAGAAGAGGCTTGGAAAATGGAATAGTAACTAATCCTGTACCGTTCAAAAGGAAGGACTTGGAAATTTCCCATGGACTGGGAGTTTAAAAGGGTGTACCTTTGCATATTTACAGTGCTGTACTCTGACATCCACCACCACCTGGTTCTATTTCTTCATGCTGGGTGAAAGTTGGGAAGAAAGTGGTATTATTTCACCCATAGTTATCTGGTTACTAAAAAGCTGTTATAAACTTATATCAGTGGGTTTTTTTTTAGTGCAAGGCTAATATTTGCCTATTGCTCTTCTGTCTACATTCTGACACAGATTTCTTGTGCTTTGGAGCAAGTAATCAACCTGACCTTTTTTTCCATTCCTGTACTTGTGCAGTAGAAACAACACTCTCATTCCTTAAAATCAGTTTATTTGGCTGGCTTTTCGAAGTGACATGCATTAACTATGCAGGCATTCATATGTGTTACAGGGATGCATACAAATTATGCTGCATCAAAGTGTTCCAAATCTGAGCCACTGACCTGTACTGCCATCTAGGAACTTCCAGGTTGGCTCTGTAATGATCCACGGTAGAGATAGGAGAAAAAGGCAAACAGAATTCCCTGATTTTGTTCAGCGGTTTCTACTTTGCTATGTTATTTAAGCCTTCTGTGCATAATAAGAAAGACTAATGAATGTATTCCCAAATCCACAAAGTTTTTTATTAAAACTTCTGCATTAAGCTACATTGTGCCTAACCCTGTTTAGAAACAGCTCAACAATGCATTTCCCCTTATAGGTACCACTGGGAAACTTGTGTTGCCAGAGACACATTTGTAATTGACAATATTAGGGATTGAAAATCTCTTCAGATATTGGGAGAATCTTGAGTGTCAAACTGGTTATGAGAGTGTAACCTCTTCATAGAAATGGGCAAGAATGAAAAGGCCTTTGATCTAGATCTATAGTCCTTAGCACCTGGTGTTTGAAATATTGGGGCCTCTGTTCCATTAATTTCTGGAAAGGTGTGATGGAACTTAAAAGGGCATGGTGGAATAGGGTCTTAGCAGTTATCCTTTCACTATGTACATATTATAAAGAGGATTCATTCTTATAACTAATTCCAAATGCAAAGTCAAAGTAGGGCTGAGGTATTTAAAAGTGGGATGGGAAAGAAGTGTTACCCAAACAAATACTTTCGTGGGCTAAACAACTTGATTTGTGTTTCTGGAGTGTTTCAATACAATTTAGAATGAAACTTCAGTCTAATAATATTATTTGCTTTGATTTTTCAGTAGCAGAGGGCAAAAGGGCTGTTTTAAATGTTGTTCTCCGCAGGCACTCTCTTGGGACTGATGGGGTGAAAAAAGGATGTGGATGGACCGAAACACTGAGTGGCAGGATGAACAGATATGATTTTTGTCCCTAATGCCCTTAATAATTTAAATATATTCTTTTAAAGAAGCATGGTAATGGTTTTGGTCCAGTTTTGACTAACTGAACCAAAACTGCACAAGAAGGGCAAAACTGCAAGACTGAAAATGCCTAGGAAAGCCAAGTTATAGATCTAGAACAGAAAGGCTTTTGCAAATTTCCTACTGTTGGAGAAGGGCATATGAGAACATGTGTGGGAAATCTAAAGTGGAAAAGAAATGCAAGAAATCTCATAAATTCATAAAAATTGAATTTTGGGCATCAGTTACATAACATGACCCTGGAACAACCTGGGCTTTTTGAGGCTGTACTGTGGTATTTAATTTTATTTGTATTTTTCTGGATGAAGAGTGGCAGGCAGTAACCAGTATTCAGCAGCTGGATAGGTGTTTTAATGTGTAGACCAAAGCATGTAGAACCCCTAACTCATAGTTTGCTATCTGATAAAAAATATTTTTTTTTTCCTTAAGAAAACTACTGTCACATGTGTAACTTCTGTACTGTGCTTCATAGGCTGGAAGCCCCAACTGATAATGACCTTTTTTTTTAATCTTGAAATTTGACAATTTTACTTTGAATGAGTAGTTTATAATGTTCATTAAATTGTAACAGTTCCAGGAAGGAGGGATGTTTCTTGATTGACTGTTGGCCATGAGAAATATTGGATGTGAGTAAATGGAAGAAATAATTGTAAGTAAATGGCAGAAATAATGATTTTTTTTCCTAATGAAAAGCTAATGACTGTGTTTTCTTTTTTTTTTTCTTAGCCTGTGATAGGTTTAGCAATGATTCATCAAGCTAAAATGTGAAAACACCACGAGTTGATCTATTTCTGGGCAACGCAAATCTAAGAGATTCTAAAGCCAGATTTTGGGTTGATTTGCATACTCTCCCTACCCCATGAGTCCAGTGAGATCAGAGTTTAAATCAGGTCAGCATTTGGACTAGTTTCTGGATAGTTCATCAGTTAAAGGCCAGTCTTTTCAGCTGTTATATGGAAAACCTTCTGCTGAGTTTTATGTGCTTATGGAAAAGCTCACGTGACTTTGTGATTTCTCAGAAGACTCTTAGAGCTGACTGTTTTGAGCCTCTCATAGAAAAGGGTGAACGCACCTATTCCAAGTTTTCCAAAGGAAGGGCCGTATCCTGAACCCCTGCTTGGTAGCATCAAGAGGGAAGGTGATTAATGAGTGGGCTTAGACTGGAGGTCTCGCCAGAGTGCTGAGGATTGGAGTCCTCAGAGCAACAACCAACATTAGTGAACGATGGAGCAGATGACAGGGTTGTCATCTTAGTGTTGGGAGTGAGTGGTGAGTTTATGAGGTGAGACTTCTCAGATTTTTTTGAGAAATACCAGATTTTTCAATAAATACTAGTGTGAAATCTTCACAGAAAACAAAGTCCCATTTTTAATATAAAAACAACTTGACATTTTTCAGTATACTTTTTAATGAGCATTGCTCTGAGCTATGTTATAATGAAATTTGCTTAAAAGTAGAACAGGCTGGTGATACTTGGCAGAACAATGTGGCATATGGTAAAACAGTTGTGATTTATTGGCAAGCACTCTCATTTTTGGAAAGAGTGGCTTTCAGCACTGTGATCTGTGTCTTGATATTCAGGTCTTTAAGGGAAAAAAAAGACCTACTGAGAGGTATACATGGGTTACTTTGAAAGGCCTTTCAATAAGGGTAGGATAGGAAGTTTTCTTTTTGTTCTTTGTTTTACATGTGGCATCTGACTTTTGTCAAGGTTTTTATCCCATTTTTCACCTTTTTTAGAAATATCAAAATACACTGTAGCTTGAAGGTAAGTGAGCATTTTAAAATTGTACAAGATGGGATTTCTAGAGCTGGCAGATCCACTTCATTGTAGCTGTCCATGCATTTACGTGTTTATTCCTTGCACTTTACAATATCCTGCAAAAACTACTGGTAAAGTTATGGGTCCCCAATTGTGAATATTCTCCAGTTCACATTATGGGTCTCAAGTCTGTTTTCATCTAATGCAAGGTGTGGGAGGAACCCAAACCAAGATGAAGTATTATGATTACCTCAGTATTTCTTATGCTATAAATTTACAAACATATGGGAAATGGGAAATGAAATGCTAAATGCCCTTTTTCAGGTTCTGTGCTTCATGGCTTGCTGTTCTCTGCACGTGCAGTAATAGGTGATAATTCCTGCCAGTACCCAAAGAAGGATTGTAGTGCTGCCACTAATTCTTGGTTCCTCAAAGAAATAATCAGACCTAACTCCTTGTGGTGGTAGGGGTTTTTTAAATACTGGCATTCTTTAGGGACTTTTTTTTTTTTTTTTGGCCAGAATTCAGTGTTTTAATAGGATGTGGGCTCTTGAAAAAGGATTATATAAAGCTATCGGATTTTAGATTTTTTTTCCAAAGAATATGGCAGAGATGAAACCCCATGGTACACTCAGATGAGAAGTTTGTCACTAGAGGTGCATATTCCAGGTCACACAGGGAAGGAGTGGAGAAGATTTACAGGAGAAGCTGCAATTACTTTCACAGTTTGGTCAGATGTTAACCCACATTACAGGTCTCTGGCTATGACCCAGACTCATGGGCTCATGAGTTATTAGCCTGGTTCTTTTTTTTTTTTTTTTTTTTTAATGAAAGATTCTTGCTCTCATGATTGCAGAGCATGAAATAATGCTCTGAGGAGTAACATAGAGGGCAGAGCTTCTGTGAGGCAAATGCCCTTTGAATTAGGGGGCACGGCTACAAGCTGGGTCAATTATCCTGGTCTGCAGGGTGTGTGTGCGGAGGGGTGGGATCTGGCAAGAGTCAAGGAGAGAGGTAGAGTCAAGTCTGAGTTATCCTCATTTGAACTGGCTGCTTTTTAACTAATTGATAGCTCTGGTCTAGGACCTTAGCAGCAATATAAACCAAGATTTCAGTGTCAAACACATTCAGTCTCACCCTCCCTTTTTCACAAAGCTAAGAATGACTTGTCCTGAACTTAGTGTGTTTGGACTTAGTAATGCGCTGGGAAATCATAATTGTTTGATTGTTTGTTTTTAAGAATTATCTTATATTGCCGCATACCAAATATATAATTACAGAGATTTGCTAAATACCCTTACTGTTGCATCCTCTCAAGCTATCTTTAGAATTTAAACTATTTTCTGGGGCTTTTTAAGGAAATAAAACCATAACTTCTTTCCCTCCCTAAAAGTATTCAGCCTTTGTTCTGTTGTGTTTACATGTGTGTATATGTGTTTATAGATGTATTGCTGATCTTCGGGTTGTGTAGATGTAATTGAGGGGTGTCTGTGCCAAAAACTCAATTTATGATTGCCTTATTTGGGGTTTTTGACTAGCATGCAGGAAGTGTCTTAATTTTTCTTTTCCCCCTTGAGTGTGAGCAGTGAGAGGGGTTTCCAATTAGTGAAATTTATAGGTTAGTTATGAATCATCTCCTGAAATCAGCTCCATGAATTGAGTCATTAGTACTGGATGTTTTCCACTTGGGTCTTATGAATTTCTGCTCAGTGTTTGGCAGGAATAATGTGTTTGATGTCCAGATGCAGTTTTTCAGGGTGGGCACGTTTTAAACCTTGAATGGAAGGGCTCAGTCAGGACGTGACTTCCATTGACACATGCTGAACACTGGCTTTTAGGGCTCTGCAAGTTGGGAATGTGATGTTTCGCTGACAGATGAAAAGGTAACTATGTGTAGAGATTTTTTCCTACATGTGCAGCAAGTGTTACTGGACATGGTTGGAAAGTGATTACATCATTTTATTTTAGGTTAATCTGGCTGAGGACAGTGAGGAAGGTTTGCTCTGCATGCTGAGCGCTCCATGAGCAAGAGGTGGTTTCTGTCCAAAAGAATTCCTAGTCTGTAGCAGGTGTCCTGGTCCTCTTAATGACACCCCCAGTTAAATGTCAGATCTGGCAGTGGCAGTGCCCGTGTAAAATGACGTAGCTGATAATGTCTTGATAACATGTGATCATTGACACTTTTGGATTACTCTGCTTTCATAGGCTAAATAAAGATTCTAAACAGTTAGGGGTTTGTGGGGTTTTTTTAGAACAATAATTAGACATTTTTTGCTTTTGTTGTAGGTTTGATAGATGTTCATTCTTTTAACTAGATATAATTTCCCATGGTTTTCTTTTTAAAAGCTCTACTTATACATAAAGCTCCTAGAAAATATTGAAAACATCTTCTCATCTGAGAGACAATCAGCTTTACTGGACTTTAGTCATAGCTTTAATACTAGTAGAAACAACTCCTGAGTTTTCAAATATAAGCATAAAAGCTGAGAAATGATGAAACTAAATTGCACTGTGAATAAGCCATGGGTTTAAGAAAAACTTATTGCAATCCCTGGCTCATAAAAAGCCACACAAAATTGTTTATGCTACCTGGTAATAATCCTCACCTGTAGAAAATCACTTAGAATAACTCTGGGTATACCTGACATCATATTGTAAAAAATAAACCAGGCCAAATCCTGTACTTAGATTATTTTTATGCATATTATTTCTGTCCACAGTGGGATGAAATGAATGATGGATGAGAATAACATTTTTATCTGCTTAAATTCTAGCATTAATTTATTTGTTGCAGAAGAATCATGCAAGTACTGAAGTATTTTCTTATCAACATGGAAACTTGCAGCTTATCTTGCTGCCTAACATGTACAAAGAGAAAAATAAATTTTAAAGTCAAGCTCCTTGCTGACATAGACACAAGAACCATCTTTACCGAAGAGCTGGGATAATAAGGATCCTTTCAGCTGTGTGGTGTGAACTGTCAAATGGCCCATTTATAAGAATGGTACCAGGTTCAGATTGACAGCAAAGGATTTGCTGTCTGCAGTGCATCTCTACCACAAAGATGGAGCTTGCCAGACCCCTTGCTGTTCCTATGAAATGCTTAAGCAATGACAAAAAGAGCAAGGTAGATGTTCTTGGTGGGTTTCTATTTAGGATCCTCCTCAAGGAAGTGGTTAGTTGTGCAAAATGGAACAGTTTTGGCTGAAGTGATGGAGTGCATTCAAGACTAGCATATCCCATAGACTCCAAATCTGAACCACCCTACCTTCTAGCAATCTTAAGGGGCGACTCAACCCTTGGTACAGGGATGGATTGCATTGGTACTCAAGCCTTGCCGTGGGTGTTTAGTCTCCTGAGTTCTCAAATTAAAAGTAAGAAAAGATTTTCTTCTTTCTCCTCCCCTGTCTACTTCATTTTCTATTTGTTTGCACTTTCATTGTGTTTTGTAATAAGACCCCAAGTGAACTGTTGTAACCACTCCAAATGTAACCAAATACCTCTCTAGTGAGTAGGAGTGGGGTTTTCCCCCTTACCTTTTATGAAAGAGTAACTAGAATGAAGTGAGAAGGAGGGGGAATTCATTACTGGGTTGGTGGGCCACTTTAAAGTTTTAAGTGTGTCCATTATTTGTAGCTGTACTGTGAAAAACTATCAGTGAAATGATCGTGATTACTGTGAAATGCATGTTTCATACCTGTTGTGTCTTGAGTAAAATATTTTAATTTAGAGAATGATAGAATCATTCAAATATTATCAAAATCATAGAAATATCCTACATTAGAGTTAGAGAAATAATTTATTTGGCAAATGCTACTGTTTTAGCCAGCATTTTGATGGCTGCTTTTGATACAATATTTGTCCCTGCCTCTGTTCTCCCAAAGCAGACTTGCACATGATAAGGCAGCTGCTACAGGGAGAGCACTGATATCATTGGCAGTGTGCGTAGCAGAATCAGGATGGGAAATCAAGCTCCAGAAGAGAACAGGGGACTCTTCCTTATGGAGAGGAAAAAGCTATAGCAGCTGTTTGTATTTCAAAGTATGAGTCTGTAGAGAAAAGCAGTCTCGGACTTTCAGAAAAAAATGGCTGAGCTGGAGGGACTGAGGATACATTGAAATAATTTATGTAAAATACCAGTGCTGTTAAGTGGGGAACTTGGTGGCAAATTCAGCATAACACTGGCAGATAAATGAACCTGAGGAAAAATTCTAAAGCTTAAAACTAGCTTTTTCTAAGTGATCTTAGACATTACTTAGCTATGCAACTGAAATAAATAGAATCCTTGATACAGAAGGAACCTCTATGATCCCTCAGCTTTGACCTCTGAAAATGAGGCTATAGTTATACACTGTACAGAATCTGTATTGTATTTACATGTTTTCAATTTATCTGCCATCAGTCACAGAGTACAAGAGAGTAATTTTGGGGACTGCATGACAAAAGGATTCTCATCACTTGTTTAACCTTGGTCAAATGTTCTTTTGAGTCCATTTTCTGTAATCTCTGTATTAGATGCATGCCCTGCTATTATGCATTGTGAACTTCGTGATGCTACTTAGTGTCAGGAACTGTAAATGTAAAAGAGTTAAGTGGTTAGAAAAGCATGTATTTTGATCTGCAGAAGAACAAAATATTCCAGGGAGCCTGTTTTGAGGCGCCAATAGCTTAAGATCTATGCCTTGCTGTCTAATCTTCCTTTCCTACTGAAAGTACTAAGATGTCACTGAAACTGAGGTATTTCAGTGTAATTGCATCATCATTCTCTGAATGCTTATCCAGGCTGCTCTTCCTAGCGTGGAGAGGCAGCCTATTAAGAGAAGTTCTGATCTTTTATCGAAATAGTGGAGCTTACTGTATGTAGGCTGAAATGTCAAATATTTTTCTAATGCTATACAAGCTTTCTCTTTTTTTTTTTTTTTATCCTCATGGGTTTGACTTTGAGAGTTTAATGTACAATAAAGATGATCTAGTACTGCTTCTTGTGATGTAGCCTATTGAGTGAGGCTGAACTGAGCTAGGAAAAGGGATGGAACAGAACAATGTCTGTGGAAAGACCACAATCTTGCTGTGGCTCTTGTAACTTTTAGAAAGCTGGTATTTATAGACGTGACTACTCAGTATCTGTGGAGGCTCTCCTTTTTTGTCAATAGGTGAGGTTAGATGGTACCTCTGGGGGTTTATAGTGTTCAGCCCCTTTGCTCAAGCAGGGTCACCTAGAGCTGGTTGCTCAAGTCTGTGTCCAGATGGTTTTTTGAGTATCTCCAAGGATGGAAGCTTTACAACCTCTATGGGCAACCTGTGGCAGTGCCTATTCACCTCACGGTAAATGCTTCTTGATGTTCAGACAGCACCTCCTGTGTTCCAGTCTATGTCCGTTGTCTCTGGTCCTGTCACTGGCCAACACTGAAAAGAACCTGGCTCCATGTTCTTCATACCCTTCCTTCAGGTATTTATATACATTAGTAAGGTCCTCCCCAAGCCTTTTCTAGGCTTAAATCACGGCTCTCTCAGCCTTTCTTTGTATGAGAGATGTCTGAGTCTCTAAGTGTTTGAATCTCTCAAGTAGTTTTGTATCTCTCTTGCGCTCTCAGCCTAGACCTGAACCTAGACCTGAACACGGTAGTTTTTGTGTTGCTGGCAAATGTAGACATGACTATTTAGTTTACAAAAGCTGATGCTGGGTTTTCAGGACAAGAAAAGGTGGTGTCAGAGGACCTGCTGACACCAGAAAGTCATCACAGCAGAATTTCCTTATTCCGTCTGGTTTAGGAACTTAGGAAATAACTAAGTTCACCTATTGGCTTTATCTGCCTGTCCTTGGAACGTGGGTCCCTCTTGCAAGATGTTGTTTTTGTGTTAAATACATAGGTGCCAACCTTTGCACAATGCACACCCATTTATCTCTGAGGTGTGAATCTAAACAGGAAATCACTTGAACTACAAGTATGCATTTTTTCTTGCTTATAAAGCCTGTGTGTTTCAAGCAACTGTAATGGTTTAGTACTGATTGGGTGTTATCCCTTCCTTTTCCCAAGCAGCCCTGTTAAAGAGAATCACTACCCAATTCAAAGGCTGAAATTACATATATATGTTTTAAAAATTGTCATATACATGCATAATTGTAGTAAAATTAAGCGAAATGTTTTCATTTCAATGTACTAGGAAACAAAAATAGCTGAAGAGCTGTGAGTCCTCACAGGACCTCTCTGCTGCCAGTTGGTATTTGAGCAGTGTTCAGGCTTCAGAGCTGGGCCCCATACTCAGTTACTGAAATGGGGGAGAGGTGCATTTCAAAAGCTGTGGTGTCCATAGTAAAGTTCAATTTCTGTTGTGGCTGAGTGATGCACATGGTGTCGTCTTCAGTGCTAGTCTTATGACAATCCGCCCAAAGATAAATAAACTTAGAGACTCAGCAGTGTTTTTTTCCTTAATTTGCTTTGGGGAGAATTACTCTTCCAGGTTCTGTAAAAGAAACAATGTGATTGAGGGAAATAACACTTCTCCCTCACCCTCAGAAAGCTCAATCCTTGATGGGCCATAAAACCATCTGCAGCTTTTAGACGTAAAACATTAATGAACATGTGCTTTGAGATAGTTTTGTTATAACTCTATTCAGACTTTTAAGTCTGAATTTTATGTTAGCCTTAAACTTTTAATTATTGCTATTCAACAAATCATTGCCTTCCTGGTTTTGCAGTCTGCACAAGGATAAATAATCCCTTCTGAAGAGCTGTAAAGGGTAGACATGTGTCTTGGTTTTAACTGGGAAAGAGCTAATTTTTTTCCTAGTAGCTAGTATAATACCATATTTTGGATTTAGGATGAGAATGATGTTATTAACACACTGATGGATTAGTTCTTGTGAAGCAGTCCTTACCTTCAGTCAAGGACTTTTTCCTTTCTCACACCACAGCACCAGTGAGTGGTTTGGGGGTCACAAGAAGCTAGGAGGGGGACACAGCTGGGACAGCTGACCTGAATTGGCCAGAGGGATATTCCATAGCATGTGATGCCATACTGAGTCTATAAACTAGGGGGAAAGCTTGCCAGCGGCTGCTGCTGGGGAACAGGCTGGGCATCAGCCTGTGGGGGGTGAGCAATTGCATTGTGCATCACTTCTTTTGTATATTCTAATTATTTTATTGTTATTATAATTTTCACTTTTGTTTTCTGGTCCCGTTAAACTGTCTTTATCTGAAACTACAGATTTTATTCTTCGCCCCCCAATTCATTCCACTGAGGTGAGGCAGAGAGTGAGTGAGGTGTTAAACTGCCTGCCAGGCTATGCCGTGACTGTGCTAGGAGGAGCTGATAGATTTTTGTGTGTGTCTTCACGGGAAGATGTTAAAATCCTCTGGCAAATTTTATTGATGAGGAAAGAGAAAGAAAGCAAAAGCCTCCTGAGAATTGCAGCATCTGGTCTTTGAATATGGTGAAACAAGGCACTGAAGTAATACTAAACCTTAAAAAAGAAACATGAGAAGCCCACAGCAGAAGTAGTGGTGGATTCTAAATGAGATCTGGGCAGCTGTAACGACAGGGCAGTATATAAAGTAATTTTGAGACATGTGTTGCTGAGAGAAGAAGCTACTAATCTTTGTCATGACTTTAGTTATAAAATACTGAAACTTTAATGTTTTTCAGAAATCTCTGTATCTTCCATAACTGTTAGAATTATAGGAAAGAGGTTGTATGTGATTCTCACTGAGGTTTTGAGGCAGATTCTTGTTTGGTAGACCTAATCCAAAGTATTGTGCTTAGTATTTGACACTTGGTTTGCTTTTACATGTAAAATCACCTTTTCCATAAGACTTGGTAGTTGCTGTCTTTATACAACCTCATTAAAATTGCTTTTAGAGTTGCTTTTAAATACTTATGTTTTGTTCTTGTGTTAAAATTGCATATTTATGATGCCTTCATGGAAATATACCTGACTATGGGTATTAAGCTATAAAGTTATCTTCTAAGAAAACAGACAGCAGAATAACTTTTTATCTAAATGAGGGATCACAGATTACTTGTTTTTCAAGTTGGAAAGTGCTTAAACACACAGTTAAGGGCAAAACAAAATAGTTTTAGGAAAAGCAGAATTGAAATTATCAGTACTGTGACGGACAGTGATCTGTATTGCTCGTTATTTCTCTGAAATGCCATTATTTTCTTGAAACTGTAGGACTTTTGGTTTAAGGGTGTTTTTAGAGGCAAAGTCTTTTTTAACAGCTTGTTAATCTCTAAGACTGAGCGTGTATCTCTTTTTTCTTCCCTTCTTGGCACTTGCAGAGTGCTTCTTTGTTTGAAGTTTTCACAAGAAAAGCATGTGGTTGCTTTGTAAGTAGGTGGAGAAAGGGGAAGAATTTTCTTCAGTGTGCTAGGTTTGTACTCACATCTGCAAAAAATTGCAGTTGGTTTGGAGACCAGCAACTGGCACAAGGGCACAAAATTACAAAATTGATCTGCCTTACACAGCAGATCAATTTGTGCTGCTGGAAGATTTATTTCTCTGGGGCCAGTCCTAAGTTTTCCTGTTGGTTTGAGTAGCTTTGTGCCTTTGCATCCTTTTATGGTTCCTGACTGTATGAGAAACCTCTTTGCTGTCTCTTGGCATGCTTGCATGTCAGACCAGAGTGTAGTAGGGGGATGCTCTAACTAGTTATAATTGAGCCACCTCAGGTATCCAAAGCTTCCAGCCATGACAGAATGGATCTCTGCATGATTAATTTACTCCTACCCTCACAAGCTTTGTGAGGCTGCAGTCAGGCTCGTCAGAGAGATGATTCATTTCTTCCTTCTGTGGAATCTGGGGCTTACGATGCGTCTCTGCTATAGTAAGATGGGTCGTGGTAATAAAAGCAAGAAGGATGCGAAATAGAAAGCCTAAGTTTGAGGAACTGACCTGCTCTGGAGGTGTGATGACGCATCTGTCTGAAACTTCGTGGTAAGAGAGTAAAGGAGTTACTCTCCAGTGTCTAATTGGACAACACTGGGTTACCCTGGTGCTCAAAGTGGGGCTTGTGGTGCAGAATATCAAGTTCTGCGTCATTTATTCTTCAGGAAGCGTGTTTTTGTTGCGAAACTTAAGTGTCTCAGCTCAAATATCTGAATATTATTTAGAACGGTTGTCACTTTACAAACAGCTTCCTAGACAGGGAAAAGTAAATGTGGCTTCTCTTCCATCTTTGCAGATGCATAATAATCAATTTTCAGATTTAACTGTGAGATTGCTGTTCAGCATTACTTGTAAGGAATTATAGACGGACAAAAATTCGGTGTACTTAATGCTTCACAAAAATTGTTCAAAGTTGTGAATTCTGGGTAGTCCATGAAACCCTTGAGCCAATATGTAGACTTTTAATTTAGGCATTATGTAAATACTTGTAGTTTGGCCATGTGCTTCTGTATGTATGAAGGAAATTATTGTTTTGCGTACTCACTATTTAATTCACTAATCAGTGGAGGTTTGAGAGTTGGTGCACTGAGCAAACTGAAAAAAAAGTAGTACATTATAGTTTTTTTACATATTTGATTCTTGGGAGCTACATTCTGAAATATTTCTGTTAATTATTTTTGAAGTAAGGGATAAAACCACCTGTCTCCTTCTGATTGAGATTATTTTTTAAACAAAAAGAATTTGATTTTTTTTTTGTTTTGTTTAAAACTGAAAAATTCCTTGAAAAGCTGTACCCTCTGCAATTGTGATTTAACAATTAGTGTTGTATGTCTGGGCATCTGCTTCCTAAATCTGAACCACTAATGGCATTGGGAGGGCCATTTCCTACAGCTCTCAAAGAGGCTGGATGCCAGAATATGGTGTTGATGTAAGTCTTTTTAAGGATGTTTCTCTGTATTCCTTTACTTTCTATATATAAAATGCTATTTCTGTGGAGCAGTTCCTGTCATTGCAGGGAAAATACAAGTCATGCAGTCTGCACAGACTTGTTTCTTTCTGATGTTTTTTGTTGAAGGGGAAAAGTATGTATTTAGAGAAAGCTGCCCAGTTGCTTGTTTCCCAAATTCAGAAATTTACCAGCTGTGAGCAGGATAAAAACATGTCTACGTCACATCTTTCCAGAAAAAAATATCCTCACTCCTAAAAAGTATTATTGCGTTAAAACACTCCCGAATAACTTATAGAAATTGTGCTGAACTACCAATATTCACACAATTAAAACATGCCTAAAGGTTTTATTATTGAATTTGCTTGGCAACAGGTTCTGTATTACTTTTTTAGGTTATGTGAAAGTTATGTCCAGAGTTTTGTAAATATTAGTGTTTTGTCTTAAAATAAGATTAGCAGCCAGAATAAGTATGAAGACATCTTCTGGGCTGGTACCCAACCTTGGTTGGTATGTTTATCATGCAGCTACTGGAAGTTTTCTTTCATTAAAGACTGGCTGTCCTCTCCCGTGTTTTTAAATGACATGTTGGCTAACAACAGAAAATTGTGTGGTTGATGGATTCTTATGTTCCCTCACACTTTTATTTTTGGCAGTAAATTACCAGAGAAGGGCCTTGACTTAATTCCTGATGCACAGCTGCCGTGAGATTGGAATGTATTGATGAGTTATTTTTAATGAGTTGGCAATGACTTTGAAGCCGAAATGTTGTGCTGACAAAATAGAACCATATTTTTAAAACAATGAGGTTCCTTTTATGTTTTTCCATTATCAAGAAGTATTTATTTCAAGAAAGCCATAATGAAGGTTTTCTGTGATAAAGCATTAATGTGAGGAAAAAGGAAAAGGCAAGACTGAAGAAGGGGAAACACAGACCCGTTTTCTTATGTTCTGTGTGTTCTCTATAAAGTCTGGCTGAAGAATCCAGAGTATTGCAAGTTAATATCTCTTAGTGAGTGCTTTCATGAGACTCGGACTGTGAGGTTTTAATATTTCTGGCTCCAGACTTCCTGATTTCCCTATTTCACTTGATGTTTCCAAGCTGCAAACATTAGGGATTACAGGAGAGATGTTGAGAGGAGGATCTCAGGTTTGTTGGTTGAGGTTTTCAGGAAGACATTGATGCTTTAGGTTTTAACTTTTATATTTCCAAATCCTGTATTGCTTAGTGTGTAGCTCTGAAGTTTGTTGTAGCCTGTTAGCTACTGTTCTCTTATGCGGGTTAGAAAAAGCAAAGCCTCTCTAAGTGTGCTCTCCAAGGACACCCAGATCATCCTAGGCCCAAAATGTGTAAACCAACATCTTTAGGTGGGGGGTAAGCTTGGGGAAATGACATTATTAACTGAAGTTTTAATTGGAGAATGAACCCTGATATGCAAATGAACCAAACTTATAAAAGTGTGAGGAACTCGTGACTCGGGGTCCACCTTGGGCGTAGTCTCTGGCCTGCCCAGGGTGTACCTTTGAAGGCCCTTCAAATAAATACCTACCTTTATCCCCTTATTCCTTTCTAGTCTCTGTTTTTCAGGTGGCCGCTTTAGGCATCAACATTATTTCTTTGCCCTCAAACGATGCAGAGTCCAGTTGCAACTTCATGCCCGTTTGATTGTAACTCTATGAAAACTCAAACTTATAACAGCAACAATTAGCCACTGATGGTAGCCACAGTGATTTATTATTTTTTGTAGCAGCTGCCTTGTAGCTGGCTGTTCTGTCAGTCAAATGCAATCAGGGTAAAAATAAATTTAGGATAATAATCAGATTTAAGGTTTATGCATGGCAACATGATTTTGGGAAGCTTCCTTGTCTTCCCTGTCAGCACTCTTTGTTCCAGTGGTGTGTAACAAAGGATGTACCAGAACATCTGTGATGTACAGAAAGCATGGAGGGGAGGAGGTGGCAGCCCAAAATTCATGTTAAGTACTTGGTAACAAAAAGAAAAAGCTCATTTTTTAAGCCTGATTCCCACAAGTGCCTTATTTCCTGTGCTTGCTTTTCTTTATAAACACGTCCTATTCTGTCCTGCTAAACTTGCCTGCAAATAGGCAGAAGCAGTTAACTCAGTGGTGAAGGATATTTTAAACACAGAAAGAAAGCATCACTTTTTCTTTCTCATCCCCATGTGGTGAAAAGATGTGGGCTTGGCAAAAATGTTGCTAGGACAGTTACTTAAGGCTAAGCAGATGATAATCCTCTGCATAATACCTTGAGTTGGTTACAGCAGTAGTGCTGATTGTAGAACCCCCTGACTGATTGACTTGCAAGGAGCTAGACTAAATAATGCGTATTATTCAGTGGTCATATGAAAGGCTGTATGGTAAAGATGAATTTCTTTATTTCTTTTTTACATTTTTGAAGGATTTTGTTGAGAGCTGCACACGGAGGAATCAGCTCAGTTTCCCCGAATGGAAGCAGAAATCAGGCAGTTCAGAGCGAGCTCTTGAGGAGAAGTAGGAGAGATGGCACGGACTGTGAGGGCAAAGGAGCTTATGCAAAGTTCACTTCTAACAAATGTAAGAAGGTAATAACTTGGTTCAGCAGGAGAAGATTTAGGCATAGATTTTGAAAGAAGAAAGTTGCACAGTCCATCTAATGGGTAGACTTTGTGGCCATGACCTCCTGTGGCAGGTCTTTCCCAGCTCAGAAGATACCTGCAACACAGTGGGTGCTGTGAGGTTATATAGGTGATTCAAGATTACTTGGAAAAATGGTGGTTTCTAGCATCTGGTGCAGTTTGCAATGTATCCAGTGTTTTGTGTTGCCAAAATTCGAAAACAGTTTCCATACTCTTGTGGGAGGAGGCAAGAGTCTCCTCTCAAGCGTGAGGAGTTCAAGCAGATAAAACCTATTCGTTTATAGGTTTATAGGGAGGGTAGAGAGAAGTATGTGAATGTATAAGGATAATAAAGTAGATGCAGATATGGCTGATTGCCCTTGAGCTGACCGCTAATGAGGCATGCTGGCACAGGCACCTCAGGTAAAAGCTGAGCATTCTGAATTGTCACTGAAATACCTGGAATGAGTTCTGAAGGCTTACATCACCTGGAAATCAGTCTTACCCAGTTTTCTTTCATAGGAGGCTTTTCAAAGTCATTACCGAAGTAAATTATTTTACAACCTTGCAGTAAATGTGTTTTGATTTCATATATATATACACACTTTTATTTTCATTCTTAAGCACATAAGACTGTTAAAAATGAAGTTTAAGTAACTTCTTTTTGGTGGGCATCTTATTTTTTATCATAAAATATGCAAAGGCATACAGAGGTTCAGAAAGGTGAATATTAATGAAAGCTTTTTAAGAACATTAAATATGTAGTAATTTTTCTCAGATACTCATTGCCAGGGAAGGATGGCTGATATCCGATTTCCTGATACCTATAGTTGTATCAGTTGCATGTAGTTGTAGAGTAATTACAAGTACAACTTAAGAGCTTTGAGAGATGAGTGCGTAAATGGACTCCTCTTTTCTTTACTCTCCTGGGAAAATTAGCTCTTAACTGTATTGTAAAGAATACAGGGAATGCTGGCAAGTTGTGCTAAAAAGGTTGTGCCTTGTATATCAGTATTATTCTGCAAGCTTCTTTAGTTTCAGTTCTGGTTTTGCAATGATGTAATTCCACTGATTTCAGAGCAGTCATTCCTAATTTTTTACTTCCGTAAGTCATGCCCTAAAGAAATCTTTCATTGGACAAGGAGGGTTTGGCAGAAAACACTCTTTAGAATGCTGCAGAGTGGGTGCAGTTGAATCAAGAGGTAATATTATGAAAGATAAAGCTTTTTCTTTACATATGCAATAGCTATCATTTGCATTGACAGCATGTTGGGGAATAGATTCTTTTAGTTCATGTTACTCTAGGGAACCATTTTCCCTCTCTTGCTCTGTGCATTTAGAACACTGAGAATAATAAAAACTGGCTGCACCTGACCTGATTCAGACTGTAAACTATTGGCTGCTTTGAAAGATATTCCCACATCCAATGCATAGTGGACTTAACAGTTACCAAGGCTACACGTGAAGGAAAGCTCTCGTTTTTCCCCTATTTATTTTTTTTTAACATACAGTAGAAATGCATGAAAACATGGGTGAGGTGATGACTGCCAAATGTGTCTGTGGGTGGGGAAATTGGAAAATGGGGTCAGGTGCATTTTATGTCCTGCTTTTCTCCAAAGATGTTGCTCCCTTAGTTTCTACTGTTGATGACTTTACTGTTAACCAGTGAATCCAGTTTCCCAGTATTTTGCTTATCAACTTAAACATAGATTTAATTTTTCAGACCTATCATGTGGCTTCTGAACTGAGTTTAAGGGCTTTTTAATTCATATTTTATTAAATATGATGAGAGAGAAAGTTGACATAGGTATAACTGGAGAGTCATTAACCCTTGCCAAAGAGCAAAAGCACCACACTTTTGCAACCCTTTTCACTCACTTGTTATAGCTGACTTCAGAATAGCGTGGCCTTTCTGCAGGGTAGCAAAACATTTACAAAGGTTTTCTGAGTGCAGATACTAATGAATGAAAATAAATTTCTAATAACAATTTTTTTTTAACTCTGATTGCTCTTTCCCTTCTAAATCTACCCCCAATTAGAATTTTTGCTGATTTTTCTGCCTGTAGTCTACAAGGTCCACTAGAATTAAATAGAAGTTTTTTCAATATGACTAATCCATTGCAGATAAATTAGATAATCTTGATTATCTAATCAATCTTGATTATCATCAGTCTAGAATGGAGGTGAAATATTCTGTTCCTTCAGAGATGGGTCTTGCAGCATTTCAGAGATTTGAGTGTGCAATAAGGGTAATATAACTATTGCTGTGAACTACCCTTTAAAGCACATTTGAGATAGTCCAATCTATTAGAAAAAAGAAATATATATATAGAGAGAGAGAGAGATAGATAAAATAGTCAGAATAGAGAAAGCACAGAGGGTAGAAATGAATGGTGTTCACTTTTCCAGTAAGCAACATAACTTGGTATCTGGCCTTGCAACAACCAGAAATACTGAGGCGTTTGTGAAGTGCTTAGAGAACTTCTTGGAAAAAAAAAAAAAAAAGTCGGCTGCATTTATAAAATTTATTTATAAACACCAGTCAAGACCATTTTGAAATTGTGGGATGTCAAAAAGATATGGCTGAGGGAAGCACTGTTGTGAAAGTATTTAATTATTGATATTTGTATTCATTTGAATATTAGTATTTTCTTCATTCACTTTGACTACTGCAAGGAGTGTGGTGCTGGGTTCAGGTGCACTTCTGCCACTGCTCTTGCCCTCTGAACTGATATCAGTGTGCTGGGCCTGCATCTGGGCTGAAGATCAGTGCTTGAATTATTGCCACAAATGTTTTCTGCTCTTTTTGATGGGAATCTGAGATGTTGTGGTTTTTTTTCCTGACACTGTTAACTCTTAGTTGTACAGTTTAAATTCTTCAAACAGAAGGACTACTTTTCTCTTCTTACATGGACAGACTGAAACTGAGAGGACCTGAGCAGCTCATCTTATATCTTCTGTAATATCATCCTGTTGTGGGACCCTATTGATAACTCGTGTATTGATGTGCCTTTGATCTTTTTGTTGCTTTTTTCTTCTCTTGTTCTGCACTTTTGAACGAGGTAATTATTTTGGTGCTTCAGCAGGGTGCCTCTGCTGGGAAAGTGAGAAATAAAAGAAAGAAGAAAAAAATATTCTCAACAGATTTCCGAGAGGGAGAGGGTGAATGATTGGCTGGGTGTTGCAGCTGGTCGTTGTCAAAAAATCTTTTCTGGAGTGAATGAAAAGGAAAACAGCAAAGAGAAGCAGTGTAGACTGATAACTCTCACTGTCTTTTGGATTTCTGTGTTTTAGATTTCAGAAAAAAAAATCTTCTGATACACAATAAAATAGGGTCTAGACCAAAGTCTTTTTTTTTTTTTTTTTTTTTTTTTTTTCGATANCTTACAGAGAAGTAGTAAAGGGTATTTTAAAATCAGGCAGCAAAAGGGATTGTGCTGCTGTTCTACAGTATGAATATAGAAGCAAGAAGATAAATATTTCTGTGAAAATGACACTTCTGATGTTTCAAATGTTTTGATAATTTTGTATAGGAAGAATTGCTATTCATTTTGTGCAGCTTTTATTTGTGTAATATGAGCATGTGTCTTATTTGATCTCTATTTTTTTATATTCGCTGCAAAAATCTCTGTTGGAGATTTCTCAGATCCGCGATTTAAGAACAAAACAGAGCAGAGCTACTTATTTCTTGTAGTATTTACATACTTCACATATTGTAACCTGCACAGCATTTTTCTCTGCCAGTTCCAGTGGTTATGTCCTAGGAATCACAATGATGATGCCTCACTGGAAATATAAAACAATTAGGGTTTATTCCAAAGATGTCTACGGCAAAATTTTGATTATAAAGTATCTTAGTTTTCAGGTAGAAATGTTTGGAGAGCTTTAAATAAAGCTGTGCAGAACTTCTTGGAAGCAAAGATGGTTGTTTTGTTTTGTTTTGTTGTTTTTTTTTTTTTAAATAAAAGAATTAAGGATCAGACTTGGTCCTACCAAAAGTGATGATTTGGAAGGTGATGAGAGAATAAAGGAAGAAAACACCGAAAGTTTTCTTTCTTTAGAGTTCTCTTCTACACAATGGGAAAACTTCCCTAACCAAACAGACCAAAACCATGTCAGTGTTTATGAGGGAGCAGGGATGGCAACAGAATAAAGATCTAGTTTTTTATATGTCAGAAATGAGCTTGAAATGTAGGCAAAGGTAAGTAAAGAGTGAGAAGCCTTCCTTCATTGAGGAAGTTTTCCATTTGGGCAGTCTCAGCCCTACTTTCAGTTCAATACATGTGTGGAGTTGCTTGGAAAGATGAATTCAACATTGCTGACAGTCATTATCTGGATGCAGTTATTTTCATTCCCTTTTACTTCCTCTAGACCAACTGAATTAGATTTAGGGAGTAACTTCTTGGCAAGGTGGCAAAATTTGAATAATTGGGTCTATTCCTACCCAGATGTAGCAAAGATGCCACAGCATTCCAGGACTGGACGAGCTTGATTTAATTCAAACTGTATTTTTCAGAATAATGATTAAAAATCCTGTCAAACAGCACTTTTAATGTATTTATCAAAATAAGGCTGTGAGGCTGAGATAACTCCCCCATTTCCTACTGGAATTAAAGTAGGTGAGACAGAACCTTCTGAAGAAGTCTGGTGGTGCCTGGTATTATGCAGCTTCTCCAGCCCAGCATTAGAGCTGCAGTTTCTTCTGAACTTAACCAGTTGGAGTTCAAACAGCCTTCAGGTGAATTTTTAAAGAAGTTGTCTTGTAAACAGGAGCAGCCTCCTGATGGATCTCTGATACCCACGTGAAAAATAGTGATTGTCCCAAGAGCCTTTACAGTTTAACAGTGGCATTTAAGGTCTTGCTAGAGTTTAGTAAAATTAGAGTTGAACTAAATGGATTATAAAGTATAAACACCCCCCCACACACCTCAAACTAAAGGAACAAACAATAGCAGAGATGAGAACACCTTTCAGCCAAGGATTTTCAAAGAAATAACATCACTTCCCAGGACACTGATTTGAGAATGGTTTGCAGCTTCCTCTAATATACTGCCCAAAGCCCACGTGACTCTTAAGTGTTGACTAAATTCACTATCAAAACACCAGACCTTCTTGGCAGAAAACAAGAAGTATCTTATTTAACAGCAAAAGCATGTGGAACAGGGAGTCAATAAAGAACACTTTATGCAACAGAAAATGAAGGCACATATTACACATGTGCTGTGAAGATGCAAAATGTCTGATTCTGGAAATACAGAAGGAAAATTAGGCCTAATATATGTAAAATCAAGACTAGAGTTCATTTCAGAGTGAGGCCTATAGAGGAGTACTAGGGAAGACAAAAGTCTAACTGGAGTACAGCAGCTAAATTTCAGACACTCTTTGGAAATAAGAACATGAAACCACAATATCCAGTCTAATGCAGAAATTGCAGGCTTTGATGCTTGGGACTCAACGTGTTTCTTATTGTTTGTTTTCTGGAAAGCTCTGGCTTATTGGAGATGTTTTCCACCTTTTCTTTCTGATGGTGTCCTCTGCTTAGACCACATTTGGGTTTTTGACTAGGGATGGGCTGAAATACTCTGAAGTACTGATGCAAATATTCAAAAATACTACTAACTCTGTTATATTGCAGTGACCATAGTCTTTTAAAAAGTGGGGATTTAAAGGTTGACATGCACTTCTTACAAGTACATATACCTTGCATCTGTTTATAACAGATCAGAACTCTAACTTTGCACGAATTTAGTAACTGCTAAATGTTTCTGTATCATATGTGTCTGTGCATAGGTGTGACCATCACTGTACATTTATGCACTTTGGTACATAATGCTGCATTTAGGGGATGCTGTTCTAGTTTTAAAATTACAGTTTCATCGCCTTCAATGTTCATTTACTGGCAATGATTATTGAGTGTATTGAATTAACTGCATTCCTTGATCTGAATAAAACCTGTTTGAAACAACATAAAACTGATTTTCATACCAAAAACCCTGACTTAATACACTGTTATCTGCAGAGAAATCATGAACTAGAACAATTCCTAAAAAATTAGCATAGAGGCATGTTTTACCTCAAAAATAGTTGTTTTCTAAAATTGTTGTTTCAGTCTTTCTAAGTTTCAATAAACAGTCTATCTCACAGTTAACTTTTCTGAGTATTTCAGTGCTCTTTTTCATGAAACATTTTATTATGTATTGCATAGTCATGGAGGTATATTCTTCTGGTAAACATACAGAATTATGATGTTTGTAAAGCCTATATATAATCTTAAAATTGTGTCAGAAACAGACATAATGTGCTTGTGGGACCTTGTGCATGCAAATTTTGGCACTGTGGGTATAACTACACATGCAGATGAGCGTATATATATTGCTGAAATGCAGCTGGGAAGAAATGAACCTTCCTTCCTGAAATCTTGGGCTTCAGACAGATGAGTTGGGCACTAAAGCTTCCATGGGAGGGATGGGTTTCTATTTCATTACCATTTTTATTTTTATTTTTTTTTAAGACCGTAATTTTGCTTTATTTTCCTGGTTTTTTACTTTTAAACTACTCCTGTGTCTGATTTTGGTAGCATGAAGAATTGTTACTAAAAATGAAGAATATATGAATAGGGTCTCTACAACCTTATTTAGCAGAGAGGACAAGGCCTTCTGTGTCAGAAAGCCCCATTCTTAAATTCTTCTTGTATCACATATCCTAAAACCAGCCAAGTCCTTATCGTAATTTGGTGGAAGTGTGAGTGTCTTTTGGGAATTTTGGATAATTATCTCTTTCGGAGTTTCACAATGAAGGTTTTAAAATGGAAAAAATTAAAAGTCTCTTTGGTCAAATTAAACCTTGGTTTGCTGGGCTGGTAGACCTGAAACTGCCCCTGAGTGTGTCTCACTAAGTTGCTCTTGTCAGAGAAGTCAATTTTCCTCCCCACCGGTGTTCCAACAATCTTCCTATGCATCTGCTTCTAGTGACTATTTTTGACAGATGGGGAGAGAAATGCCATTTTCTCCTGCATAATGTGATGTGCAATATTGCACACAGACCTTTAAATTGTCTGTAAAGATTTATCTCTGATCACTGCAGTAAAATATCACCTTATTTACAATTAAATGAAAATCTCTGTTTGTCAGACCCTCACAGACAAGTATTTTAAATGTCAAAAATCAGTTGTTTGCTTCAGATTCAACTGTTATTTGATTCAGTATCTCAGTGTTTGAAGGGGGCACAGGGGACACAGATGATAACGTGAAAAAAGGAAGCAGTGTTCAAGTCCGGGAAAGTGCTAAGAACTTCCCCTAAAAGCCAGAAGAATGGATGGTGCTCAGAGGCAAACTTCTAAAATAGAATGATCTCTAAAACAAATTTTAAAATTCCAAAACAATAAAAAACAGCCCTTCAAAGCCAATGTTTTATGGCACTTTGGAAATCATTCTTTTGTTCTCTCTTAAGTTATATATTGTAACAGAGGTAATTGGCAGGACCTTATGTATTCTAGCATGCAATGGCATATAATAATCTTAGAGGTTATGAACTGAGTAAATAAGTGAGAAATCCTGTTAAGATAGTACTTTTCTGAGCTATTGGGTGGCAAACTAAATTGTGCTCTTTGTTCCCCAAAACAAACATAAAATTCACCATTGTTGCTGCAAGTGTGGAATATTTTTTTTTTTTTCCAGAATGGCAGGGCTTGATCTTTTGGGCCTTGCTTTCGATATTTGTATTGATTTGAAAATGAGGAAAAATAATTTTACAATTAAAGTTGCCTGAACTGGTGAGGGGACTGATTCAAAGTACAAGCAGAATAAAGAAGATTTTTGAAATTAGTTGATCAGACATAAGAATATATTTTCATAACATTTCTACATTGAGATTAGGTTTTCCCATCTGTGGGTTTTGTAGCTTTAATAGTGATGCTCTGTTTAGCTTGAAGCATGTGGTACAGTAGCTCTTCAATCTGCTTTTATTCATTAATGCTTTGTTACCTGGTAAGGATGCCAGCAAAGACTTGGTAGTAGACTTGGCTATGTGAACGTAAATAACGTAATTAGCTTTAAAAGAGCATAATAAGAACATTATGGATTAGGCATTATTGAGGTGATAGCGGCAAACAGATGAAAATTATATACCTGGAAAAAATGCCCACTTTGAAAGGAACTTGCACGTGGTTTTGCTTAGTTCACACTGCTGTACACCTGTCTCTTCTACTTGGGAGTAGTCAGCAAAGTCCCTCCTGAGGGCAGGTGCACCAATGCAAAGACCTCCAGTGTGTTGTCTCAGTAAAAGTGTGTGGCAATATGTATATATAGATATATCTCTGTGTGTGTGTGTGTGTGTGTATACATATATATATACACACACACCTTGTTGTAACAACTTGTTAAATGAAGGTGCAGGGTTTGTTGACTATCTCTGAGCTTGCAGAGAATATAGCAACAAAATAGGGAAAAGGGCGTTTGGGAGAAAGCTGTGACGTTGCTTGCCACTTGGTCACTCTTTTCCTGGTCATTCCTATTTAGAAAGCTGTGACGTTGCTTGCCACTTGGTCACTCTTTTCCTGGTCATTCCTATTTCTCTGACTAGGAAATGCTTTGTCAAGGTTCTGAAGAGATGTGGGATTCAAGTGGTCTGCATATCAAGGTGGTTTGCATGTGCAACAGACCCCCTGTTTTGATTACTTATCTAAAAATAAGTGATTGCCAGAATGCTTGGAAATAGGTAACTGGGGAGTCATGCCTGTATGCCAAGCTTTCTTGAAAAGCAGATTCGGGAATTTTTTTTGCACTTGTGTAAATAAACCTTATGCTAAAATTTTTCAGACCTTGAAATAGATTAAGTTCAGCAGCTTTGATTTTTAGGGTGTTTAAGGGACATATTTAGCTGCTTGGAAGGATAACACTGAAAAGTCGGGGGGGTTTTTTGGTGTTTGTTTATTGTTAAAAAAATAACAAACTCACAAACCCCCCACAACACAGGCACAGCAAAAACCCCATCTAATTTATAGCAGCTAACAAAAGTCATCTGTAATTTAAACCTAACCACCCCACTAGTAGCTGAAGGATAAGCTTAAGCTAGTCTTGAGTTTGCTGGTCATGCTCAATGTGGTTGTTAGCAGGAGTACTTAGACATTAAGTGCTCAGCTGGACCTGAGCCAGAATGTGCTTAGCCCGTTGTAGAATGGGATTCTAAATTATTACTGTATGACAAGTGTTTGTGGGGAGAATTGGGAGTTCACTTAGCTGTGTGTGTCTCTCTCAGGGAGGTGGCTTGGGAGCTGAGGAGCAGAGAATGCAAATGATAAAAGACAAAGTAGGGTAAGATATTCACCCAGACATTGCCACTGCTGTGGTTTACCAGCTCTCCCATGAAATGTTCATGGAGGCATAATGGATCTCATGCCAAGCATGATATGATTTCTATTGCAGGCTTGATGAAATCCTTTCATGACTTATTACATAACCTGAAGTCTGCCATTTGTGTGGCTATTCAGAGATATTCAAGATAACTTGAATGAGGATAGGAACTCTTGCAGAAAATCAGAGTATTACCAGCCAATGCATGTGCCTAGCTGAGAGATGATGTTGTGTCAAGTGAAGATCTAAGCTAGAATTTCCATGGATTTGCAATTATGGTTTGTTTTATAATAAAATTTTTACAGTTTAGAAGTTACAGGAAAATGGTGTGCAGTAATCCATATAGCTAATTTACTAACATGAAGAGTTCATGAAAATAATGAAATAAAATAAATCCTGAAGACAAGAATCTAAAAATTTCACTAGGAAGAGCATTTTAATATGTCTGACTGAGAGGCTGAGGTCAAAACCTGTAACGATAAATAATGACGAGTCCACTTCTTTCCCCTAGTAATGGCAATGTATTTGTTCTACTTTTATATGCACAGTGAGCTGCAGATAGCTTTGCAAAAACGATAAGCAAGCCAGGCATACAAAGCATATGAAATACTTTATTTCCTTAGAAAAATAAAACTGCAGCATCATGCCAGGACATGGATTCAGTTGTAAAATTGTATTTTAAAAAGTGCTATTCTGTCTAAGAAAAAAAAATTATAATAAATCTGTCCATCTTGTATAAACAAGCACTAAACCTACTTAATTTTCGAAAATTACTACCAATTTTTTGCACAGGTGAAGTGAGGATAATAACAATGTCATGTTGCTGCTGGAAAGGTTTTTATGCAATTTGTTTTTTTTCCTTTTGCTGATTTGAAAGGCAGGCCATCTGCCACAAAGTGTTCTGCGTTTGTCTTTAGCGTGCCACCTGCAACTTTAAGTGAGACTTTTAAGTGAGATTCCGTCTGTCCCATCTTCTCACATACTGGATTTCTTTAAAAGGAAATAGGAATTTTTTTTTTTTTTTTTTATGATGCTGACTGACTTTTGCAGAAGAATCTTAGTTGCTCAAAATGGTTGCAGTTCCATATTGGCAGATTATATTCAACAGGGGTTATGGAGTTTTTTTATCAGAGAAGGTATCTTGATCAGATGCTATGCTGGAGATGCAGCGATGAAAAGAGATACTAAATAAGTGTCTCAAAATTATATAATCCCCTCTAGTGCTGGGTTTTACATTCATGACTGTGAATTAGCTGAAGATATGTAGATTAAAAGGACATTTTTTTAGGCAGGCAGATTAATTTTTAATTGAAGAAGTGTATCCTTATTTTGGTGGTTGAAATGCAGCTATAACTCCCATTTTTAAACCCCATGTTCTGATCTGGTCATTTTAGATATGAGGAGTAAGTGTGTGTACCACACTGTGTCATGTCTCCATTGCTGATTTGACCTTCACTCAGCCTACATCCCCCAAAGGTACTTTTTTAGTGTGCTGTCAGTGAATGGTGGATATAGGTTTAAGGTAACTTCTGAATAAAGCGTTTAAATTGCTCTTACAAATCCCCTGGCTTTTTTTTTTTTTTTTTTTTCCAGTGACATGGTTCTGAGGGGGAGCTGAGTGTGATAATTAGCAGGTTGTTCAGTACTTACTATGATAATCTGGAACTGTGTGCCTGAATGGGAGCTTTATGAAAGGAAAGTGTGAGAAATGCCAGGGTGTGGCTTGTAGAAAGGAAATCTTGATTGTTTTGAAGCTGATGGAAATGGAATGGGGGATTTTAGAGACCAGACTCCCTTACTTCCATACAGTTTTCAAATTTGTTGAATTGACAGTCCAGCTCTGGCAATATTCTTGCTGCCCTGAAATATTAACAATGGCAGCTACACCGAAATTTCATAGTGGGAAAGCACAATACTGATGTGAGTGTGAGAAAGTTTTCAAGAACGTTGTGTGGCGATGGAATTGCTGCAGAGACTGAAGCAGGCACCGTGACACAGGAACAAACTGTTGGTAATGAGTGGGAGTTTAAGTAAAGCACTGAGTGGCTAGATCATAAAGTATAAATCTCACTCTATTTTCTTATCTCTGGCTGTTATTACTTACAAATGTAATGAGGTTGGTTGCAAAATTAACTTTCTGTGGAGGGTTCATTAAATAAACCCGAACAAAGTATTATTAGATGGGTGAATTTTATTCAGTGTGCTAGATTGAATTAGAGTGTAACTTTTTGCAGTCTGATTAGTATTTTAAACATGCCTGGGAATTAAGAAGAAGAAAGAAGTAGTTGTAACATTAAAAAGGGCTCTAAAGCAGCCTTTTAGAGAACGCTTTGACCTTGAAAAGATAAAACCAGAACAAGTGTAAAATAGAAAGAAAATGATCCTGCTATTAGCACGAAATACTGTAGCACAGTACTGCTCACAAAGTAGGAAAACAAAAGAGTAAAGAAAAGAGTAGATAAAAGGTCAATATTAGTCAGACACTTAGCTCTATTAGTAAGAAATCATGGTCTAATTAATCTCAACATGTTTACGTTTTATTTTGGATCTGTTCTAAGCTACCATAAAAATTAAGGGTTTTAAGGGCCTGGAATAACTGACATTTGGAATTTTTTTATTAAATATTTCTAAATGTTTCTGAAGTTAATGTTTCAGATAGTCCAATTTAGCATCTTGTTTTATATGTACTATATCACAGAAACACATTTCAGTGGCATTACTGCAAAGAATGCAAGATTGCAAAATGAGGAACAGCTCCATTACTGCCCTAAACACAAAGGAGACTGCCACAGCCTGAAATTTGTTGTTGCAAAGGAGATCTCTCCTATGCTTCTCTCTTGAGCAATTAGAATGTATGTAAGAGTGCATATATTGATTTCGTATCGTTTCAAATGGGGAGAGTCCCTCAGGCTACAGTATTGATTGAAGTGAACATGATGATTTGGCTGTCAACATGAAATGAATATGTTTTTATAGCTTACATTTGCTTTTTTAAGTTTGGTTTCAAAGGAAAAAAAAAGGGTTGTGTTTTATGAATTAAGATTTTCCTTAATAAGCTGGGTTTAATTGGGAAATAAATGCTTGGAAGGAGCATCCAGTGTAAATCCAATGACAAAGGCAACATTTAATTTTTTATGGGGTTTTTTGGGGTTTTATGGTTTGTTTTTGTTTTTTGCTTTATACTTCTCCTATACGTACTTCTACAAACTTTTAAAGCTATAAATAATTTTTCTCAGTTTTTTGGTAAAAAACTGTTGAATTTGCACTGCTTTAGCTACAGGTGAGACATAAAAGGCTATTTAGATTGTCTTGCCCACAACCCAGTTTTTTAGTTGATGTCGTCAGCTGAGATATATTTTGTGGTCTTTGTTATGAGGTCTTGTAGTAGAAAGACAAGGTAGTTATTTCTGCAGGGTTTAACCAACAACTTTCTTCTAAGTAGGCTTCTCTATAGGTTTTTTCTCCTTTTTTAGAATAAAATGCTGTTTCCTATGAAAATTTAAAGGACTGATAAGATCTCAGGAAGCATATGTCTTTTATCATCTATATCATTCTATTAGTAGATATTACTCAAAAATGCTCAAATGTGATGTGGGCAGTGATGGATATTTTGCAGAATATCAATTGGGTTTTTGAAGGTGGGAGGTTTGAATCATGAGGTCTGAATTTCACGAGTTGGTTCCAGTAGTTCTTACGCCATATTTTCAAATAGTCTCAAGTCAAAGCATGGAGTTACTCAGCTCTCTCATTTAGATCAAATTACTGATGGTGTCAGGTTTAAAACTTTGTAGACAAACCAGTATGTTAAGCCATGGTGGTACTTAGCTGGTTTTTGAGGAAACTTTAGATGTAAAATAACATACAGATCTAATAACATCCATTGCATATTTGTTCAAATCAGATGATGTTGACCAGTCCCTTTAAATATATTAAATGAAAAATGTGTACAGCAATCCATTGCTTCCAGTAATAGGTCTAAAGATTTTTAATACATGCACATAACATCAATACAATGCCCTGGAAAACCTGTTTTTCCCTGAGGTAAAAAATAAGTCTGAAGCTGGGGCCATGTTTTGAGCTAAGAAGTAGCTGTGGAACCATAATGGGCAGCAAGCCAACTTGTCCATTTTATATTATTTTTGAGAAATTTGCTCAAGTCCTGGTACTATTTAGTTTTTAGCATTAAAGCAGAAGATATAATTTTGTTTTCAGTGGTTAATCTTTCTAATATACTTTGGCCACATGAAAGTAATAAAGCATCATAGGGACGTAAACACAGAATTCTTGCTTGCAAATGTGGGTGTTGAATAAACATCAAATTAGTTCTGGCTGTGAGGGTAAAAGTAAATATTCCTATCGCATACAGAACACCCTGCCAAGCATTTTCTTCTTGCAAAATATTGCTGGAAGGAACTTTTCTATTGATTCTTCATATTTTTATTTTAAAATTTCTAAACTCCAATTGGTAACTATTTTTGGTAATTTAAATTTGCAATACCTCTTAAATTGAATAATCGTGCATCTTGTCCTGTCATCTTCAGGAGTCTCTTTAGAAATAAAATCTTGTGGTTTTCCTAGCCTTGCTGTTTTCTGGTACAGCCTGTATACAAGTGTTGAATTTAACCCCATCTTTGGTCAAAATACAATAGTGAAACATGTTTGGAAAAAATAAGTATTCCAACATAATTTTCAGAGTATGTATTAGGACTTGGTTTTTTTTCTTATGATGTGACTTAATGTGTTGGGAAACTTCAGCTAATGCAAAAGAAGATGTTTCTTTTGTGTCATGCATGAACTTTGTGGGGTCTGGAGTGTTTTCAGGTGACTTCAAGCTGGGAGCCAATTGTATCATCAGTATTTAACTGTGTTTCATAGCAGTTTCTCTTAAATGAGGTTGCAATGGGGAGGTGCTCCAGGTCTCCATGCAGCTGTTGCTTGCAGGGGTTTCACTAGGTCAAAAGAGCCAGGATTAGGTAACATTATGCTAATGCTACTTTCTTTTTGTAGACTTATGTTGATTGTGACAGCAGACGTGATGTTTTTAGGAAGTTAGCGAATATCCCATTTATGGATTCAGTGGCATATCTTTAACAGGGCAGTGCGTTTTTAGAGACAGTGGATTAAACTGATAACTTTTGTGCCTTCTCAAGGCCAGAAGAATCTGGATGAAAGTTTAGAAACTTTCTTCAGCAAGATCATTTATAGGCTGTTTAATCTTGTTTGTTAGGTAACTATTCCTTATCTTCCTTTGGTTTTGTTGTTGAATGTCTAATGATACACCTTCATTTTCTGTTTACTTCAATTGTAAATAAAATATGTCGTGAGCCTGGAGAAACACCTCTTGGGGAAACCCTTCCTTACTCTTTTTCTCTTGATGTAGCTGAAAAAAATCTTGAAATATAATGAAAACCACCCTCAGAACATCAGAGTATGATGAATTTTTTAGAAACCATATGAAAGGTTGTCAATACTTTTAATTAATCTGAAACAGCCTTATGGTTTCAGTTTCGTAAAGTTCTGCAGTGTTTTGGGGACTGGACAAAGAATTGTGCATGCACGGATGATGTGGATAATTTTTGACATGGTAAATAACCTCTTCATGGTATTATTATTCATGGTAAGGTGACTTCCATTCTTTTTAAAGTCTCTTGTTGTTAAAGATGCTGGAATAATCTTACCTAAATACTAAGTGTTGACGCTGGAGAAATGTAGAGTCCTATGCATGGCTCCATAAAAAAGTAAGGATTCTTATCTGCCGCTCTCTATTACAACATCATAGATATTTTAGGATTAAATTGTAGAGCTGAAATAATTGATACAAATTCACGTTTACTATGAAGAATTTTAAAGTAATTCATCTACACAGTAAGGATCATCAAAAATTAAGGAATAATTTTGGAGAACATATCTCTAGTCTTCTGAAATGAGAACTCCAGCACCACTGCAACAATTTTTTTCAGCATTTGAATACAGCAGCAAGTTTGAGTCCTACCTAAAGCTTAGTTGGAGTTGTTAGCATATTAATTGTACTTATCTTTAAATGTATGTTGTCTAAAAGAAATTAATATTTTTTTCTTCTTCACTCAAACATTTTGTGTAGCAATAGCAAGAAACCATGTTCTTTGTCACTTAAATGGTCTTTCCATTCTACCTTCACTCATGTTTCAGCTGTGTGATATCTTTTAAGTAGTTAGAATTTACTGAGCTTTGAGATCTCTATCTCCAAATCACTTGGTGTAGAAAATGAGCAAATATCTTTAAACTTTCCTCAAAAGAAAGGGAGTCAGCTTGAGTGTCTGAACTTGCCTCAAGAGAGTGTTTAAGAATCACTCTCGATTACAAAGTTCCCAAAGGTAGACAGTGTTCAGTAGTCACCATTCTTGTCTGTTGAGCTGAGCCTTAGAAAGGGAAAAGGGATGTTTTTTTGAATCTACTGACTTTAATATCACTGGGGATATATAATATGCACAGTTTGCAGTGTTAGATGCTACTAAATTTAATCCAGAGTTTAGTTCATGAATCAAAGACTGTTTACAATCCTGAGTGAAATAATTCATGGACAAGAGACAGAAGGCAAAGAATGAACTAGAATTGTGTTTGGCAAAATTTAATCATGCTAGATGGAGATGAGAGATATTTCTTGGGTAACATCTGTGCACCTGAAAATGTAGGATGTTGAATTGCACAGAAACAACATGCTGTTGGTTACAATAGCGGTAATGATAACATGCACTCTTTAGAGAATAGCTTCAAATGGCCTTTAAATAGAAAGTGAAAATAAGTAGCTTCTGCTAAATAGCAAAATAGTGTAGCTTCAGGTATCAGTCTCAGGCGTAGCAATACTGGGATTGAGAGTGCTAGAATACTTTTTCCTTAGTAAGTACTTTACAAAGCAAATGGCTGTATGATCATGTCTGCATTTGAAGTGAATAGAATATCCCTTTCACTTGTGTTTGCTAATATTTTTCTATTCCTGATAAGAGTATTGTCTTGGTGGTCAAGCTCTGAATGTGTCCACCACAGTGCTGGTAGAGCAGTCAGTCCATTCTCTCAGACTGACCCCTCAAAATTTCAGCATAATTGGAAGCAAATTCTGCTGTTGCAGATTGTGTATCAATCTTATTTTACTAGTAGCATCTTTCTGTGTTTTGCATTAAAATCTGAAAACAGAAGGAAAGGTGCAGGTCGTTGGCTCTTCCTCCAGAGAACTTGGAAATTGTGCATGGTTGTTGCAGGATTCATTAGCAGCTGTTAAGCACTACTTGTAATATCTTAAAGCAACAAGAATTTGAAGAATAGTTTGGGGGAAAAAAAAAAATCAGTGACGTATCCAAGATATTTGGTAGTCATGTAGAGAGTGCAAGTCTATGTTTCTGTTAAAGTGTAAAGATCAAACTGTGCATTGGCAGGTTTGTTAGTGTACAGTGACTGGAGATTCACAGCACATTTGTTTTTTTGAAAAGGTAACTTTTTTGGTTAACTCTTTAGAGACTGCAGTAAGTATTTTAACATGCACATGGTAAGAATGTTCATGGTGACCTAGAATAAAAATACCCTTGGTAAGAAGCTTTCAAGTACAAGATGTCTAAAAATGCCAATTCATTAGCTCGCATTCATTTACCTTATAGAATATGTAAGTACAGGAAGAAGAAAGAGAAAATGTTCCTCCTGTCTGTAGGTTAACTAGTAAGTTTGCATGCATTAACATCTCTGCACTTGCAACTTCTTGCACTTAAATCAATGGAACTTAAGATCAAATATCTTACAGTTTGTGAATGCCTTTTAGGTAAGACACATGTACCTAAAACTTTCCAGTTTCCAGTGTAAAGTCAGGCCTGATCCTGCTGGTGTTAGATGGGCACCCTGACAGAGGCCTTGGGCCAAGGTGACAGCCTGAAAAATGTCAGAACTGTTCACTAAAGCATTTTTAGCAAGTTACTCTTTGGTCCTGTACTATGTTGTTGCTCTAGTGTGGCAATACTGCTGGAAGTTTCTTAAAAGATGCAGTCATGTGTGACTTTGTGTCTGTGACCAAATCAATATTTGGCTTACTTTTTGGAAACACAGGTTCTTGCTTATGGCGTAACTTTTAAATCCAAGACTGAAGTAAAGATCTTATTTTGAGTTCTTTGTCCCTAATGTCTTGTTTCATTTGGGTAGTACAGAAAACAGTCTTCAGCAAGGTAAGGTTTAAAGCTGATGTTTCTGCTAGTGAAATGTAAGTCATTCTTTCCAAAGTGGAGAATTGCATCGAAAAAGAGTACAACTAGATAGTTCTTTAATTTGGTGTGGAAATGTGTGTCACTGTTTTACCAGGAACGGTGAGAAATGACACAGATTCCAGCCCAAGGAGAAAAAGAACTATTTATTAATTTACAAGCTGGTTTTTATATTTTAGTTCGCTTGAATGGCACAAGGCCATTGGTCCCTTACCATCCACCTCCTTAGAATGATTGGTGAGATCTTACAACACCCTTTTCAAAATATTTCTCTGGTCAGTATCACAGCAATACTGCAGCAATTTTGTGCCTGCAAGTTAAAGGGATTAGTTTACAGAAACTTCTGACTGTTTTCAGCCAGTGTCTGTGAGGAAGCAAAGACTTTCTCACAGACAGAGGCAGAAAGCTGGAAAATCCTTCTGGAACCCAGGTTTCAGCATCCACAAATGTGGACTTGTGTTTTAGCAGAACTCTATGCCTTATAGCAGCTGCAGAGTGAGATTACTACTGCATGTGACAGATACAGGGCAAAAACTTGATGCTGTGAAATTAAACGAAAGTGTGACCTGCAGGGTACTGGTCAGCTGAATTACCCACACTTTTATGAGATTCTAGAAGAATGGAAGACTTTTATAGTATGAAAGACTGCAGTTGTATTTACCTTTCTAAAGATTATTTAAAGAGCTTTTTTCTTAACTCAGAAAAAGATATGTAGAAATCCTTCATTTAATGATTTGTAATAATTCTACCCCAGCTTTAAAGTGTTGTTTGGGGTTTTCTTTCTTAATTGAATGTAAGTATGTGTTCTAAATTCAAACACACACAAGCAAATGTAAAAAATAGACTTGTGTATATTGCAGCCACTGGCCAAATGAGAGAGCATGGAGTAGGGAGTTCAAACCATCTCAATATTATGTGGTTTAAGAAAAACCTGTCAGCATCAGGCATATGTATGATCTCTTCCTCTTCCTCCAAGTCCTTCAAGAAAATAAAGTCTTGTACATGCAAATTTCTTTATGAATCTGTTTCTGTATTAAGCAAATCACTGCATTAGTGTTTCAGTTCAAGAGATGTGACATGTGATCTTGCACCATGTCTCATCAGACCACAGTAACTGGAAGCAATGGCAAGTGGAAGTGACAGCCCCTGCCAGACCTCAGCAATACAGTACTGTTATAGCTCAGTAACAAGGACAATAATGCGTGTCATGCTTGTTAGTCCTTTTTTTTAAGAACTTTTTACCTCTGATTTGATGCAGACTAAAAGTGGTATTAAATGCTGACAGTGCCAGACGAAAGTCTGATTTTGATATAAGCTGAGAAGCCTGATTTTCAGAATGATGACTGATTCTGCCCTCAAGTTTTGTGCTTTCATTGTCGTCGCTCTGGATAGGCACTGGTGCTTAATAGGCCTAACAATTCTATTATAGCTGGTATCATGGCATCCTGTGTCACAGCCCCTCAGAAAGTCACTGTCTTGTGATAAATGCATGCAACATGATCTTTGCTGTGAGTGCAAACCAATTAATCCAGACAGATGACTAAAAAGAGAAAAAAAAAAAAAAAGCTTTGGCCTTATGGTTGCTTTTGGGGGGGTAAAACCCCAAACAAATTTGCTTGTTACAGGTTTAAGTAGCTGTTGTGGCACTATTGCAAGTCTGCAGTGCCTTTGTGAAAGAAGGTAACAGGCTGGAGGGGAGCGGGAAAAAGACAAAATGAAGTACCCTTATGTAAGTACAGCATGTCTCAATTAGGAAAGTGAAGTCAAGAGATGCAGGGATACTGAATGGGACTGAAGAGCCTGCTGGGTTTAGCCATACAGAGAACAAGATGTTTTATACTTTTCTTGGGATATCATGAAATTATGTGCTTTGTGCCATGAATGCTGTTGTTGTTGGTACTGTTGGAGTACCCAGAAACCCTATCAAGAGATAGTTAATTAATTCATTATTTAATGAGTCCCTTTTCTGCTGTGCAAAAAGGACAAGTATCAGTCTCTCTGAGGTAGAGACTTTTTCCTGTTATAAGTATTGTAGAAGAAAACAAATAAATGGGATATGAAGCTGTAGTCTCAGTGCCCTGCATAACCATTGTCAACTTTAGGTCTGATTTTGCAGGCAAGTTGCTTGAAATGCTTTGAACATCTCTTGATGACAACAAAGATGGTAAAATAAGTTTTGGCAAATCTTGTAGATGACAAGTCAAAACACATTCCCGTTTGCTGTCCTTTTAGACAGTATTGATTTTATTGTGTGTGTGCATCACTGTGAAGAAGATTTATCTGAAGAGAATGTCAAGATGATGGTTATGCAAAGGTCCTCCTTGAGAGGAAGGTCAGTGATGGAGAAGTAAATGGGGTCTTTCAAGCTGGTTAGTGGGCAGGTCAGAAATGGTAGTCTCAAACACAGGTATGGTTCACACCACAAGAGATTTCAACTGTGAGAGCAAACAGCTGCATTTTGAAGGTGGGTTTGATATTTACAACAGCAACAATAACAAGGGTGTTCCAAGTGTTATGCTAAGTGGATAACCTTTTCAACAGGGAACTGGATTTACAGTTCTTAGATTATATTCATCAAACCTATGAAAGCAAACTTGTGGTTCAGAGGTGAGTTGATGGAAGAAATATTGTGTGAAGCTGAAAACCATATAAACAGATTTAATGTAGAGGCATTTCCTCTTAACTGTTTACCAAGATTTCTTGTATCCGTGGTGGCATGACTGCTTTTGAACTCTTGCAGCTTTCTCGATATTTTTTGAACAAAAATATTGTTTAACAACTTTCTGATTTTTTTTTTCTAATTAGACCATATTCTAACGACTGAATGTACAGCTGAAAAGGATGAAAAGATCTTGTTCCAGTCATGAATGCTCTTTTTTTTTTTTTTGGTACTGTTTTGATTTTCCAAGCTCAGAAAGGTCAGGGTTATTCAGCTTCCACTTGGCCTCCTTCTCTGAACAAGTAATCCACATTTCAAACACATTACAAAGTCTGGCTCTGATAAGAGGCATTGAAGAGAACAACAGAATTCCAGCACATTACTCTGACTTGACTGCACCAATTACAAGACAGGCATGAACAAAAGGGAGCAATGCTCTTGGGAAGGAGGCTTTCCCATATGGATGTGTGCTAGGGCAAGAGCATTGTTGACTTTACAGTTCTCTTTGATAAGTGATCAAGAGCTATTATGTTTCTGTATACAAGCACAAAAGGGAAAATTTAAAGAAAATCGATGTTATCACCTTCTATTGTTGGGATTTAATTACAAGTCACCAAATCACAGAATGTGCTGAGTTGGAAGGGACCCACAAGGATCATGGAGCCCAGCTCCTGGCCCTGCGCAGGACCACCCCAAAAGTCAATTACAAAGGCTCTGGTAGAGCTGTAATACGTACGTGGATGGGATTCATAGCAGGATAGGAATGGTAGGTGTGGTTTTAACGGGTTTGTTTCCTGGTTGGAGGGATTTGAGGGGGTTATGATTGTTTCTTAGGGACTGCAGTTACAAGCTAGATGTTAAGCGAGTATAGTTTTGCTGAAGAATGCATGCTGTTTATTGAACTTTTGGTGTCTTTGGCAACCAGATGGATCTGTACTCCTGAGCTGGGTCACATCTATATGCATTTATAAGAAGTTAACAGATTTGTTTGTTACCGAGATTTAACAATCTTGCAAGCTTAGTGTAAATAGAGTGCAGACAGCAACTGAGACACAGAGTCTTCTTAGTAATAGGGTTAACTTTTTACTGGCATAAAACAGACAAGGAGCAATGACATTGAATCTTCTTGACCAAAAAACAAAAAAGAAATATTTAACTTACTTGAACTTTCACTGTGAAAAGCAACAGATATTGGAATTAAATTTATGAATGTTTTAATTCTTTCTCCCGTAATTTTTTAGGTATTCACTTACGGTAATGGGTTTTTTAAGTATGGAGATGCAGTTGGGGCTCTGGGGAATTCATTCAGCTTTCTCTATTATTTAGTAATTTGAATTGGATATTAGAGAAAGGATTTTTTTCTTTTTTTTTTTATGTTAATAGTTCAACTAGAAAAGCAATAGCCTATAATAAAAACTTTACTTTTTCTAATTATAAGATTTTCTTGTAAGAGTGTTGTTTAATTCTTGTTTTATTGTTACAGTATTAAAAAAGCTACTTTAACTGAGAAAATATAACAAGTTAAAAAGAGGAGGAAATCCTTCACAACCAAACTGACTTTGGTATTCTTACAAAAGAAATATTTTAGTAGACTCATGTCAGCTTAAGGAGAAAACAGGTTGCCATACTGTACTTCTGTTATTAGACTTCCACGTGCTTGGTTAATAACTTTAGCTACTGTTACTTCAGATTTTTTTAAAGCTCTCTTTTGGAGGATTCTGCTGCAATTTCAGACCAAGACATGTAGTCTGCAGATACTCATATAAGTATAGATCAGTCTACAGCCATTCACAAAAGAAATGGTGCATGAACAATATGAATTCACAGAGGACCTGTGAAGAGAAAATTACTTTCCTGAAGAAAAATGAAAGCAAGGGAGGAGAAATGAAGTTGAGGCATATGAGATTAAACCTTGCTCTTCTAATATATAGAATTTTGTCATTTATTTTTAAGGCTCTAAGAACTTACCAAAATTATTTCTTCATTAGAATGCCAGTCATACATCAACCCTCTTCTTCCTGTCCCCAAAAAAGTTTAAGAAGTGACAATTAATTTTTGTGTAGTGTCTCAGCTTTTAAGTGACGATTATCTTTCACATTTTTTGTGATGTATATGGCCCTAGATTAATGAATAATAGATATTATTTGCCTAAAAGCAAATCTACAGCAGCAGACACAAAAAATACGAAATCAGTGTTATAGTGCAATATTTCATTTTCCTCTTTTTTTTTTCCCCCCACAAAAAAGATTTGGAATGCATTGGGTTCTTTGAGTCAGCTGAGATACAGATGGAGCCAGTCAAATGTGGAGCATGGCCAGCATTCCCAAAAGATGTTTTCAGTCTGTTTTCTAGTCAATAATTTTCATGGGGAAAAAAATGACGATAGCATTGATGGTAGTGTCTTCCCACAGAAAGCAGAGAGGAGGGAATATTTCCATGGTGAATTAAAATGCACACACTGCTGAGAAATGAAAACAAATTAAGGCAAATTCAGTAACTTCATTTTAAAAGCAACAGTGAGCTTTAATTGTCATAAATTCAGAACTAATTAAAAACATGTTGACAAAAATTGGACCAACAGCTTGTCATTTTCAAATCTAAGTGAAATGCAAAGTGCTGAGAATAAATTACAGGGTTTGAATTCAGTTCTTAAGTTCAGTGCATTTATTGCATGTAGGATATCTCAGGATCTTTGAGGGGGAAGACGGTAGAAAATTATTAAAAAAAGATTGTTTTCGTATGACTAATATTTTACAAATAAGCTCTGAATTTGATGTCTAAATTTTGAGAACTGGAAATATTTTTCTGTTACTGGGTCTAGATGGGTGATTCAGTCCTATCTTAACTCCATTCTGGGTGAGAACGAGGCCTATACCATCTCTTCTCCTCCCTCACAACATATAAGGAGGAAATAAAACGGGGGACATGGACTCTAATATGAAGCTCCACGTGGTCCAGATGGGTCCCAAGTCTGGATTATTAAATAAATAGAACCACAAGATGTGCTGTGGCACATAAACTGCCCCCTCAGTATGTTCCCATCTGCTCTGATAATAACTAGGTGTAGTGTAAAAAGAAATACTAAAATCCCCGGAGATTAACTATTTCAGGAATGGTAGATTATGAAAACCTAAAATCATAGAATGATTTGGGTTGGAAGGGACTTCAAAAATCATTTAGTTCCAACTCCTCTATAATGGGCTGGGATGCCACCCACCAGACCAGGTTGCTCAAAGCCTCTTCCAGGCTGACCTGGAATGCTTCCAGGCATGGGGTATCCCCAGCTTTTCTAGGCAGCCTGTGCCAGTGCCTCACCACCCTCAGGGTAAAGGAATTCTTCCTAACATCTAATCTAAATCTCTCCTCTTTTAGTTTAAACACATTTTCCCTTTTCCTGTCACTATCTGCTCGTGCAAAAAGTTATTCTTGTGGTTTTTTTTTTTTTTTTTTGAAGTAAACCCCCCATAGGTACTGGAAAGCCCTATAAGGTCTCCCTGAAGTCTTCTTCCTCCAAGATGAACAGCCCCAATTCTCTCAGCCTGTCCTCACGGGAGAGGTGTTCCAGCCATCTGAGCATCTTTCTGGCTCTTCTCTGGACCCCCTCCAACACGGGTCTAACAGGGTCCACATCATTCTTGTGAGGACCCAGAGCTGGATGGATCACTCCAGGTGGGGTCTCACAAAGGCAGAGTGGAGGGGCAGAAACACCTCCCTCAGCCTGCTGGCCACACCCCTTTTGATGCAGCCCAGAACACAGCTAGCTTCATCACCATCTGTTAGTTAAATTAACATGGTTCCTGAATGTGAGAAAAGTATTATTCTAGGGAGTAGAAAAGATAAATCTTCAATCTTGAATCTTCAAAATATAAACCTTTGTATATGCAAGGTTTTGCTGCAACTCCCATATGGCTGGAATGCCCTTGCAGTTGGTATTTCACATCTTTATGCTCAGCAGGAAGATAAATCCACACTAACATTCTGAATTAAGTTCTTCATTAATGTGTACACACTTAAAACATGCCAAAGGGTGAGTAACTGCAGAATTCAGAGGTTTTTCCTTAGGTGAGGTGGTGTGCTTGTGTGTCACCATATACTGCAAACGCTGGGCACTGCTGCCACCATATAAGCCTGAAAGATCTTGAAGCTAGGACCAAAAATAGCACAGATTTTTAAAAGTTATAGGCTGATCCAAACATCCTTTCATCTCTACCCAACTTCAATGATAGGCTTATGACAATTTACTAGATGTCTCTTAAAATACAGCCCTAAATTAATTAGCAAAGTGCTCTAGGGTCCATCCTAACACAAGGTGTAAATTTACGAGGCCTGTACGTGAAGTGCAATGACTGATAGGATGTAGGGTGAAAGCATGTGATTATTTTACTCTTTTAAAGAAACCAGTGGCAAGCATACCAGTGTGGGATTTTGTTCTCTGAGCCAATTACTTGTTTATAGTTGAAATTTCCTGAATGACTTTGCAGGCTTTGGCATCCTGTAGCGAGACCTCAGAAAATGAAAAAGAACTATTTATACAACTAGTAGAGAGACATAGGAATAAAAGCATGTGTAGTGAAGGACAGAATAAAGTTGTTCATGCCTGCTTTGCTGGTTAATGATCTGGGTAAATCTCAGAGTAAATTTAAGTGCCTAACCAAATTTCAGCCTGTCTTCCTTTCAAGGCACTGCATTGCTCAATGGCTGCCCTGAATACAGTAGAATAACACAATTTATCAGCAACAGGGAATGGTTAAGAACTTAGTTCATTAAACTACCAGTTCTGCTGAATTACACAGCCCCATGTGAAGGATGGCGTCTCTATCTCTAGGAATGCCAGTGGAAGTTTGGGGTCCGAGTCTTGAGAACTATGAGTATGATATTATCCAATTAATTATTTTAAATTAGTTATGGCTAATATAGAAACGTACTGATACTCTAGCACACCTTACAAGATAAAATTAGGAATATGTGGGGCATATATATATACATATATATATATATATAAATATAGAGGTATGTTCAACGATGTAAAAGCAGGGCTGTATTTTCTCACACACCTCCTGGCGTAGCTGGTTTTTTGCTAAGTTGCTGCATTAAGTTGTCAGACTCAGGGAAGAAACGAGTTGAGTTGCTTCATTTGAGGTATAATGAATACTTTGCTTAAATTATCTTTTTTTCCAACAACAAAATACTTAGCTGAGAAAATTTAGTATAACAAGGTTCATACAAGAACAGGTTTTCCAGTGTTCTCTTATGCAATTTAGAGTAGTTGACCTTTAATTAACGAGCCTCTCAGTGATGCACCTTACTGCAAAACTAACCAAAACCTATACTTTTAACATTTGTTCATAATAATCACCACTGAATTTGCTAGTTCTGTCTATTTAAAATAACCATAAAAGATTTTCCAATACCTCCAACTGAATGTACTTTTTAATGTACTATAAAGGCCTTTAGCAGCAAGTATTTAGTGACTTTTTGTTCAGTTACCATGGTAACTTTGAACTTTCTTTAGCTGTGGAAAAAACCACCTTTTTTCACTATCAAGAAAAAAAGTGTTTGGTTCTGAGCAAGAAGAAAAAATGGACGTAGTTTATCAGATGAGCTTGTATATTTAAAAAAAATCTTTTTCAAAATGCTTTGAATAATTTTTTGAATTTTGATATCTCAAAAATTACTGAAATGGAGAGGAAGCAACTAATTTAATGGAAATTAAGATGGTTCATAGCCAGGGAATACTACTATAGATATATATATCTATATTTGTATACGTATTCATATATATACAAATGGGAATTAGATTCCATTCATATAATAAATAAAAGTTCAAGTGTTATCTTTGTAGTGTGATCCAGTTCAGATCTTGGAGAATTTAAGGAAAAAAAAACCCGAAACTTAACCAGGTTTGTATCAGAGCTATGCTTTATTAAGCCTCTTATTTTCATGTGAGGGATATGAGTATAAGCATAAGACTCGAGTAGACTAGAAACATGTAAAAATCCCTTGAATGTGGGATCTTGCTGTGGGAAAATATTTAATGTAATGCAGGAAATAAATATTCCTGTGGGCACTTTGCATAAAAATAATACAAAGATATACTTGAGGTATTCATGGTCTTCAACATCAACCATCTTTATTTACATCAGCTTGAGAAAATATTGATAGAAAAATTCCTTTGTAGCTTTTTTTTTTTACTATTTGGAACATAAAGATTTATATCTGGTAATTTGGAATTATCTTTGTGATGGTTATCAAGGCAATATGTTGATAAGCAATTAAAATGTATAATCAAAAATGAGCATAGGACAAAATCCCTGGCTTGACATTATAAAGCCTGAAAGCTTTCATTAATTCCTGCTTGCCTTTAATATATTAAACATTTTTTTTAATATTCTTTTGATGAAAGCCTCATTGCTTCTAATTACAACACAGGTGCTTTTGTGATACTATAATAGAAAATGCTCTGATGCAGCAAACCAAGGAAAAATAAGACTGTACGAGTTACCTCCAACTCCATTGCTTAAAAAGGGTTCATGTAGTCAGCAAAGTTCCACTGGTTTAAACTCTGGCAAGTTCACTCCAAGTTTTGTCACCTTTCTTTTTCTCTTCATAACTATTTAAAATATGAGTTTCATTTTTGTCAATTATGTTGCTAATGGGAAATAAGAAAAAAATATTGGCTGAGATGGGGGGATAATTAAAAAAAGAAAGCAGTAGGCATTTTTTCTTGGTGAATGATACAAAGCTGTATTTGATGTGAGGGATAGATGATCAGAAACAATTGTATTGTCTATTAGAGAAAAGTCAAACCTTAATTTTCAGTGACTGATATTGTCTTAGATATAGAAGGGATCTTTATTCCAGATGAACTATTGGGGAATGGATATTCTTGTTCTAAAACAGAGTGTGGAATGTATCTGATTTTCCACTGTCCTGCAGTGGAAAAAAAAGAGTTGTTGGTTGGGTTTTTTTCACTCAATATTATCCTGTGATGGTAGTCCAGACAAGTATATATATATATTTTTTTTTAATCTAATTAATACCAGTCTTGCTTCAAAAGCCTGGAATTTGGGGATGATAATGTTTGTCCAAGACACAAGCTTTTGTTCCTACAAGGAGCCACATTTTCAGATTCCTTATGAGAAACCAAACATCTGCTTGAGGAAAAAGCCCCAAAATTAGGATTAGATTTTAAGATTAGTTTTAGTGTGTAGTTGTTACACAGCCTAAATATTTGTACACAAAATACTTAGATGCAGCTAATGCCTACATCTCACTTCAGAGTGGATTGTATTAGCTTCTGGGATATAATAAATCCACTGGGCCCAATGCCTGAATTAACACAGTAATTAAAGTTTCAGCACATTGTTGTAGGTCACAGTAAGAAAATGTTTAATCTTTCTGCATTCATCTGTGTAAATTCAAGGCATTGGGAGGTCTACAGAGACTGAATTAAATTTAAGTGTATCACAAATGAGCAGGATGTTTTAAGAAAAATGTGAAAAGATTTAACTTTGTTGGGAGCTGTTCATAATTGGTTTTGTTCTAACAATAAAAGATACAGCAAAAATTGGGTCACTACTCAAGTTACAGCTCAATTAATGAGAGAAAGCTGTGGGTGTATAGCAGCCAAAACACAGAATTATCCTGCATCTGCCCACTAGAGGATTTGGGGTTTGTTTGGTTCACAGATCATTGTCTGTGGTCAGCTGTGCCTATAGGAAAAAACAAGTGCTGGGCTGGAGTCAGTAAGCACAGGATGTAGTAGATCATCTGAAAGTTACTCTACAAAATCAGTAGAATGTTAAGAGAATGAAAATGTGCTTTTCCAAACATAATTCTAGGCTTGAAAAATTGATGACATTGAGAGGAAGATTTAATGTCATTTTATGAGTCTTGAGAGAAGCCAAGGAGTATTAAAAATTATCTTGTCCTGGCACTACTCACTAGCCAGGGAGAAATATCTGGATGCTGATTATTGCAGAAATGGGTCAAGATGCAGCTTGCCTTGAAACCAATTTGGAAATCCATGGTAAATTCCTGTGTTTTAATGGAATCTTCAGCTGCAGTTTTCTTTTATTCTGCAGCACGTTTTGACTAATACAGGGGGGAAATGGATTTAGTCATTTAATGGCTAATTTCCTGTGCTCGGCATCCACTTGGCAGCCACAACAGGATGGGTGAAGAGAAGTTCTGTTTGTGTTACTGTATCCTGAGGAGCCAGGGCAGGCTGCTTTTCAGCTTTTCTTTGCACTTGTTCAAAAAACCTCAAAAAGTGGAAGATGAGGTTAGAAAATAAGAATGGGGAGCCTGAAGCTGCTTAAATTAGTCTGTGTTTCTTGTATGACGGCACGGAAAAATTCCTTATTAACTCGATATTGGGGGAGTAGGGAAATAACTGAGGAGTGTAGCAGGAAAAATAAGAGCTGCAGGAGCTACCCTTGGATGCATCAAACATTCCTAATTTCGTGGCTAACAGACTGATGAATGTTGCCTGCTTTTGTTTATGAGATGGAAATAGTTCAGTGTGCATATTGTCTCCATAGCCCCAGACTGATGTACAAACAAATAATCCTTGAATAATAAAATGATCAAATTAACTTCCAGGTAAATTGTGTTTTACCTCTAAATTTCAGTTTAGGAATCCAATGAAAATGAACTTGGGTAGAAGAGAATTAAGAAAGAATGGACTGCTAGTCTGCAAATTTCTAATTTAATGACAATTAAGCAGATTTCTTAATGATGCACATAGCTTTAATTTTAAACCATTTACATATGTACTGCTGTTTCATTTGAATACCGTGATATAATGTTACCTCAACAACAGAACTGATGGGCGGGATTCTAAGATACTTTAAACACAGCTTCCTATTAGTTTTGAATCCAAACTCTTAGGAAATCTGTAGGGTGTAGGAGCCTTGGGGAGAAATACAGATAATAATCGCAGAATGACTTCTTCACAGCTGCAGTAATTCCCTTTCCTGAAAGTTCAGAAAGATTTAAATAATTTTGTGAACATAATAACTGACCTGATGATAAATGCTAGTGCATTTTTTCAAGAACTCTTAAATTTTAATTAATTTGAAGGTATCCAGAGTAGTAATCAAATAGCTTTAGAAGTGTAATGACGTGCACTCAGAATCAAATATCTGCTGTATTGTGCATAAAAGGCTTTACTTATTTTCTCAGGGTGCTATAAAATGAGGAGGGACTTTAGAAAACCAAAACTATATTCAGCAACACAAAGGAAACAGCAGGGTTGTAGAAGAAGGTTGAATTAATAGTATGTGTAACTCAGAGTGCAAGCATTTTCTGTATATTGATCCTGTCACTTTGGCTATGGCACGATGGCATTTTCCTAGTGTAATAAATGTAAAACCTAACCAGCCCCTGGGGCTGTGCATCTAAACAGCTGATGGGTGACTACAGGAGACCTATGAGGCACAGGTGGGAGAGAAAAACTGGACGCTGCTGGTAAGAGCATTGGTGTTCAAATCATGATTTGAAGCAAAATTTAAGTTACTCTATACTTTATATTTTTTTTTTTTCTGAGGGGGAAAGAAGGGGTTTATTACATTGAAAGTTTGTGTAGAATTTTTTCTACACTCCAGTATTTGTGTGTGAATAGTCAATCTGATTATAGTCCTTGCTCTTGATTCCTGTGTGGTTTAGTGTGGGACCAGCAGTCATGCTCAAGCTGTGCAGGAGGAACCAGCCTGTGGTTCCTGCTGTTGTTGACACAGGTTTCCATCTTCCGTTTTTTTCCACATTGGTTAGGAGATAGAAATTTGTGGAAAACAGATGTCAGTTGCCAGCACATTAGGTGCAAGGATACAGACTCCATTGCTTCTTTCCCTGCCCTCTTCAGTTGACAGCTTGGTGGAGTACCAGGAGCTGTGGTGAGCCCAATCTTAGTGCCTTGAGACATAGAGAAACCTTAGACCCTGAATGCAGATTAGATTCTTGAAAAAATGAGTATCCAAACCTGAAATTTATGTAATGTGCTTGTCAGTAGAGTGTCACACCTTTTCTCTTTTGATTTTCCTTTGTGAGATATGTTAAATTATTTTTTCAATAGTGTTTTCTTCTGTAAGTGTTCTTTGGATGATTACAGTCTTGTTTTTATTTCATATCTGTAGGGCATGAGGCTGTAAATAATGCTAAGCTCCTATGTAGCAATAATAAATATTGAAGTATTTTAAGCAGTTATTTTAGACAAGTTCCTGAAGAGGTGAAATTACTTCTTAACACCTAATGTTTCTAAAATGAGGCAGTATCTCTGACAGTGTCACTCTTTCTGTCTACATCTTTTTTTTTTTTTACCCTTTCCATTACCTGAGAAATGAGTTCTTAAGTTTTATGTTAGATCCATGCAATGATGCAAATATGTCAAATTATCTATGACACTCTAAGTATCTCACCTTCTTAGACATATTTATTGCATAAAGAGCAGGATAAAGTACCAGTGGTGCATATGTATTGTCTTCAGTGGAATTTACCAGCAGATAACTTGGCCCAGTCATGACAGCAAATCTTTCCTCTAAAATATCAATACAGCACTAGAGTCCAATTATTTTTATACTGTGCTAATCTTCTTTTGCTTTTACAGTGTTCCTGCAGGCTTCTATAAAAAGACTATTGGTAATCTCAGTAGGGAGGCCTCCTTATCAAGCAGTTTCAAAGACTTATGACTTCTGAAAAAATAAGGATCAGGAGATAATACTGAATTAATGGTGAAGGGGCTAGTCCATCTTCAAAAAAGTAAATGTGTAGCATATATAATACTGATTATTTTGCTACTTGCAGAAGTTTTCTTGGATTTTCACAGATTTCATAATAAGACTTGGAGGGAGTTAGAAATCTTTTATATTTTTAAAATACATGCCTAAAATGGTCCTTTGAATATAAATCTGGACATATCTCTTTTTATATATTCACAGTTGAGAAGAAATCAGTCCACATATAGTTTTAAAGCTACGATCAGGCCAAGAAACCTGCTTATCAATTTTTGAAAGTCTCATTTAAAAGAAAAATTAGTATCAAGAGTAGATCTTGAAACCCTTATTTTTTTATAGCTTACTGGAAATATGTTAGAACATTGTTAAACTCTGTTTAAGAGTGAGTGTTGCCAAGCCCTGGTGTGTGTTGAAAAGAAGAATAAGAAGGGCTGGGAAGAAGGACATGGGGGTCCTGGTGGACATCAAGCTGTCCTTAGCCAGCAGTGTGTCCTTGTGGCCAAGAAGGACAAGGGTGTCCTGGGGTGCATTAGGAAGAACATTGCCAGCAGGTCAAGGGAGGGGATCCTGCCCCTCTACTCAGCCCTGGTGAGGCACATCTGGAGTGCTGTGTCCAGTTCTGGGCTCCTCAGGACAAGAGAGACATGGAGCTCCTGGAGCAGGTCTAGTGGGTAGCTACTAAGTTGGTCAAGGGTCTGGAGAACCTCTCTCTTGAGGAAAGGCTGAGGGAGCTGGGGTTGTTCAGCCTTGAGAAGAGATGACTGAAAGGGGACCTCAGCAATGTGTCTGAAGAGAGCGTTCAGAGGATGGACCAGGCTCTGCTCAATAGGAAAGGAGGCAACGGGCAGGAACAGATGCACAGAAAGTTCCACCTGAACATGAGGAACAACTTTGCTGAGCGGGTGACCAGGCACTGGGACAGATTACTCAGAGAAGGTGTGGAATCTCCCTCACTGGAGGTATTCCAGAACTATCAGGACACAACCTTTGCCAAGTGCTCTGGAATGACCCTGCTTGAGCAGCGAGGTTGGACCAGATGTCCCACTGTGATCCCTTCCAGCTTGACCCATTCTGTGAAGTGATAACAATAATTATCTCATTTAACAACTTACAGTTGTTACTTGAAACACGTTAAGGTATCCATCAAATTTCTTTGAATTGTATCCTCCTTTATCATGTTATGGGAGTAAGCTTTAGACAGCCATGGAAAAAGGTGTGGCGGAACAGGTTTCAGAGCTTAAATATTTAGTTGATGTCTTGCTATGTGTTTAAGAAGCTTTTCCATGCTACAGAATTGGAATGTCCATAAGCAGGCTTGTTTCATGAAGTGGCTTTGTAGTGGAAATGACTTATTTCAGCAACACTTTTTTCTTAAAACCCTTTGTTATGTAGCTGCTACTACTCCTTTAAAACTTGATGTAAGTTGCATCGATAGCTGTCTGTGATGATTAACACAAAAACCTTACTTATGTATTTTATTTGCAGTCAGATAAATCAGACTTTGGGACTGCCACGTGTGAAATCACCATCCGAATATCTCTGGTTGTTATTTACACAAAACCTTGGTGTTACATTCAGACATAGGCTCTTGCTTATGTGGACAGTGCTCTTTCCTCAACATCTCCTGTATTCTGAAATACCATGACCTAAATTTTGATTGGGGTAGGGAGAAGAATGGGTATGAAAAACAATTGTATCCTGTCAAACCATTACAAAAATAGTGGTAGTTTTGTTTTTTGATTATTGTCCTGGAAAGTGAGTGTTAATTTAAGAACAAACAATAATGCCAGAAAAGCAAAAAATAGCTAAAATACATCAGTGTAGAATATCATCTGTCACACTTCTGTAGATTTCATGAAGCTTTAGTGTCTTTTCCAGAATAAAATGTGTTAAATTAGTTTGAATTCAGTTTGCTTTTTCCCCTATCCTTGACATGTCCCTACTTTTACGTATTCTTTTATCTGACTCCTGCATGCAAAACACAAATGGAGGTGTGAGGGGTTTTTATTAGAAGGGCTTATTCTGATCTTCAGATGTGATTGGAGATCTCCAGTGGCTGCTGATTAGTGAGAACACTGACCAGCATATGGCTTAGCCAACCTCTGCCTCTCAGCAGGAATTGCAGTGCAGTAAGAAAGGTCTCTGAAGGAGAAAAACTAAGATATAGGGAAGAAGAGAGTGTGGAGGGCAGCATTGAAACAACAGGGGAAAAAACCTGAAAGTAAAAGGTCAAAATATTTCTAGGAATATTTCTATGTCGCAGCCTGAAGAGATGGTAACAGTACTGTCATATCTATCAAGGTTTTCTGTGTGTTGGGAAGTCCTCTTGAGTGTTTCATCAGAATTTTTAAATAATCATTTCCTGATTCTGCATTTGCCCTTGAATGTTTCTTACCATACGTATGCAGGTGGTTGCAATTCTGTGTAAATACCTGTGGGTATTTTTCTCTGTTAAGTACAGACAGTTCAGCTGCTTTTATTGCCATGACCTTGACAAGAATCCCTATTATACAGATAGTTATTAATATTTTTTTAAAATTTGTCTCCATTTTGAAATACACATTTTTTTAACTTTGGACACGTAGTTGATTCTTCTTTCTAAGGCAGAATGTTTTCTGTTATTAGCCCAATTCGCTAAAGGTCTGTGCTGTGCTCAGATTAAATGTTTGTGTTGTCCTTAGTACTTTGTCTATCAGCTACAGTCATAAAAGTAAAATATCATTAGTTATTGTAGTGATCATTAATCAATTTAACATTTGGAGGAGGGGTAGCTGAATTTTTAATGAAGTTTATTAGTCATTAGAGTTAAATACTAATTATTTAAAACAATTTAAATTGGGACTATTCTTTTGCTCACTAAATGAAAATTCTTCTACCTTTGTCTTCCTTTGGAAGAAAAAACTGTTTCCAAAAACATCATGTTGATTTTTTTATAACTCTGAAGTTAATTTTTAATAATAACCTTTCTGATACCGTACTTCATTTGAACACCTGACCTAGGTACTGATGGTGGCTGAAGGTAATTCTGGGGTGTCAAAATATCAAATGCATCACAAGAAGGCTTATTGGTCCTGATACTACTTCTTGTATGAAGCCTTATGTTAAAAAATACAGTTTTGGCTGAAATATTTTCCATGTGACAATGAATGAAGATGATGAAGCTCAAAGAGTATTTTTGACTGATGGTCTGCCTGTCTTTGAGAAGTTTTGAGGTTCTTCTATATCCAGAATTAATCAATAAAAAGGAGTAATTTTACTCTTTGTAGCTGACATACTAATTCCTTTCACTTTATTTGAAGAGGCAGGGTTGCAAAGAGATATTAGGCACAGCTTGTTTAGATCAAATATTTCTAGTGTAGCAACAGGCCATTAGCACATCTCTCTGCTCGTTCTTTTGAACAGCAGATTTCTTCAGCTGAGACTTCAGCTTCTCAGACCCCCTTTATTGCTGTTGGATCCTTTCACAGAATGTATTCCTCGTATGCTCAGTAGCTTGGAAAGATATTTCTTTGTTTTACATGTGAAAAATATTTATTAAATGAGAATATCCTCAACAGGCTGGAAGATGTAATAAAACAACTGTTTTCATATTAAATTTCCCATGTTTATAGGAAGACCAAGAGTTATAAATAGCTTCTTCCAAACACGTTTTGAAGACTAACACAGAGATCCAACAGACTTTTCCCAAATGTTTTTATGTAGACGTTCCTTCAATGACACAATCTTTGGCACAGACAGAGAAAAAAAAAAAAAGACGGTTTTGTTAATCCCCTCTGGAAGGTGTTTTGTTTTACCTTTTTCAAAACCACTCTGTAGCTCTTTTTACTGAGTCAAATGCTACATATTCCTGTAGTACCTCTCTGAGGCAAGTGCAAAACTGGTTTAACACCAATGGCTCATCACGTACATGATACCATTGCAGTGGCATTCTCTCTGCATCTCTGGAAAGCTTATTGCTGCAAAGGGCTTCTTTTAACAGGAGTTAATTAGGACTAGAAAATTGCTTGTTGTTTTTTATTGCATCCAAACCCCAGGACATGCTGCACTAATCCTCTAGTGCTGTGTGGTGCCATAAGAGAGGTATTCAGCTGATGTCTCAGAAGTTTCTTATTAGCTTTGAAACTCTTCCTTATCAGATCATTTAACTCATTAACTCTTTCAACACATTATGATAAATTCATATAATGTGTTTGGTAGAGATTGCTTTCTTTCTTATTCTTTCATTTGAAATGTGTGTTTAAATGTAACACCAACAAAGTCAATTTTTTTTTTCTTTCTTCTCCTATTCCACATTTTTATTTAGGACAATTAAAAATGAGTGCAACTCATTTGGAAAACCCTCAGCAAGGAGTAAGGGGCTACTGCTTCATCCAAGGAGCAGTACAGAAAATGGATTTTTGTCCAGGACAGAGACTGCTTTCAATTTTTGCAAGAACAACTGCATTTGTTTTTTGTGCAGCTCTCCTCTGTAAGATACAAGCAGAAGAGAGCCAGCCCAGGCTGCAGAGGAAGAATTTACCTTTCCTCTTTCATCACTCAAAGCAGATTAATTCTAAATCTTGTATTTGCACAAGTTATATAGTTACAGGGAGTAAAACTAAAACCATTATTTTTTCCCATTGTAACATCAGTTTTTCTACCAACACTGTAAGCAATCTGATACTGAAATTCTGTGCTTTTGATCCTTTGAAAGCTAGAAATCTGCATTTTGCAGTTGAGCTGTAAAGTCAGTGGAAACCTTGAGGCCTGGAAGAGACCTTTGGAAAGTTGTCCAGCACAGTTTTTAGCTTGTTGCAGAAACTGAAGTCTGTATTTATTTGTTGGTATAATGCCGCTCTGATTTCCCAGCTTCTTACCAAAGTTCATTACTGAGTTTTGAGGCCAACAGTAAGACTGAATAATAGCAGTTTCCCCTATGAGTGTAGAAGTGATATGAGAGTATTTGACATTTTGCAGTTTATTCTTATTTTAACAGGAATGCCTTTAAAATCAGGATTTCAAACTTTGGTGTTTTGAGTAATTATACAAAAGACTTTATCACTAAGGTGTAAAGTGCAGGACATTTTAATCTACTTATTAGTGATGCAACTGTTAATTGGAAAAAGAGTCTCTTATTTTCACCTTCTATCAGCTTAGTATTTAATGTACACTAAGGTGGCACCATGCCTACAAACTCCTGCTTGCTTTCCTCTCCCTCCCCAATTGCAAATCTACTCTTGAAGTGCGTACTCTGTGTGATTAAATAAAAGGACATGAAAATTAGTGAGGAAATTGCATGGTGTAGCCATTTGAGTAATGAATTTAAATGGCTGTTTAGCAAAATGGAGTAATTTATCACTTATCTTGTGTTCCCTGTAAGTCATTTATCATGCGTAGCAACTATCATAATTTTATTCTAATCTGAGATGGTGGGAAGGGATCAGAGGCTCATACTTCAGAGATTCATACTTCTTGTGATTGGCTACTGATTTAATGATTGTGTGTAAAACAAAACAGGAGCTGCAAAACTTCTCCAAGTTTCTTTGCATCATGCTATTATGCCTGACTTTGTATCAGTTATGCTGGTAAATTTTTCTCGGCAAGTAGAATTTCTTTGCACCTCATTTTACTGAAGTGCATACTAGTTTTATGTTGGACACCAGTAGTGCAGCCTTTGGTGCCCAGGATCACAGGTGCGGTGTGGTTTTTGAGATAAGTCCTATTCTGATGGTATAAGGTCACAAGCAAAGACTATGGCAGTCCTAAGCACTTGGTTATAACAACTAACCTAAGTTTTACTTTGTCATGATTTTGAGTGGAACATTTTCTGCCAGAGAAAGGCTTGAGTTGGTTCACCAGATTGCTGGATCTTTGGAATGAATAGACACTTCTACAGCTTTCTTTTTTTTTTTTTTTTTTGCGAAAGGATAATTTAAAACAATAATTAAAAGCCCTTGAGAAGTGATTCCTCAGTCCTTCAGAATAAATTGCTTGTGGTCTTAAATAACCTCTCTGGTTTTGTTCTCACATTGGGCTAGTCATGATTACCTCATAGTGGACTTATTCCCTCACAAAAGAAAGGAATACAGACATTTGTACTTTGTGGAGGGGGAAGGGAGCATTAAAAAAAACAGGAGGTAAACAGGTAGATATTTCCCAGCTGTGGATTTGGAATCATGAATCTCACTTTATCTCCAAATTGCTTCCTTGGAATTTTCTGTGGAGACTTGTTTAGAGGGCAACGAGTATAGTTTCTAGAAAGGAAAAGAAAGATCGTGAGAACTGAAAGGAAGCATGGAAGATTCTTCTGTTAAAAAAATTACTTACAAGAAGATAGGAAGAGAAAACTGCTAGTGTAGAACAACAGTAGCACTTATAAAAATTAACCATAACTAATAAAGCAGACCCTCTGCATTCTCTCAGAATGAATTTCTTAGGCTTTATCATAATTCTATCATTTTTGTTGGTTTCATACTTCAGTCTTAAATTTGTTAATTAGACAGTAATATTTTGGTTTCTTCTTTGAGTGCCTGCAATTTATTTCTATATGCGATCTGGTCAGCCTTTATTGTGTGATTAGGAATCAAAAAATAGTCGAATTCAGTAGAACATTTGGAGAATGACTTTATAGTCTTTGTAAATTTTCATCTTAAGATCCAGTGAGTGATGTATCAATGGAAGGGTAAAGGCTGGCTTTCTAAAAGAGCAGTGTGCTGAGAAACCTTGTGCATGCTGCATCCTGAGACCATTCCAGGTTCGATGGTGCCCACCTCATGTGGAAAGTATTCCCATTGTATGGAATGGCAAGCCATTAGTTTGCTACTACTGAGGAGTTTGCCACAGAAGTAGCAGTTCAGGCTGTCTATTTTTATTCTATCAGTCATTCTTGTTAATGGTTTTGTCTGCATGCTGTTTTAGTGTGGTTTTCCCAAGTTGCATTACTTTTTCAGAAAGACTTCATAAATAAGTTGATGGTGTAGCGGATAAATGTTTGAATTTTAAATTGTTGTGAAATGGAGCACTAAACAGTACATCTGGGAACATACTAGACTCTGGTTTGGCATAGTTTATTTATTCAGAACACATTTAATGTTTTGAAGATTGTAGAGAAGGAACTTGGCTCTTAGAAGTAGAGTATCACTGGCGTCAGCTTATTTTCTCTTTGGCAGTAATTATTTTGGCAGACAGATAAATTGACAGCTCTCTACCAGGTTTTGTTGTATAATAATAGATGGGTTTGTCACAGGGGTTGTTGGGGTTCAGTTAATAAACTTTTGGGTTCCTCTTAAGTAAAGGAACATTGCAGCTGTCAACCAACAGATTTGATTTACTCCTGCTACAAATTTATTTCTCTTGTCTATGGTCCCATTATTGTTACTACTTATTAAGATCAGAGCATCTAGTCCTATGTATGTGGTTTTAATCAGGCGTGGACAGGTGATCAAATCATTATGGAATCAGCCAGACCTAGTTTATGATGCAATACTGCCAGTGAGATGAGTGGATGTGCAGTACAACTTAGCATAGTGCTTATGTAGGTTTGTAAAATCTGCTAAGGCCCATGGAAATATTTCTTCTATACATTTCATCAGACTAAGGGCTTAAATCAGCTTCTAAAGAACTGGATATTAAAACTGTTGTTGACTTCAACAGGGCAAAGAAACCCTTTCTGCAGCAACAGGTGCTTTAACAGAGCGTTTCTCTTGTTTGAATCCTTTCTGTGACACAAACAGGTCGTGTCATTCTGTATTTGCACATTTCCTGTAGTTCTGGATTTTCACTGCCATAATATACAACAATTTACAGTACTCAAAATTCAGAATAAAAACATGCTAAACTCCCTTATGGTGTTCTTATTATTTTGTGCTTTTCTGTGCAGGTAATTACATTTTAATCATTAAATGAAGTGCAACACTTCATACTGGCTAGAATGACTGCCATGCATTTTTAATGGTTTCTGTAAGTGTCATTAAGTGATAATTTGAAAAAATAAACAAACAACCAGCAGTTTACACAACTGGTTATTAATGAAGCCTGTTCTTAATTTGCTTAAAGGATCAACAAAAATGTTGGTATGTAATGCAGCAACAGATTATGATTGGGTTTTTTTACATAAAACATTTGAATGTTTTATATATGTATTTTAAAAAACAAAAAATCCATTCTAAATACATACATTCATATCAAGAGTAAAATAGCACATCTTCTTGATATTAAAAAGTTGATACAGGGTTGATTACCAATATTGTTCAGTGGGTTTTCTGTCCTTTGCTGAAACATTTTGACTTATGTGCCTCCTGCTGTATACGTGCTAAAAAAGTCTGGTTTTCAGTGACAAAGCACAAAAAAAGATTTGTAACCTGATTTCCTCTTCTTGGTTTTTCTGAATCTTTGCTAGCCTGTGGCAGATCTGTGGATGTTTTACGTCCTACTTTCCCATTTCAGTACTGGGTATGGCAAAGCAGAGTTGGAGTAGCAGTGCCCAATCATTTCCCAAATATCAATGCTAGATTGAGGGCAAAGATGCCTGAGGTTTCATCCAAGTGATCATAAGAGGGAGGCTTAATTTCTTGTGTGGGACAAATTATTCTGAAGACTGGAGAAATGTGGAGATATTTTATTGATATTTCCCCCCCTTTCAAATAATTTCTCTAAGATTTGCAGCTTGGCCAAACTAGAATATTGTCATAAAAGATGGTATTTGAATTCACGGCATGGAAACAGTGTGAAAATAGAAAATAATGGGTATTTTTGGTTTGGCAGGTTAGCAGAAAATATAGTTTGGTAGGAAAAACATGCAATTAGTGTCCTTATCCACAGTGTTCAAACAGGTTTTTGACCAAAATGTTTTCTCTGAAGTAAAGTACTATGGTCAGCTTTAACATTTTTGTTTTCAAGTCAAATTCTGTTTTTAAACAAGTGAATGCTACTTTGATGTGAATATAAGTAAATTGTTTAAAATTTTTATTTGGTGACATTGATGAGTATCATGGACTGTATTATTAAAGCTAAAGGGAGTGAGAGAGGGTTCAAAATTTAACAGTGAATGCTGCAGGGGTATTGCTTGAAGAATTACTCAAATTTTTGAATTATATTTTAAAAAAGGGCCTGGCATGTATTTAAGTTCCATAGGTATCCATGTCTGTGTGAGTGGTCTGGTTTTACAGAAGTAGTTTACAGTGCATAATGTGCGTACATAAATATTTTGCACATTGATTCATTTCTGTCCTTCAGGTTTTTTTGTGTTACAGTCATTAAATACATGGGACAAAACTACACATGCCAGGTTGCTCCATCTGTTTTATCATCTTCCTGTTGTAGGTACTCATGCTGCTTTAATATGCCTGTGCAGCAAGCACCCATAGCAAATAAATTTGCTTTTGAGAGTTTCACGCTTTTATTAAATATTCATTAGATGAGATGCAGGGTGTTCCTGCAGGCTGCTGCTTGGAGTGCACTGAAACCCCAGAAAATGCAGTCTTTGTGAATCCTTTATGAGCCAAGGTGCTCCTCCTCTACTGAAACGTGTCAGGGTCCAGGATGTGTTGCTGTCAGTGCAGTGGTGTTCTGCATGTAGGGACTGATTTGGAAGGTTTAAGGCCTGGAGAATACATCAGCTCCTCCTGCATATTTACTCATATTTACTGTGCATGAGGAATGGCCAAGACAGGAAGCAGCCTGTGCTCTGTGTGTGACCAGCTGCTTGTTGAGACAGAGGAGCATGGCTTAATATGGAGCTGGAGACTGTTTTAGGTTGATTTTGTGTTTTGTGAGACATGCTGCCAACAGCAGGAAAAAGCATCCTGAAGGGTGCTCAGGGAGGTGGTCTTTTTTGTTTGTTTGTTTGTTTTTCTTTTAAGAAAAGTGTTTGTTTACAAAATGGCCAAAGCTATGAAATCCAGCTGTGGATTTCCTGTAGCATACTGGTTTCTTTTGCTTGGGGTTAGATCCAGCTGAATCTTGCTTTGAGCTAGAGAGCTCAAAGAGAGCATAATTGCTAAACAGTCATTTTGGTTTTTTTACGTTGTAGTCTAGTATGATTTGGCTACTGCCACAAAAGAAAACCCCACCTCCCTTCCCCTCCCCAAAAAAACCCCAAAACAAAAACCCACCAAGAATTCTGCATCAAATCTGAGAGAAAGCACTTCAAGTAAATACAGACTAATAATTTTTAATGCTTCTATTACAAAGCAAAGTTAAAGCAAAATGCAATTGTTTGTCTGGTGCCTTATCTGAAGTATTTTGTAGTTTTTGTGTCTGGACTTACTATGCTCTATTATCTAAAGAGAAGGATTTTGAAAATCCAGGATCAATGTTACTGTATAGGGTACAACAGAAGACAAATACATTCAGGAACTTCTCAAAAAATCTGTGTCCTCACACCTGCTTTTTTCATGTTCTGTCATTCACTGGTCTCTTAATTTCATGCTGTTATTTCTTTTATCTGTATATTTACACATGTTTTGGTTTTGTTCTAATGGTAACCCCATGATGTATGCAGCTTTGTCCTGGAGATTTGAATTTATTCTCAAGAAGGATGAAATTTGATATCCTCAGGTTTTCATACCTTCATCCTTACACTGCATAAACACCTACAGGTTTTCATTGGGATTTTACTAATTTATTATTAGCTAAACAGATAATTTCTGACTTTTTATAGCTCTAAACTCTGTACGTATCTAGTGTAAGGTCAGTGTACATGTTCATGTGCAAGATTTTAGGGGACATGTGATCTCTATATATATTATGCTTGATTTTCTGAGATTGAAAGCTTAGATATTTGGGGTTCACCTTCAGGTAACCTGAGTGGCACATACTAGCTAGTAGAAGTACATCCCAGAAAAAAAGCCTTGTTCATTTACTGATGCATGTTATCTTGCTCTCTGGCACAGTGCTATATAAATCTTTAAGGTAGATTCCTAAATGAATGATTTGTAGCTTTAGTTTATTCAAGACCTTAGGCAGAGCTACTGGAAGTATCTAGGTTATTGATTCTTTTTGAGGTGTCATAATTTTAGTGAGAGTTGGGAAGGAAACCATCTGTGTTTTGACTAGAATAATGCTTCAGTCTGTACATTCACCTGAACATTATATATTTAGATGTTTTTCAGATCAGATTGCTTAAATAGCATTAATTCAATTGGTGGTGCAGTTTATTTTCTGAGTTTAATCATGTACATGAAAATTCCGTTAGAAAATAGTTAAAAATATGTTCACGGTAAATCTCATTTATCTCTTTCCTTCATGGATTTTAAGTGTTTTAAATGAATTATTTTTTGATACAGCGCTTGCACTAATACTGTTAAATTAGCTATGAAAATAATTCATGCAAAAGTTGCCTTTAATTAAGTGCCAGCGATTTATTTGTTTGTTTCTCTCCTTTTGTTTGCCAGGAAAAGAAGAATACATTGCGACATTCAAGGGATCAGAATACTTCTGCTATGATTTATCTCAGAACCCCATACAGAGTAGCAGTGATGAAATAACTCTGTCGTTTAAAACACTTCAGAGGAACGGACTGATGCTTCACACAGGAAAATCGGCTGATTATGTCAATCTTGCACTGAAAAACGGAGCTGTGTCCTTGGTCATTAATTTGGGCTCAGGGGCCTTTGAAGCGCTGGTGGAACCTGTGAATGGGAAATTTAATGACAATGCCTGGCATGATGTGAAAGTAACCAGGAATCTGCGTCAGGTAACAGTACAATGGATACAAGAATAACTGACTTTGTTATGAGTAAATGCTTGATGGTTTGAAAATTGCATATTGGATGTTTAGCAGGCATTTGGTTAGTCTTTTATTTGCACAAGGAAGGATATTCCTGCCACACTTGAGCAGGGGCATATCTAGAAAGTAGTAGGGCAAGCAGCTGTCTGAGACAGTACCAGCGAGAGGTTTTCAAGACTGTAGGTATCACCCAGTGTCTCTCCAGTACAACTGTCTGCCCTTGCAGCCTTGAATTAGTCAAGGATAAGAACTTTCTGAATTGCAACTCTTTAATTAAAAGAAATGTTTAGTGTCTTTCTCTCTTTTCAAAGTGGGCAGTAAATTTGCT
>VWZW01003626.1:807895-837895 GCA_013397115.1 Edolisoma coerulescens | reverse complement strand
CTGCAGGAGTCCATGAATGAACCAAAGGATCACTGTTGACTCAGCTATAACTTTTTGATGGTGGGTTATCACTAATGGTTACGGACAGAAAAATCTGTCACTAGCATCTTGTGATGATGTGCAGCTATAAAGGACACTGTGCTTCTTTTGTATATTCAGTTCTGATCACCTACCTCACATCAGACTTTGAAGTGTGTGATACCCTTGCGTTCAGGAGCAATAGTGTGGTTACTACGGGCTGCTTCTGGGATTCTTAGATAAGTCAGACATTACTCTCTCATGCAAGTCCCTTTTGGATCCTATGTTTAGCTTGCTGTTAAAATGGTTACTCTAAATCATGGAACAGCTGTAGTTGTTAAACATTTCCTAACTGCTTTCTGTCAAATGTCGTTAAAAAGCCCGATTTTCATTATCCTGTTTAGTGTAGGCTTCGTCCTTCCCGAGCCGACTCTCAAAAAACATTCAACTCCACTGATTGGTGTTTGCTTCCAAGGTTTATAACATGCTCAAAGAATTATAATTAAAGCTTTAGGAGCCTTTAGCACTATGTTTACCTAAACCCCACAAATATCTAAATATAGGAGGCTACTGTGCTTTTTAGGGAGGGGCTTAGTCGAAAAAGCAGGTGTACAATATATTTGTCTGATAGCTGAGATGGTGCAGAAGCCGGCAGTGTCACAACCATCCTTCTGTTATAAAGGTTTTGATTTTGCCCTCAGAAAAACTTGTGAATTTGTTTTTCTTGACTTCTTGACTTTTCTTGACTACTTTCTATGAATTAAAATTACTTGTGCTGAATAGGTAGATGGTGTACAGGATTACAAAGTACAGTTTCAAAGAAGAGCTTTTAGTACAATCTCTTCTATACAGTTGCTGGGGAATGTGAGACAACTGAGAACGCAAAATTAAAAAGTCAACTGAAACTTCACAAAAAATAACAAATTTCAAATAACCTGGTATAGATTTTGTTGGATTTTATGGATTTTTCCCTGTAGAAATTAGATTAAAAAAACCAATTTCTCCTCCTTGCCCCCAATACTCTTCTTGTCCTATCCATACCTTCTCTTAGCTTTCAATCTTAGTTTACTCATTCTCCAGGCCTGCTTTCAAAAATCATCCCTTAGATTTCTCCTTCTAGGGAATTCTTTTAGGCTGTGTGTTTTTTAGATATGCTGCTTTTCTTCTTTCTGTTTTAAATAAATTTTATTTTTAACTGCTTCCAAGAATAAAGTGCATTGAACATTCAAATCCCAATATGTCATTCAAAATGTTCGTTATACTTTGAAAATTCTGTTGGTTCTTGGCACAACTCAAATGCTCCTTCAGGTACTTTGAATTGAGAAGTCCTGACCTTTTTTTCCCTACATTCAAAGAGCATCAAATGAATGTTACTATAATAAAAATAATATATGTATTTTATATATTATTTCGTTGCAAGTACAGGGGAAAAAAATCCAAGGAACCATGCTGTCCTGAATTAATGTGATGCTGAAAAGCTGGTCTTAGTTTATTTTTTTAAATACTTTGTGGAAGATGTCGGCTAATTTCAATAGTCATAAATAATGTGAAAGGCAATGGCTGTGCAGGAACAAGACTTTGAGCTAAGAGAATGTGCCCCAAACTGAATCCATTTTGTGTTAGTTTTGGCCTTCTGCTTGCCTACTTATTGCTCAGAATGTGATGCTCAACTTGAATCGCTGTAGAAACTGTTTACCTGCTCAGGGCTAAATAAAACAAAATGAATCTCTGGTCCTACAAACCTGCATATATTTAGCATTACTTCTTAAGTTCACAGACATAAATTTTCTGTTGAGCAGGGCTTACTCTTTGGTACCCAGAACTGGTAGTCTCACGCAGATTGTGTTAGTCTTTGTCTCCCATATGTCCAGATTTGACTCCAAAGATTTTTTTCCATGCAGAAGATATATCTGAGAGCATTTGAAGATTTTCTGCTCACGTCTGTGCATGCATTGTGTATATGTTATACAAGCTGGTCCTGAAGCACATGAGGTGTGACTCTGAGGTGGCTTGGTCAGCTGTGTGTTTGCACAGCAAATCAGTGCGCAGTTGCATTGATTTCACTGTATGTGTCAATTCAATGGGCTCAGTGCTTCCAAGTCCAAGGACAAAGCAAGGTACAGTTCTACCAAAACTACCAAATGTTTTAGTTATAAACCAAATCTTCCAAGCTGTGCCACTACAAAGATAATGGTGACAGTAGTGGTGTTTTCACTGTTTTGAGAGCTGCCAAAGGCTGTTCTGTTCCTTTCTTTCCTTGCCTTGTGGAGTATCTTTAAATTCACCTAAAGTTCAGAACCTTGGGGTAGGACTGAAGTAGGGAATGTAGGACTAAGCACTAATGGACTTGCAGTAAAGAGGAGAGAGATACAATAAATAGCAGGCAGTTGATGAGCCAGTTGGAGCACGTAGAAGAAAGTGGGAGAATTCAAATTTGGGAGGCTGTAATGGGATTGTAAGACATGTATCATTGTAGTTCAGTTTGAAGAGGTAAGAATTGCCCTGGTGGATGGAAAGAGATGGATGGATGATTTCTTATTGAGGACTTTGGTCTGGGAAACTGAAGGATCTCCCTGGGAAAATCGTTCTGCCATAACTTTCTCTGGCAGTAATACCACCAGAAAGTGAGGCCTGAAAAAATTGTATTTGAGAATCTGAATTCTTTATTTTAGGTTCAATCCTCTTTCTTGTTGTCTGTAACTAGTATGCAGCACTTTTCTTTGTGTGGTGGTTAATACATTTTTAAATAAAATTTTGTCCATTTATTTAAACATCTTTAAAATAACAATAGTTTTCAACCAGTATTGCAAAGAATTTTCTTTAATCCTGCATTGCCTAATATTGTTGTCACTGCCATATGCAAAATATCTATTTTTTTTTTTTTTTTATTCCCCAAACCTTTTGCCTTAGTTGACTTTGATCTGTGACCCCCTGGATAATTTATGAATGATTAAGATGCATCTTGCTCTGGTTACCTCTATAAATGAGAACCCTGTGTTGTTTTATAGCATGAGTGTCTTCTCGAGGCTTTTCAATGTATATGACAACAGGACAGTTTTCTGATAACATCTTCTGTGAAATAAGATCATCTTGGCTGTCCTGGATCTGTTCTGTGGGGGTTATTAATTTCTTTGGATTTTTTTTTTTGTTTAGATCTAGTCATCCATTTAATATAACAGACTTGCTGAAAAGCAGTTTTCCAATACATTTTAGGACCAAAATAATCCGTTTCCTAGGATGAGGAGTGTAGCATTTTTAAAGACTGTTTCTGCTGGCCTTCATTGATATGGTCGAGAGCACACTGCTTATACCTAACTGTTGCAAATAAACTGATAAATGCTGTTTTAATGAAGCCCGAATAGATGCAATTTAAGCATTCACTTCCTCATGTTAGCTGCACTAGGGGAAAGTTGTACAGAAACCTATCTAAAAAAGAAATAGCTGTTTCTCTGAGGGAGTCAGGATTGGTTCTCAGGGAAGTATATGTTTTCCTGTGATCCATGCTGACAATTTCTGAAAGTTAAGTAAAATGGGAGACTGAGGTGTTTGGCTTTGCTTGTCCAGCAATGTAAGAAGGCCTCATGGTATAAAACATTGCTGTGACGTTGGCAGAGCAGCAGAGCCTGCAGCCAGTCCTTTGTCTGAGATGGGAAATAAGTTCAGAGTGGTGCCAATTCTACATGTAATAGCTTGTACACCACTGCCAGAGTCACTTCACTGGCTCAGTTAAAGGCATATTGGACCGATTAAAAACTCCGAAATGGAGAGATTATCTTTTTTTACAGAACCCCACTCTGACTTTGACCTTCTGGTAATGCCAGAAGGTAACAATGGTGGTGGCAAAAGAAATGTTTTGGAGATTGAATATTTTATTTCTGTATGCGGAGAATTAGACCTAGCCTAAAAATAACAGTGTTCCACTAAAGCTTTGCATAATGCTTGATACAGGAATTTAAACTTACAAACCCCCTTATTATGCCTTAGAGATTTATTTAAAGTTCTCTGTTTTCCACACTCACGGAAAGGGGTGCAGAAAATCAACACATGCACTGTTGTGAGAATTGGTGTCAGGATTAAGATAAAGATAAAGAAAATTACAACTTACTTTTTATGAGACTATCCCAAGTCTCATAAAACTGCATGTGCATTTTCAAGTACAGAACTTGATTGGTTTTGTTCTAAGCACTGTATCCCCAAAATCTCTGAGATGTAACTTTAAGCAAGGAAGAGGAGGGCTCCTCTGTCAAAGGGGAGAATGTTTAGAGGACCCATCCTTTTGCAAGAGGAAGAACAATACATTTTGTGGTGATGGTTTCAGATGTCCAAATTGTCTTCATTTTAATATCGTTATTAAAATGAATAAAATATAATTTAAGTTTAAGGAACAACAAAAGGAAGGAAAAAAGTCAGGAGAAAATGAAATCCCCATTGAAAAAAAGTAAGCCAAATTTAATTAGATTACTGTAGTGTTTCAACACATCTCTGTTCCTCACCCTAGTACAGGCAGTAAATAATCTGTGATGCTCTAAGGGTTTGCGACTTTATAAAGCTGCCATAAAACAGCTCTTTTGCTGCATCTTCAATGCTTTTTAATCAATGAGTGTCTTCAAGTGAACATTGGAAAAATCTGTCAAAAATACTAGCATTACTTACTGTAACATTAACTAGATAACTAAGTTACTCAATTAACTAACCTCACAAAGGGTTGTGAGCGAAATCTTTGCCAAATTTTAAGTATGTCTGGGTTTCGTTGTGACTATGGCACGTGTTGTTCTGTAACCGCTGGTGCAGTTATAGGTAATAGCATCATTTCATGACATTATTAAAATGTGTATGGGCAGGCTTATTAAATAATTCAAATATAAAAAGTCTGGAGTCACAGTTATCTCATTTTTTATGGAAGGCTAAGGGCCTGTTGGCTGTTCTAGGAGTTAATTACTGCGTGCATCATTTGTATTAGTTTAAAACCAAAATTTTTCGTTGCTTGTATCGGGTTCTGTGGGAAGTTAAGTCCTGACCCAGTGAAGTGCTGAAAGGAGAAGGGCACATGGAGGGTAACCTGTGTCATGAGTGTACTAACTGGGGCTAAACTTATGTATCTGGAACTATATCAGGAACAGTGACTGTTCTGCCAGCAAATGTTCACATCTCTGCTTTGTTTTTCCAAATTACTTTAACTGGCATGTCACTACTGTATTTAGCTGTGCTGTGTAAGTGAGCATTGAAACAATCTATTCTGGATCCCTCCAGAGTGGCTCTTTATGCAAATTCGTGGATTTTTGTTTGATGGAAGAAACTGTTTTTGGAAAGCAGAATAGAAGTGCCTAAATGAACAGAACAAAAATGGAGTTTTTTCCAACGCGGTGGAAAGTTCTGGTGCGAACAGGACATTTTAAGAAGCTCTATTTCTAACTAGAAAGGTTAAAATGTTGAAATAACTGAAAAATGTAGAGTAAAATACCTCAAAATGATAAAAATTTCCCCGTTCTTCTTGGCTGTTCATTAATGCTACAGGTTCTATGCAACTACTTCACCTGAGGAAAGCTTTTATGTTGTACTAATATTTAAAGTTCAGTGAAGATGTATGTCTCCAAATAGGATGAACATTATTTGCTGTAATTTTCTGACTTTCTCAAACTTCTTTCTTCGAATTAGCTGAGGGTTTTTTGGGTTTGGTTTTTTTTCTTTTTTTATTTTGGTCCTTTTTTTTATTTTTATGGTTACTGTCTGCCTTCTGCTCTGAAAACAGTCTGTACTTCTTAAGAAAACTATGCTTGAATTCTAATGCAAATTTGATATCGTCAGCTCTCTACAGCTGTTCTAATTCTGACATCTTCCATCTGCCTAAATAAAAATCACAATTTTTGCGTTTGTACTGCCTTGTCAGGTATACTGCTTCTTTTTGTTTCACATTAATTTTTAATCTTGCTTCTCTTCTCCACACAATCTTAAGCTTGTTGATCTGGCTTCTCGCTTTTTCTGTTATCGTTCTGCTCTCAGATATTTATTTTGGATATGAAAAATATATGTTCTCTGGAAAGATGTGATACTTAATGGCAGTATTTAGTATCTGTTGCCAGCTGACTCCTGGGAAATGTCTGGGCAAAAGTTTGCCAGACGTCTGTGGGTTGGGTCCCTCTCCTGAGTGACTCAGAAGAGCAGAATTGAAGGAGAGCAGATTAATAAATCTTGTGTTTCCAAGACAAGCAGAGAAGCTGATGTGTTAATGTGTAAGGAAACGTTTCAACATTCAAGAGAAAAAAAAAAAACAAACAGCACCAGAACCACACAGATAAAATGCTAAGTTTTGCTAACACTGTGATGGAGATGTCTCTGTAAAGATATTTGTCAACTACTGACTTCGTTACTGAAAGTCAGGGGGATTTTGTTCTCGTCAACACAGATATAATTTTGAGAAAGGACCCACTGGCACAGAATTTAAAGAAAAGAGCTATAGTTTTTAGTGAGAAGAGAGACACTGAATTCTGCATATTTTGGACCTGAAAGATATGTGTACTTCATCTGGAGAGACTATATGAAGTAAATGTGCGAGTGGGGAGGATATATTTCTCAATGCATCTATCTTTCTCTTTTGAAAAGGTCATGTCTTGACATTATGCCTCTTCTGCAATTTATATGCATAGAATGATAACACGCTTTGAAATGCTGCTTTGCTAAAGAACATTCTGTACTTTGAGCTATTACGTGGCAATTTATAATGTATTTTTTTATTCATAAACATGTTTACAGGCAAGTAACAACAGTTGAGGAATGCTTTTTAGTACATGTTCTCTTGATTCTCTAAGTATTGGCTGAAAAAAGGACAACCCCGGGAAAGCGTAGGGAAAAATTAGGAGTGCGAGTATGGAAAAATATTTCTTTTTACAGCTGTTATGAGTAGTTCTGTGATCTGTGAAAGGCCCCTGTCAGTCCTTTGTTTATCAAAGCAGCTGTGTGTCTTTGATCTCTACTTTATAATAGTCTTTTAGGTACAGATGAATGCAAGTCACTGCTGAATACAACAGGGAACCTACTGGGCATTATTTGGAGGCTCAGGAAGATCGGAAACAGTGGCTCTGGATTTTTATGGTTCTGTGCAGTATTGCACCATGCTGACAAGAATCAGTTGGGTTCCCACATTTAAAGTCTTTTCAATCATCTGGAGCAATAAATAGGACATGGATGCATGTTGGTTTATATTAAAAATAGATTATTTTTTAAAAAGCTGCCTACTTAAAAGTTTAATGTATTTGAATCAACTTTAGCTTAATATTTAAAATGCGTCTATTTAAAATATAATGTAGGGAGGAGCAATCGATACCGATGAGGAAAAGAAACAAGTCTTGTGAGCAGACCACTGAAATATTGCACCTTGACAACTTAGAAACTTTATTGACCACAAGCACGCAAGGGCTTGCTAAGTTGAGATTTAACACTTAGCTCCAGGAGCGTGTGGTACTCGAGATTTATGTCAACCTCAGTGACCTAACCAGCCAGGCTGTCTTTAATCCTTCTCCACTCCCAGCACTATGAAAATGACTGCTGACTCTTGAATTCATTGGTAGTATTTACAGCTCTGGCCTGAACTGCTACCATGTTCTGTAAATGTTCTGCTTGTGGATAAAGAGCTATCTGCAAAAATCTTTATTTGTGCTGTCATTTTTAGGGTTTAGGTTTTATAAATTAAGTGATATGGCTTGGTCTTCAAAGCTTTTACTAACAATTACAGCTAATTTATCTCACTTTCCCTCCAAATCCTTCACTAATTTAGGTTTTCCTAAAAGCTTCTATCTTTTTATCAATAATACCCATCTATTTAAGCTCTCATAGCTTTGTCCAGTCCAGGAATTGTACTTTTTCAGACCTTTGCAATCATTACAACATTAAATGTGTCAGAAGTGAAAGGGTATCATAGAATTTATGTTCTAATGATCTTGGGAATTATAAGTTCCAGCCGGCCAGTTTTTTGTCCAGGGTACTTGGGGCATGACACAAATGAAAAAATAAATAGCAGATTTCTGTATATAGCACAGTGAATGCTTTTAGAAATCTACTTATTTATAAACAAACAAACAAGCAATATATATTTCAGAGAGAAACTGAGAGCCTGAAGGAAAACTTGGAGTACAAACCACAAAATTTTTTTGGGGAGTGAAGCATGGAATTTTTGCATACTAAAGTTCTATTGTAATTGATGTTTATCATGTTTTAATTTTCTTGATTTCTGTTTCATTTCAGTGAAATACAGAGATGCTAATTCAGAAGAACCATTTGGCTTCTGTTTAACACACTGGAGTGCTACTGTTGTAGATTTACCCTAGACTTTGCTAGCTTTTAGTCAAACCTGGTCAAGGAGTTCAGTATCTAAACAAAACTGTTCAAGCCTTTGAGAGAGGGAGAGTGATTTTGGGGGGTTGTTTGCTTGGTTTTTGCTTTTTTGGGTTTTTTGGGGGGTTTTTTAAGTAGCAAAATGTCTAAGGAAATTATTTTATCAGGTCACAGTTCTACTCCATAGATTTCACTCATTCACTCACTCACTCTCATCAACTTTTCCATCAAAACATCTGAGTGGTCTGGCCTGGATTCCTGGTGTTCAGCACAAAGCCAAGGGCGTGCTGGGTGTGAAGCCCTCACTGCATCTCTTGGGCTCCTTTGCTGACAGTGACAAACCAGTCTCTGGTCTGCTGCTTTGTCCTCATGTTCATAAGTCAGCTCTTGTTATGGTGGTTACTTTGCTTCAGAGTTTTGCTAACTTCGGGCTCTGCAGCTCTTAAACAACGAGCAGCAACCGCTGCCTGTTTTCTGTTGGGAAGGTACGTGTGCCATCTGTCTCTCCATGTTCCACTAGCAGGAGAATGAGCTGGTGTGATAGACTGCAAGCGTGCTGCCATCCTCCTGTTGTCAGATTGCTGTCTTCTGTGGAGGGGATGTCTGTGCTCCTGTCAGAGCACCTGCCTCGACAGAAACAGCTTCTTCTTGATTTTTGCATCTGGGAATGAAGTTTTCGGAGTGGTTTCCCTTTGTTAACTGGAAGGACCACTTTTTAACGCTGATAGTTCTGCTGCTGCTTTTTCACATACATATTTTCATTTTTTATTCACTCATAAGTCTTAGTCCCATTACAAATCTTTTAAGTATATGTAATATATAAATCATAGTGAAATCCAAACTTGCACTCCTGAAATCTGCAAGTCAGCTGTTTCTGTTCATGAAGGTGTCTGGAGGTGTCACAGAGGTGCTGGAAGTTGACTTAAATTCTGTAAAGTTGCGTTTCATTTTTTTTTTCCCTTCTCCTGAGTGCTTACACAGGTTTTGTTGCTTAGATCCTAGTTCTGACACAATTATGTGTCAGCTGGTTATGTTCTTTATGCATGCATTTGCCCAAAATTAAGGAACTCGGCGTACCTTCACCCTCCTGCTCTGAAAGGTCTGACTCCATGGGCTTTGCAGGAGAAGCTGGCTGATCACAGAGCAGTGACAGTCACTTCTCACAAAGAACGGGCAGGAGCCAGGATGGTGTTTAGAATGTGGGAGGGAGGGTTTGGTTCTTCAGGAGAATAAAATTTCTATTTTACTTTTTTTGGGTGGGTACAGGCAGAGCCAGCTTCTTCTCTGCATAGAGAGAATTCTCTGTCTGTCTTGCTGAAGCCATGATGCTGTGTGAAACTCAGATTTGTTCTGATAATAGAACAGTGCTGATATTCAGGTAATTGCTGTGCTAATATACTAGTTCTAGAAAAAGCATGACTAATGGCCAAGACCATGAGGACAGAGGTTCTGGACTGCTCCTGTATTTTCCCTGGTGGTGTTCATGTAAGTATTGAGCTTTAATGCTCACACCCCTGTGTGCTCCTCTCCTGACTGGCTGTAAGTAATAATACAGAGACCATTTATCAAAACAATTCCACATGCAATATTAGTATTCAATACAAAAAGTGACCAGTATTGAAATAAAATTATCTCCCCATGCTTAGTTGACATAAATATCTAAATATACTTTGCTTCTGCCCACAATACATAGCTGTGGTTGAAAATCCTCTTGAAATTTCTTTTGTATTGTTGAAGGAAAATTATTTACTGTCATTCTTGTGGCCCACATATTTTTGTTAGACACAACAAAGATGTCAGGTATTTATCTCTATGCAATTTAATTTCTATTAATGTCAGCACTATAAGACAGTTCTGCCCTGCACTCCTTCTGTTGCAAGACTTTTGGACATTTGAACAGCTGATATAATATCTGATATAGTCAGAATTTGTTAAGTTCTATCTAGAATTGGATGAAGAAATAAAAAGGATCTTCAAGGTTTACACATACCCTTTAATTGAGTCAATATAGAAATCAGTTATTTAAAATGCTGACTGATTTAAGTAAGCAGGCAAATGGAGCTTTGTCTACCTTCCACCTGAATAAAGTTAAATACTAAGATTCTTTTCTTTTATCCTTGGGGTTTTGTTTTTGAAATCACTAAGAAGTGAAGTTTTAAACATGTTTTTTGCAAAAAAATCACAATTTGCATTACTCAAAGTAAACATCTCTGAATATGTATTTTTAATGCTAATTTCTTTTCCCCAGAAAACACTAAGCTAAATTTGAAAATAGTTTCAGCTGGCCTGAGATCACTTTGGATGAGTGCAGCAACACCTTCAGTCATGTTAAATGAATGCTTTTTCTTTTATTCTTGAATTACTTTTTTTTGTGCTGCTGTGAATGAGAACAAGAATATTAATACTGCATGTCCACACTTGCTTTATGCATTTTTACTACTGAAGGGTAAGTGTGCCAAGCAAAATCATTGGATTTCTGCCAAATAAATGGCCCTACAAAGAATTACAAAGCCAGGAGTAAATGGGGCCTAAATTAAATGCAGGCAAAGTGATGTGGGCCTAATAAATCACAATAGTGGGACGGTATAAGAAATTGTCTTCATCTCAGAATTATGTAGACAGTACTGGAGGCTATTTTGGTGTCAACAACAGACAGGAAACCCACATTTCAGTGGGAATGCTTCCGAATAAGAAGTGAACATAGAAGTTGAGATACTAACATTTTACATCTATTTTTACATACTCTTACGTATCTTGAAACCATATGATCTCTCTTTGCTTCAAACTCCAATTTTGTAATGGTCTCTGCTAATAGGTTTTCCAGTTCTGCTTTATTCACTGTAGGTAGTGCAGATTCATTTGAAGTATGACAGAGTTGCAGTTTGCATTTAGTCCTCTGAAGAAAAAGCATTCACATACTGTAACTTATAGCCCTCCAAAAAAACTCTAAGGCAAAATAAACTTCTCAAGCTAGTTTGTCGTACTCCTTTCTGACCACTAATTCTATAGCCAAGGAGGGAGGATCAGCTATGACATTTGTAAATAATCACCATTCCAACATTTTTATTTTCTTTAGTCTGAAGTGGAGAAATCTTATATGTCATATTGGGATTGTGCTAATTGAAATTGGTCTGGTTTTTTTTTGTTATATGGTGTTTTATTTAATGTGAGCAGGAGCATCATACTTCTGACTGGTATTGATAGAGAATAGGGTCGTTTTTCTGAAAGAACAATGTATTTTTAACAACTTTATCCTTGTCTGTTGAAAGGTGTTAAAGGGTGAAAGAATGCTATTGGAGAAGAATAAAGTACATTTATGGATGATAGGTTCCCTGTATTGGAATAATGACACTGAATTTCTGTTTCAGTCTTGATCCAAAGAGGTTTTGAACTAATTTTTCTTTTTCTCTTATATTGATTTTCTCTTTCTGACCGTATTAAATAAACATTGAAGAAAGTCTTCAGATGGTAAAGAAGAATTTCTTTCTCCCTTTCTGCTTATTTTTGGTAGATATATTTTTTAGCTGTAAGAGGTTTCTTTCAGGCCTCTACTTTTAAATGCTGAATACTCAAATACATACAAAGCAAATTGGAGGATTCATCAGACTTGCCAGGACCAAAGCAACTTTTTTTTTTCCAAATATGAAGTTATAATGCATTCCTGCAAATGTCACAAGAACAACTGACAGTTAGAATGATAGCAGATTCCCATGGAGTTCACGTCAACATTTTAGAGTATTGTCTATTTATTGCCTATTTAAATTAATATTTTTTGAATGGACAAAACAACCCAAGTACCTATTCTTCTGAAAGTATGATCCTGTGTTCTATATACGTTCCTGCTATTCATGGAGAAAACACTTAAAAGCCTTTCCTCTAATTTACTTTGATTCTCTCAGCCTAATATTGTTCCTTTTATTTGTTCACTTGGCATCTTAGAAAAGCTAGCTGTGTTATATTATTTTCTTCAAAACAAGACAAAACCTGTCAGTTCTCTCTCTATTAATATGTTATAATAGCTGTTTGCTTCCTGGGGGATGTTTGCATGGCAGCAGCTCTTCTTTACCCCCGTGATCCATGGATTTGTGAGTTTACAGATGGAACAGTTAGCAAGGCACCCAACCACAGGAGTTTTTCTGGGGTGACTTGCTGTCATTATGCTGGTATTATGTCAACCAAAAGACCTGAAAATTCAAAAGCTGCCATCCAGAAGAACTGGTGGTCTGGCAGTCTGTGGTTGTCAACCCGTGGCAGGCATTCCTGGATCAGGTGTGGGGACATCTGCTGGAAATGGTGGTGGAATCAACTGATCATTCAGCTGCCTCTCCTCATTTTTGAGCTCTTTCTGTCCCTTCTCCCTTCCCCTTTTCCTGACATGTAGCTATAGCTGCGACAGTCTAAGGACTTGGCAAGAAGACTTTCCTGCCTCCAAACCTGTCTCGTATTTCTGTGTTGGTTTCTCACTGCTCTGTGTGCTGTTGCCTATCACTTGGTTATTTGTCTCTAATTGTTGATTTTCTTCTGCTCTTTGAAACATTTTCCATTGAAACATTTTGATTCTAAATATTTTAAAGCTAGAGGAACTTTGAGATATCTCTGAATTTGTGCTAGAGGTAATTCCTGTAATGGTTTTATGGTTACTTCTTGGCTGAACCACTGCACCTGAAATTCATATCAGATGTCTTTAATGTCATGTAGATTAGGGGAAGAATGAAGTAACTCATGTGCGATACATCTGTGAGTATTTTATTTTTTAATAAAAAACTTTGACTAGAACTTCCAGAATGAAAGTTTTTTCAGGCATTTAATCAAGATGACAGTTAAAATATCAGCAAATTTGAAATACGGTAATTTTGCTCTGCATAGCAAATAAAAACAAGTTTTGGTTACAACAGACCAACTTGAAATAGTCTGGGATTTTAAACACACTTTGTAAATTATAAAACCTAGCAAAAAATTGAAAAAATTATTAAATAATTTTACAAGGAAACCACTACTTAGGAAAGAGTACTTTAGGAGTGAGGATGGCATACAAATTAGTAGTTTTTTGGGCTTTTTTTTAAAGTTGCCTGTATGGAATTCAAAAATGCTCTATTGTAGGGAGGCTCATTTACAGGGAAAAGTATTTAAAAGAAAGTAGAAGTTATCAGGTGTGGAGCCTTCAGAACTTGGGGACGATTGCTTGTGTCTTTTTTCTTTGATATCAATATATTGGATATCACACTGAGGAGGAAAGAAAAAGGAAGCAAAGGAAAATTGAAATTATAATTTCAAGTGAAATTACAAAATTTGTTTTGAAAAAGACATAAGTGCATGATAAGTGCGGGTGTGCACTCAATGCTGTGTTTTTTCTAACTGAAATTAAGGCTATAACTCATTTTGTCCTTTAGTAAGAGCAGTAGTCATTTTAGTACCTTTTTTTAATTTTTAGGAGAAAATTACTCTTCCTGTGGTATTCTGGGCTTCCTAATTTGAAAAATATGAGCACTCTCAATAAAGTATCTTTTATTTTTCTTATTTCTCTATGCATTTAACCTGTTATAATTACTTCACAGAGTCTTAAAGCACCTGTGCAAACCATACAAGTCCTTTGCTTAAGTAGGAAAAGGAATGAAGATCTCTTTGAACTTTCCCATCTTCCCCAGAGTTATATAAATTCATATAGTGAAATCATGGCCTTTTGAAATATTCTTTCCAATCTGTGCAGTACTATTCATGAAAAGCAAGCTTAGAGATAGCAAAATCTACTTATTGAATGCTTTGTTATTCACTGTAAACCACAAGAAATTAGGCAAGTATTTAAGTTCATACTCTACAGATGCTACTATTCCTTTAAAAAACTTTCTATTGTAATCTATTACTGGTTTATAGAGGAATTCATCTGTCTCAAGGCACAGAATTTAATCTGGTTTTTTTTCAATTTATTGTCATTATTCAAGATAGTGGAGAGAGCAGATTGCTTTGAAAGATGGCACAGGACTGAATTGCAAAAATGAAATGCACACAGCTACCTGGTCTTTGTGCATTATAACAGATGGATACCTTATTTATTAATTTCCTGATTAAGTGGCTTGGCATATAGGGCAGATATCACTCCGGGATAATTATATTTAAAATGTATAGAAAAGATTGCATTTGTGGACTTACATAATTCCGTAGTTAATAGAGTGAAATCTCAGGCTGATTTGTGCAACTTTTAAGGTGGAGTTGTAGTATGTAGAATACCCAACTTCTGCAATGATATTTATTTGACAGGAATAACTGTTGTACTACCTTGGAGTATGTCCAAGTGAAACATTTTAACCTTACTGTGGTGAAAAAAAAAAAAACCAAAGGAAAAAATTGCACATTTGTTAATCAGAAGGAAATAAGTGTATATTCTGCTTCATTGTATTTGGTGTATTGAATGACAAGAAGTTCAGTAGCATTAAATATACAGTGGTATAGAAATGAAGATCATGTCTGAATCTTTTTAATAACATTTGTACCTGTAACTAATGAAGAAGAAATGTAATACTGAAAAACAAATAGAAATTCTAATTAAAAGTAGATTTGTGTCAGTGAAAATTTACTGTCTCTCACAAGGTAACTCTTGACTTAAGTTAACATAAGAAGAGAGGGACTTCTGTCATATCCTAATTTTAACATTCTTGGAATTAAAGTTGCAGGTAGCATAAAGAGTTTCTTCAGTCGGAGGGGAGAAGAGAAAATCTTTATCAGCAGACAGTGAAATAATAAATTTTATGTGATTTTTTTTCCTTTTCAAACTTCTAACTTTTAACAATAATTTGTTCTAAAGGTGGCCTAGCTGCAATTTCACTGCATGTCTGTCTGGAAGAGAAGGAAAGATGTAGCTTTATCTAATCGATGGACTTGTTTCTTTATTTCAGTGAAAACAAGTAGAGACCTCATGTTTTAACGATGTTGCTCTTCATCGATCATAGATTTGTGAAGGGTACATTTGCAAACGTGTCCTGAAGGATGAACAGAGTTCAGGTTCCTACAGAGAATTTCAGGAATGGCAGTTCTTCTCCATGAATGACATTTTTGTCAATATTGCCTTCACCAGGCTGCCACGTGGCTGCTCTTAGATATGCCAATGGTAGCCAAAGGTGTAAGATGGATGTTCTGTTCACACAGGTAGAGCTTATTCACATTTCTGAGACTACATTTCCTAGAGCTGCCTCACAGATAGGAATATCTGTGATGTTATGGGTCCATCCAATGCTGCAAATTGGATGCACAAGGGAATAGGAGGGATTACGCCTTGAAATGTCTTGTATGCTGTGCATAAAGTCCAATATATGGCATATAAACCCTTCCTATGCCACTAATTGCTTTCAGTAAAAGTAAGTTTGTTGAGGACAAAAAGGGTAGACCTCAAGGGTCTACCAACTGAAGAATTTGCCATTGTTTACCTTTTAAATCCAATCTGTGTAGAGGGTGCTTAAATAAATATATACATGACAGTATTAAAAGACTATTAAATGTGTTGAAAGGCAATAAAAATCTCACCTTAGAAACTGTAAATTCAGAATTTCCCAACTCAGAGGTATTTTCCTTGATCTCCAGGTTTTGGGGAAATTCTTTTCCATACAACACCTCCAGGAGGAAAGAGGGGAGGAACTTGAGGCTTTGTGAGGAAGAATAAGGCATGGGGAAGCAATTCAGCATTGTTGCTTTACATTGTGGTATTGACTTTTCCTTCCTGAATCCTTGCTACAGGAATAGTACATAATGGGCATTGTTGCTACAAGTTGTTGATCTTTTAGCTGTGACATGTAATCAGGCCTGTGGAACATTCATTCCCTTACTAGTTTATCAGTCTGCCAAATTTGAAATGATTAACGCTTTATAACTGGCTAGATATGGACCACAGACAAAGGAATTCCACACTTCCAGGGTTTTCTCTGATGAATTTATAACGCTTTTTCTGAGATAAATGTTAGAGCTATAAGAAAAGAAAAACAAAAAGATCCAAACATAAAAATAGACCAAAGTAGAAAGTCAGCTTTAATGGAGGGGTTTTAAAATTCTTAAATTTAATATTTGGTTTTTATATAAAGAATAAATTGTAGGTGTTTAGACTACATATTGCTGATATATAAATTACACGGCAAACATTTGGAATAGTCCAAATGCACAATAAATGTACTGTTCAATGCAGCACCCTTTTGATATGAACACCAGACCTCCTGACTTTGATTATGTCTTTTCATATTTAGATTCTTATCACAAAGTTAATTTAATGCAAACTCTACTATTTCTGTATGAATGCTAGTGAAATAAATAATACTCAGTATTTATGATTATTAGTAATTTGTGTGTGTAATGGCACAACAATTTTATTTGAAATATATGTTGCTTTGTGTGTAAGTCTGAAATACATGTGCTTTATAGAAAATATTGACGTTGGTACTGGCACTGTGTAGTATGACCTGAAGTGGTGAATGCTTAGCTAAGGGAGTGAATCTCTTCAAAATTATCTCAATTCACTCCAGCAAGAATTGAGGTTTTGGTGCAGTTTTTTTGCTGGTACTAGTTCTGCAGGCTGCTGTATACCAAAGATGATAATAGAAAAACATTGGTTCTGGTTATAAAGCACACAATCATATGTGTATCTGGGTTTTAATAGGAAGTGGATAGAACTGCATCATTGCAAATGGATGAAAAAGAGTGATCTCTCAGGACTAGGTAGATGTTCTCTAACAATCAATTGTGCACTTTCCACTGCCTTGGTTTATTGAGGATGGAACTGCTCCAACTCTATTTGTTAATTGCTGTTTTATTTTCTCTCTCTAGCCATTTGTTGTAATGGATTGTGTGGTTGCTTTTTCAACACAGACAACAAACAGTAGCAATATAATTTTGTTCTTGTTCTGTATTATGATTATTTTTTGTAATTCCACAGATGTATTTAGTGTAGTGAAAAAGCAAGTGCACAAATCCAGACTTTGCTACAGACTGGAAAGCTGCCTGTCCCATTTTAGTACCTTGCTCAGCACTTTCTTTCACAGGATATGATACTATAAAATGAAATGTTTCTATGTCTGTTAGTGCTTGTACAATGGCTTTCAATTTAAATGTGAAAGAGGTCCCTAGATATAGTTTGTCACTCATGAAAAACAAAAGCAAACCAAAACCTGACAACAAAACCTAAACCCCACAACTTTTCTTAAGGAAGCAGTCTATCCATTTGGTGTTTGAGATGGAGACCCTTGCAGCATTTGGCACACTTCAGCATAAAGTAGTTTTCGCTGTTTCCTGCTTTCATTGTGTCAAGTCACATGCAGGAATCTGGGAAACTTCAGAAAGTCTGAATTGAAGGAGGTTGAGTTTTCAAAGAGGGTTTGTATTCATTTTTGTAGAAAGCAGGACAGCTTGCATACTCACACTGGTTAATTTACACTGCCAGTGTGAGAATCTAGTATTAGCAAGAGTGAATCCTTGGCAAGAAAATTTGGATGCTGGCTGGTAGACTGAGGATTTAGCAGAACATGGGCAGAGCTTCTGTGGATATATGCCCAGGAATTAACTGTTATCAATAAAAGTTGTAACCTGATATATCATTCATGTACCTTCCATTAGAATCAATTACATTATTTACATTAGTAATGCACCACTTCATCTTAATCGGAGTTGGCCCTGACACCACTCTAAAAGTGGAGATGCTTCCATTGATTTCCACAGCGCAAAACCAAAGCTGCTTTCAGCACATAACACTCAAAGAGCATCTCAGTAATTAAGGAGGGGGAGCATTTTCTCCTTTTAAGTAAATAAACAAGATGCTTGTGTTTAGGGAGACGTTCTGGTCATGAGGAATCTGGGACTTCCCTATCTGAATCCTGTTCTTGAAATTTCCATATGTGAGTGTTAAGTTGGTTTGCAAGGCTCGTGGAGCCTTTGTGTGCCTTTGCAGAATGTTGGATGGAGCCCATTTCCTGACCTGTGGCTTCATAACACGTGCTTCTCTACGGCGTCTTGTCTCCTGTTACCTACAGTGTATCGTATGCAAGGATAATTCCAGGTTGAAAAATGCTATGAAATCCTTGGATGGCTGAAGCCACATATCATGAAGCAGCAGATTATCTTGTTACTGGCAGAAAAATGCACAGGTTTTGAGTAGGCAGCAGTGATTTATTCAGCTAACACTAAGTCCATTGACTTCTGTAGCTATGTTGACCCCTTTATATCCATATAAAAATGAAGCAGAAACTTGACACTCGTGGTCTTGAAAATTGTCCCTATTCTGTAATCTCCTATTAATCGAAACTGTCACAGTTTTCAAGGAACGCTGATAATCTAACGTGGCTTCCTGTATAAAACAGGTCATTGGGTTTAGCTGAACTAATTTTTCTCAAATACCGTAGCCATTGTACTGTTTTCACTGTCCCACTTTTCATATATATAAATATATATAGATATATAGTAATATAGAACCTACCACATTTCACAGGAAATGTTTCCAGTAGCAAAATGATCTCCTTTTTGTAAATATGTGTCTTCACACCTGAATTGATCTACTTTCATTTTATTTTCCTTTGTGTTTGGGCCTTGTGTTACCTACCTTATTTCCCTGATGCATATAGGTACTTTTGAGCTGTGACAGTTCTCCACCTCATTGTTGACTCAATCATTCTGAATCCTTTGTATTTTTCTGTGGACTATACTTTCCAGTCTTTTGCTCACTCTTGCTGATCTTCTCTGTACCTTCTCTAACTTTTTTCTTTCTTCGTTGAAACAAGTATTTTTTCAGTTTTATAGCCTTCTTCTGTGGAGATTAAATTATTAAATGTTAATGTTTAACTAATAATCCACCAGGAACATACAAGATTTTCCAGAGGTATTTAGACTCTTCAGCTTCTTTTTAAATTAGAAGGCTCCAATTTCTATTTGGAATACATCTGTGTTTCCTGAAGAGTGACCTGATAAACATTTATATAAAAACAAGTAGAATTTGGGTACATTATGCAAGATTTTAACTACTGCCTTTTAAGTATGCACATTCAAAGTTCAACTGTTTCATCTTCGTAGTTTTTTCCTGTGTCTCCTAGGTCAATTAATACACATATCTCCACCTAATTATCCCTGATTTCCAGTCTGATGTAATTGCTACTAACTTCTGCTAGTAGAAGCAGGAGTATAGTAGGAGCTATATCAAGATTTTACTGTGGAAAATCTTGGACTGAATCTTCAAAAAAAATTTCAAACTCAAAAAAAAAAAACCAACCCACCTCGTCAGCTTTAGTCTAGCTATGATCAGACTGTGTTGAAGGGTATATTTCTTTATAATGATTTTACAGCACTTTAATGTCTTTCAGGCTAAGAGGAGTAACTAAAGGAATCGAAATTAATACTATGAAAATATATGAGAATATGTGTTACTTTCTTCCTGAAATCAAATCCTGTGGGGTTTTTTATGTGGTGTTTAAAGTAGCTAAGAAATACAGTAAAGGAAATGTTGCTTAAAACAGATAACTTGACATATACATTCACTATCCCAGTAAAAGTGAGAAAAAGATCCGTGAAACACCTGTGTTGTACATACAGAAAATGTCCAGAACGAGCAAGTGAGTTTCCTATGAAAGTGTATGTGGAATCCATTAGTGGGTTCAGATGAACTTGATGAGGTAATTTTTTTAATAGACATCGTTATAGATTAGTGTAACATAATTTAAATAGGATAAATGGAAATGGAAGAAGTAAATGGGTTGCCATAATATTTAAAAAACACTTACAGTGCTAGGAAACTGCTGAACAATTTTTCTGTGAAGAAATGTAAACAAAGCAAAACAAACATTAGGCATATTTCAAGTGGTGCTGAAGAAATTCTGTCTCTTCTGAAGATACTCCATATGAAAGGATGCTCATGGGAGATTTTTAACTACCTGCATCTCTGTTGAGTAGCACTTGCAGCAAATTAGCAAGGAAATTCATAAATTACAGAGTAGTCAGACTCGCTGAATGGAAAGTAGGGGATCCCAAAAGAGATATCCTGAGTCCATTTCTTGCTGACATAAAAGTGAGTAGAAATGGGGAAAATTGGAGGACTATATCATTAGTGACCAAAAAGTGAATTCATGTCAGAAAGGAATGCAATTTACTGATTAATTTAAGGCTGTAATTTCAGGAGGAACAGAAAATAACTATAGTGGATTAAGAGCAGTGAAAAATTAGTTTTAAAATCCAGGACCATCAGTGTATTTTGCTAGAATGATTAAGAACAGAGTGTGTTTTTCTTCAGGTTTAAAAAAGGAGTTTGAGTTAGAAGTAAATGAACTTTTGGAATACCTCAGTTGTGCTGAAGGGATGGTATATGAAAGGCCAATATTTAAAGCAGCTTTAATGGGGAAGATGAAATTCTGAATTAGTTCACGTGTCAAGAATTTTAAGTCTCCAAGACTCACTGTGGTTATAAGTACTTGAAACGTGAAGTCAAACGTGACAGTTAAGAATGGGGCAGGAACACAAATATATAGTCTTCAGAACAGCTTTTACAGGGATGACTTAGCAGATGCTCACAAGTTTGTATAAAGAAATATTAACCATAGTGGAGGGAATAGGGATATCCTGGAGTAATGTCCCCAGTTCTGGTCTGCAAATTTCAAAAAATATGTGAAAAGACTGGAGAGGGTCCCAAGAAATGCCACAAAGATGAACAGAAGAGTTGGATGATTTACCCCATGAGGAAAGACTGAAGCAGTGTAGGGTCTTTTCTCCCTGGTGATGAGAAGACTCCGGGGGAACCTCATCACAGCTTTCCAGTGCTTAAAGGGCAGCTACAAACGGGACAGAGGCTCTTTCTTCACAGGGACCAGCTTGGAGAAGACAAGGAGCGATGAGTGCACATTGTACGGGAAGAGGTTTTATTATTGATATAAGGAATGAACTTGGTAAAATGAGATCAGTCACTAGAATAATCTCCCCAGGCATGTGGTAGAGTCTCCATTGCTGGAAGTTTTCATGAAGCCATTGGATAGGGTGCTAGGTAATCTCAGGCTCCCTTTCCCATAAAACATTAGGTCAGCTGATCTGCTGAGGTCCCATCCAACCTGGAATTTTAATGACAAGCAAATGGAGAAAATCCAGGAGAAAATGTTGATTATCATAAAGACATTTAAATTTGTCAAGTAACTGTATCATTATAGACCATGGTCTCTGGTGTGTGAAAGGTACAGGGTATGTTTGGATGAGTTTGGGCATCTAATGCGGTTAAGAGGTACTAGAGAAGAAAGGAGGAACAAAGACAATTTTCCTTTCCTAAAGCATCTGTTTTGAAGCATTTGAAATGAAAATGGAAAGATTACCATCCAATGTATTTTGATTATCCATTGTATTTTGTTATTAATATGTTTATTAATAATCATTTGTGCTTAGGACCAAGTATCCAAAATGATTCATATATGAGGGTTAGGGTTTTTTTCCCCTGTGAAATATCTAACTGCTTGCTTTCCTTAATTGGAATATTTGGTTTCATAAATCTTTTTTGGTGATATAACACCAAAGTGAACGTTTGCTCACAGAAAACTCTGTGATGGGGAAAGGAATTTTCTGAGCTCTTTTTTCCAGCAACAGCAAATATTAATTTCCCTGACAGTTATTTGGAACGTGTAAGGCAATACCGCACTCCAAGGAAGACCAACAGCATTCAGGCACGGAAATTGATATGCTGAGGGAAAAGGTCTGTTTTTTTCCTGAACAATAACTATAAATATTTGAAGAGTATAAATGCTGAAGCACAGCAGCACAACGGGAGTAATGCGATGGGATTACTAAAGTGAAAATTTAGATTGGATGAGTTTTAGGAAAAAATGATTGACAGTGAGAATAAATTATGTAGTGGAGCACTTTCCCAAAGGTATTGGTAAAAGCCGTGTATCGGTCTTCACTGAGATACTTCAGAGTAGATTGTATAAAGAAGCAAAAGCTATTCTGCAGGGAAACATGCTGTTCTTGGAGAGCTGTGCTGGAGGACTTAATAGATTTGCTACAAGTCATTTCTGTGAATCATTTAGAGATGTGTTACGGATTTTTTTCTCATTGAAAGTAGTTCTGTAACGTTTCCTACTCACCCTACTCAGTGGATCATAGTGAGTTTGTGTTCATCACAGACTTAGTAAATCAATATCCCATAACAGTATTTTATATTCATTATTCATTACACTTTTGTGAAATAAAATGTTTTAAAGAGGAGGAGGAAATTGGGAAGTGTGAAAGATGTGGGATGTTTGTGTTCTGGCACAGGGAGTGTGTGAGGAGGGAGTTCTGGAAGCTTGCAGACCCAGTGACGTGATTTCACTGTGACCTGAGTTTCATCCTTTATTTCTAGTATTTTTCTTCCTACCTTCCTAAAACTGTAAGTGTTCTGGGTGCTAATATTGTCTGAAAAGTATACAGCTTGGAAGGATACAAAGGAAATTATCACAGAAGGTATTAGGAGTATACTTCCTTAAAAGACATGACCTTCAAAAAGAGCATTTTTTCTCCCAGATGGGACAATATTTCTTCAAGAACTTGTGGATGCTTTGCATAGGCACAAACTGGATGAAATTACTGGAGACTGGGGAGTGCAGATGCCCAGAGAACTGGGTCATCACAGGGAGTTTTTCAAGTATTTCAAGAATTTATTCCTCTTCAATGCATATAGTGTCCTGAATATTTACCTTTGAAACTCCAGTGGGAAGGACACTCATTTGATACTGAATAGCCCTTGGTGTTCACAAACTTTCGATGTAGGTCTCCTGCTGTGGAGGCTGGAAGGGATGTGTATTGAGTTATCAGTTTTATATTATTCCTTTCCACTTTCAAGAAATATCTAAGAGGAAGAAATTAAAAGTACTCATGGAGGCCTTTTGGAACTTTGATGTGGACTTGAACAACATCACTGGTCAATTGTGTCCATGGCCTTTTCCTTGCTCTTTTTTCCTCTGCCCTTGCCAGACTTGGAAATAACTGAGTTTCCTGAGCCTCTAGATGGGATGCTTAAAATAATTACCAATAAGGAACAACATGTTCCTTTTCATTAATGCCATTCTTATGGAGAGTGCTTATTTTCTGCTCCAAAGATGGAAAAAGAAATTTTAGTCTTCCTCCCTTCTCGTTCCTTTTGTCCAGTGTGCATATGTTTTTCAGATGATACAAGATGCAGGTCAGCCACTGCTTTGTTCATAAATATTCATACCTATATAGATGGGGAGAAAAAAATAACTGGCAGGTTAGCATAAATTAAGTATTCAGCACAACTCAGCAACATCAGGATTAAAATGGAAATATGCAAGATACAGGAAAAGCTGTTCCAAGAAAATGTTTGAAAAGAAAATACTTCTCTGTATTTCATCTGTCACTATATTTGGGGGGAAAAGCCAGAATATTTTGCTCTGTGTGAGATAAGGCAAATTAAAAAGATTGCAAAATGCAGATTAGGTTTCAAGAGTCAGCCAATAAACTGACAAAAGTATCTGGAACCTGGCAGGAAGATTTTGATGAGTCTTGTTCCTCCAGAATCATAGAACAGAAATTCTCAAAATGTCATTTTCCTGGGCATTGTAAGGCTGCAAACCTGATTTGAGAGTGATATTTAGATGTTTGTTGCCCATATTCTCTGCTTCTTTAGTCAAGATTCTCTTTCCGTTACTGGAAATAGTAATCTTTTTAAGGTCATTTAATCCAAAACCGTAGAAAGTAAGTGGATTCTGTTCCTGTGATGTCTTGCACGTTAACTAGGGATACATTATATTAGCAACAGCTATTTGATGATGCATTATACTAACAAATAAGATCATAAAGTTCTGTGAGAACATGTAACTGTAATGCATCATCAGAGTCCAGAACTGGCTGGTAAAATCAACAAGCATGAACATCTTGTCAGCTTCCAGGTCCTTTCAACCTTTGCTCACAAGATATACTCATTTACCACTGCTATCATGTTACTTGTTTCTGTTGGAGAGACGTCTGTCTAATCTGTCAGGAGTTGGCAGATTTGTTCTGTGCTTTTCCAGCAGAAACTCTGCTTTTAGGGACACTCAGTTTCATGCCATTTCCTCAATTATGTTTTTGAGTTGGGGGAAGGTTAGGTTGGATACCAGGAAATGGTTCTTCCCCCAGAGGGTGGCTGGGCACTGGAACAGGCTCGCCAGGGCAGTGGTCACAGCACCAGCCTGACAGAGTTCGAGAAGCGTTTGGACAACGCTCTCAGGCACACGGTGTGACCCTTGGGGTGTTCTGTGCAAGGCCAGGAGCTGGACTCGATGATCCCGATAAATCTCTTCCAAATCAGCATATTCTGTGATAATTCCTGATAAGTCAGGAAATAGATAATTTGATTCTGTTTGTTCTGTTAGGTTTGGGGCTTTTTTTATATAAAATCTATACTGTTGCAGAGGAAAAAGGTCCCCCGAAACAAGTGTTCTCTTTCCAAGACTAATTCCAAGGAATTTCACGTGTGTAAAAGCTGTTGAGGACTGAGATACTTCTTTGCCATTTAGATGGTGCACATTTTCCAAGCTTTAACTGGACAGCTTGAAAGCAATAATGAGACAAGAATTATTTCTTTACTTCCACCTAGTAAAGATTAAATATATGCTTTAAAACATTTTAATGAACAAGATTTGTAGAAATATAAAAATCCATATGTGCCTATTGAGCCAATCCCAGTGTCATCTAATTGTCAAACTAAAACTACCAGGTTTTTAACTTTTTTACAATTGTTTCACAATTGTTTCAATAAGCTTAGCTGAAGGCTAGGTTGATATTTCCCCCAATTTTTCACAAAACATGTTTAGCATATATTTAATAAGAATCAAAATGGTGTTTAAAAAAAATCTAAACCAGTTACCAAGTCTATTACTTAAATATTTTAGTGTTCTAGTATGCTAAAAAGAGCATATTCTTTCATTCAAAAGTCCATAGTCAGTTTTTCAGGTATTTGCAGCTCTAGATATGTATCTAGTCTAAAAAAGTGCTTATTTTGATGTCAACTGAGAATTGTAGCTTGTAGATATTTGTTATTTCTTTAGTTACATGTGCAGCTCAGATATCTTCAAACTTACAAATTATAAGATTATGCCTAGGAAGAGAACTATAAAATAAATTGAAAATTCATTTAGGTGCTTTATTTGGTTAAAAGCCTCGGTATTTTGGTTCAGCTGTGAATATGCAAACAAAATTATGAGCATGTCTGACACCTTAAAATTTTGCAGAAATTCTTCTTTTGTATCTGTGTTTGGGGGTTCCATTATTATCAGTTTCAAGAACTGAAATGCTGATGCAATCAAGCTGGTAAGAAAATCTCTGGTATTATTTCAGCTAAATAAGTATAACAGAGATGAGCAGGAACACATTTTTTCTTTATTTTTTTTTCTCTGACCAAAGAAATAAATCAAAAAATCTTGGTATATTAGGATGTTTTGGAAATTGGTCCCAGTTTAGTGGTAGTAACCTATTTTGCAATTCATTGTGCCAATGATGGAGAAGAAAATGGTAGTGTTTTGCAATCCCCAATTCAGTTATGAAGTAAATGCCAAACTTAGCTAAGTAATGGATAAGAGCAGGTACTCTGAGTCAAAATAAATCATATTAATCAGTATGCCAACCTTTCTTTTTGTACAGGCTCAGAGGAAGTTGTTAGAAAACATAAGACTTGTCAAGTTTGTCATTCCTGCGAGACAGATTTAGAAATAACTTGAATTACAGAAAAAGTCATGCCATGAGACCACTGTATCTGTTGAGTCAGGTTATTAACATCAAAGGCTGCAAGGAATTTGAGTTACCGAGCTTGTATTTTGAAAATGTATTGCCACACTCAGCTAGGGGCCAGGTTTCACAAGATCAAATTATTAATGTTACAGTTTCTGAGAGCAACATTCCTCCTGCTAGCCTCTTGGTGTTTTTCATCTTGGTGAAGCACCTGTTTGAAAGCCAAACACTTCCAAAGACTGGATGATGCCATGGGTGTGACTCCAGTCCAAGCAGATAGAGGGAGGCCTCCTGGTTCCTGCCAACATCACACAGGTACACACAGCAGGATTTAGTCACGTGCCCTGGTGTTATTTATTGGTATATATTAGGATTAATACCTTATATAGGTATTTTTTCACAGTATTTTCTTTTGTGCTTACTGAATATTGTATTCAAATCTATTTTTTCAGTCAGAGTGCGACTATTAACTTATTTTCTGTTGAAAGGTAAATGCTTTTATTCTTTGTAGGTACAATAATCATGAGGCCCACACCGCACTGATTTTTGCCTTCTTATCTCTTATCTGCTCCTGAATTAAAGTTTTTGTTAGTCATCATCAACTTCTTGCTAAGTAATCCTGAATCAGCCATTATATAGGAGGCTTTCTCACAATCATTAACCAGTACAAGTCACTTCAGCAAGACTAAGGCCCCACTACAGAGAGCAGAATCTTGAAAGTAATTTTGTCAAACTTTTCCAAAGGAAAATGAATGCTACATCTCTTTGCATAATCTTGTATTGTTTTGTGAAATGGAGTTGTACTGAGATAAACACAAGCAATAGTTACTAGCATAGATGTGGCCACCTAATTCTTTATTTAGGTTTCGTGTATGCCCCTTACGATTTTTTTAATATATGTATAATTCAGCACATGCCATGTGTAGTCTCAAGAAAGTATTTTAATGAAAATAGAAAATCCTTTTTTCCTGACACTTTTGTCCAAGGAAAAGCCTATTTTCCTCCCACTTTTCTGAAATGGTATTTGAGAACATTTCAAAATATGTTTTATATTTAAAGTAGCTTCAAGTTGAAGTGTTTATTTGAAATGGAAAAAAAAATCAAAAAAATCTATCAGTGAAAACAAATGTCAGAACATTGCTGAGACTCTCAATTGATGTACCCAAAGACATGGGGAAGTGATAAACGCTTAATTGCACTGTCTACACTTTACTCAGAATTACTTCTCTTCACAGCTATTTAAAAAAACCCAAAAGAATGTGAGGAGGGTTTATTGTGACAAATACACATAATCAAAAATATTTTGCAGAACAATATACTTTTAAAAGCTTGCGTATGTGTTAAATTGCAATAAGCTGCAATAACTTGTGTAAAGGTACTTGTTAGCAGTTCATTTTGTATGGCAAGCTGCTCTTCTGGAATAGTTTTAGATGAACACTGTTGTAGTGTTATATGGTTTTTTCTGATCATCTCTCAGAAGAATTGATTTTGCTTGAGGCTGAGGACCTCTCACTCAGTACCAAACCAAAGGTAAATTGTGTTGCCTGACATTCCTTTAACATTAGGCTGACACCAAAGTCTCAGGCTTGGAGGTCATCAGGCAGAATCAGACCCTTTAAACACCATACTTAAATGTGCTCCGTTGCATTCTCTCACTGCAATGAGATGGCATGTCTTGAAAACCAAATAACACATCCCTCTTCCTTATCATTATGGTGGTAATCAATTTTAATTAGTTCAACCAGTCTATTTTGGAGGACAGCTACCGCCTCAATTAAATTTATTAACATAAAGCCAGCCCATAGGTAGTCTGTGGTTAGAGATGCCTTTAAATATAAAATTAATTAATTATTTTCTTGAAAATGTCTATTTGCTTTTAGCCAAACACATTGTGAACTATACAGAGCAGTTTTTTGATGTTGGAAGAGCCCTGCTTTTCCTCTTGCTTCTATGCATGAGTACTGTTTCTTCATTTGTCATTTCAGAAAATATAGGCTGTTTAGAAAAGGAATGTGAGCACAGAACTGAGTGCAAAGGAACACAGTTTCAGCGGTCTTGAGCTGCACCTTTCTGTCATTGAACAGTGGCAAGAGAAAAGCTGCCTCTGAATAACATGTGGTGGTTTGCGTTGCAATTATAGTAATAACCCTGAATGCAAAAGTACCACAGAAAACTTATCTTCCAATTGTCATAAGTATCTGAGAAGGCAAAGATTGTTTCAAAACACTGATGTGAAGATTTGTTCATGTTCGGTACTGGAAAGCTAAAAGGATGCATTAAAAGGATTATGAGGATTCAAAAGAAATTGCAGGTGAAGGTAGGGAAGGGTTTTCCTGGATGTCTTCTGGGAATGTACCGAGTATAGTTAACAGGTGGGAATTTGATTTTTATTTTAAAACTATTTACCTACCTTGGTAGAGCAGAATTTAGCCAACAACTGCATAAATTATTGCTATATTGATATCACAGAAAATCAGAGAGCTGTTAAGCTAAGGGGGATCTGTGCTGGCTCTCAGAATGGGAGAAGCAAAGTTTCTACAGCTTGTCAACAAGTAGCCAACCTCAGTGAACCAATAGTCAGCCAAGAGAGCTGAGAGGGAATGAGGTTTCTGTATGGAGGCTGGCCAAAAGTTCATAAAAGAGGGCCATTTTCCCCTCAGTGGAACAGAAGGTTCTTTCAAAGCAGGAATTGGGAAAACGGAGATGAGTCCAAACCAGAGAGCAGCTAAAAACACCCAGAGCCAAGAGCCAGCTATTCAGCTAGAGGCTGAAGTAACCTATACAGGTGAGAGAGAAGAGGAAGAAAAAGTCGGTTGGGTGTTTATTATTCTGAGAAATAATAATTTAAGAGTCATAAGTTGGCAGCTACTAATAAACTTACTGGAGAGGCTGAAGGAAGGAAGGAAGGAAATCTAGTGAGGGGTGGAATAAACCTCCCTCATTTCACCAAAGGATATGTAGAATTGACATTCTGCATTTAATTTGAAGCCTACAGTTCTTTTCCTATGTTTTCAATCATTTTTACTATGGAAAAAATGTTTGTTCAAATATTTCAGATGTTCAGGGTTAGGTGTGTCGGTAACTAAAATTTTTAATGAGTTTCTGTTAGTTTGTCTTCAGATTTCTGACCTACCCTACTTGGATTGTGTTGAGCTCATTTTAGCTTTTCTTTTTAATTTGAGATTCATAATTTTTCTTTTTTTTTGTGACAACTTCCTTTTTAACTCAAATGACTCTTAGTCTAATGAAAGGTAACTCAGTTTTTAAGTACATCTGTCATGTTGCCTTCAAATGCACTTGAGTTGAGATGTTCCTTAGAACATTAATTTTTGCATATATATTATCTTTTCCTTTTTTCATTATTTGCTTCTGTATTTTCTGACCTTGAATTTAAGCTTTAAGGGCTAAAGATAGAGAAAATCTAGCATATAATGAATATTTTGCTAAAGAAATAAGCCTTGAACCCTACAATAGTAATGATTGTGTTCTGCTTTACAGTCCCTCTTTCTTGTAGTCCTTAAAGAGCTCTTTTGCTTGATCTTGGCTAAGAATGGTTAATGGAGAAAGAGGAAAAACAGTACATTTCTGGCTTTGCTGCAGAATTAGTCTTTGGTAACTCTTATTGCACTGTGAAAGAAAGAAGAGGAAAAAGCTGAAATCCAGCATGACAGTTGAGTCTCCTGTAGCCCTTTCCTTTCCCAAACAGTCATTGGAGGTAGCATATAATTTGTTTTCTTTCTTAGACTCTATACAATATATTAATGCAAAGTGGCTTTTGCCTTAAATGATACATTTTGTTTTCCTTTTGGTGTTTCCTGTTTCTCTTATTTTTGCTTCATGACTTATGTCTTAGTAAAGGCTTTATCTTTACTAGAGAGCCCATAGAGCTTTTGTGGAACAAACTTGTCCCCAAACTCTGCAATTTAGCTGTTGCCAAGAAATTTCTATGAGTCTTTGCCA
>VWZW01003626.1:781558-807856 GCA_013397115.1 Edolisoma coerulescens | reverse complement strand
AAAAAAAAGAAAAAAAAAAGGAAAGGAAACTTGAACCCATTTCTGAAAAGCAGAAAGCATAGCAACCATACTCAGAAACATTTAGCAGTCTGGCAGCAGACAGCAGGACATACAAAGAATAACAAAATAGTCTATTGAAGAGGGGAAAAAAGATCTTCAAAAGACTTGTGTCCGCAGCAGGGTGAAAAACATAACAATCCCATTATCAACATTGTTAGAAAAAAAATGTTGATTTTCTTTTTTTCGTAAGTTCTGCCAATATATCATGTTAAGTGATATTCCAGTAACTCAGAACATAAAAAGGCATTTTCTGGCATCCCCTTAAAATGTCTCTATTCAGGCAGTCAAAGTGGGAGAGAAAGGAAACAAACAGTTCTGGGATCCACATTCAAAACTCCAGCAGAAAAGACTAGTTGGCCTAGAAGCTGAGCTGTCATGACTGTATTAATTCTGCAAATAGGTGACACGCAGTAAACTGAGGTGACTTTCCCCATACTGCACAGGGACTCTAAATTCCCACTCACAATATACCTGTTTCTTGGTTTCTGTCAGTACTGGTTTTGTTCCTACAGCTGTATGTATCCGTTAGCAACTTTTTTATTGCCTTAGAGTAATTAATATATCTGCCTTGTACTGAATTGGAGTTATTTTTAATTCTGGGGGTTCTTTTGGGGTTGTGTTTTTCTGGTTTGGTTTGATTTTTTTTTTTCCTCCCATTCTTTTTACGTCATTGTTTGGGTGTAGGAGAGTGGTGATGTTCAGACAATCTACAGTGGAAGTTCAGGTATGCTATTGAAATCATAGTGAAATTCCCTGTGGTTGTGGTAATTCTAGCCTCTTTTTTTGTACCCATTTTCCTTCCTAGAATTTGCAAGGATATGATAATTAGCAGTTTAAATAGAGCATAAATTTGTGTGCATTAAGTATGCCTGCTTTGTGTAAACAGAAGTTTTCCAAATGCCTCATGTGCAATATATCCTGTTATATTCAGGAAGGGGAGTGCAGAAAATGTCCATGTTGCTTAGTTACAGAAACAACAAACATCACAAATTTGTTGTCTTTAGTTAGCCATGTAGTGTGGCATTAAAGCACTTGCCAAGTGCATTATCAGGGCATAGGATGCTATGCTTTTTGTGTCCACCCTGAGACACGGATTGCTCAAGTTCAGCTTTTATTGTGTGCAGCTTTTAAGCAGATTGGGTGCATTTTGGTTTTTTTATCTGAATGATCAGTGTGCTCTGTACTCTGTAGTTGCAGACTGGAAAGTCAGAACTATATCATACTTGTTTTCCTTAAAAAGAAAAGGGGGGATTGACACCCTATAGGAAATATGTGTGTAAATGTGTCCGATTTTGGATGAAGCTTCACTAGATTTTGTTTTGGTAATGCAAACTTCAGGCAAGTTTCTGCCCTGTGAGGAGATGCTGTATCCAATTTACAGAGAAGCAAGGAGAAATTAAGTTCTCAGTGAGGCATTTAGGTGCAGGTTAAACCCAAATCCCTGGATTACTGGTCCTGACTTCCTAACACAAGGGTCATTATAATGGTTTTCTTTTTTCTATCTCAGGCCAAAGTAGTCTGTGGGGAGAATTTCTGGTTTAAAGAATATACTTGTTATACATAGCAGCTATAAACAGCAGAACAAAGCACATAATAATACTGTATAACCAATATGTTTGCCTTGGAAAACCTATTTAATATTTTTCAAAAGTTTGAGTGTGATTTGTTTGCACTCCATGGTTTTGGATGCTCAGTCTGGACAGGAAGAAGTAGCAGGAGATATATATTCCCAGATATATAATCCAAGGAATTTGTTGTACTGTAGCCCTTTTTTATTTAATTTTTTTTAATTTCCCAAATCAATGAAGTCAAGGGGTTTTTTGAGCTGAAACTTGCAGAGCAGTTTCCCAGACCATGATAATTGATCTAAAGTGATGCAACAAAATGCACATGCAACTGTTTTCTCCAGGTGTTTATGTATCCATACCGTGGAGCCCTATCCTGTTGTCCTTAGGCTTACCTTCCATTCAGTGGGACTCTAGAGACAACTGGGTTTTATTTTGGTGCTGAATGACCCCCTTTCTAAATGCCCCACACTACCATCACCACCACATTTGTACCAATATGGACCTCAGGAGAATGAAAACCTGAGGATGAGTAAGTTGTTCCCTTGTAGCATTCAATATACCCCTTAGTTTCTTCTGTATGTTCAGAAAACAAAGCTGGTTTATGACATTGAGTAACCCTAGAGGCTTGAATAGCTGTTGTCATTCATGTTGTGTGCTTTCACAGTGTGTTCAAAAATGCACCCCACTGCAAACATTTGAGCTTGGGCTCCTTAATTGTGTGTATATAGTCTGTAGTTTATTGTGTTCCTTGACACATTCATTTTGGAGCTTGAAAATGCATGCAGGCATATTAGCAAAATGACAAGCCTCCTGTGAGAAGCTGACATTCCTAGATTACTTCAAAATCATGCAGCAAGTGCTGAAAAAGTACCTGGTAATTCTTAGTGGTCAGTTTTGCAGTTGGAGTTCTGGGGAATGTGATGCTGTGTGCACCTCGTGGTTCTCAATGAGCATGGAAGTTCTAGTGGCTGGTAAAGCAAGCTGATAAAATTGCCTTGGGCTTCCCTTACTGTGAGTCCCTTTGTTGCAGTTTCTGGCATCAGCAAGTCCCCTCCTGCTGATGGCACTGTCCAGGGGAAACCTGTAGGCTGGCAGCACCTACCTGAGCCATTTTGGGTGATATTAATCTCCATTTTGGAGAATTAACTGTCATTGTATGCACCTGGTGATCCAGGTTTCGTGGAAATATGAAAGTACTGTTTTATGGTAACAAAGATTTAAATAATCCGGTTTTTTAACAGATTTTGATATTAGATTCATCCGTTTATTCAAATTGCAGTTGGAAAGGTATTTTACCTTACCCACCAGTTAAGTAAATGGAAAAACTCTTTGGAGCAAGGTCATAGTGGTAGGTGCTCTGAAATCCTGGTTTCTCTTCGATTCTCAAGGAAACCTACATGCTGCAAATCAGGTGATGTAATCAGCTCCTTGAGGATCATCTTTGGTTTTAAGGATGTAAAGTAATTTGAAATAAATGTTTCATAGTAATTTAAAGGATTTTTAATCATAGTGATTGAAAAGCTATTGCTGGCAGAGGTGGTCAGTATTTTGAAATATTTAAAGGTAATGTCCTTTCTTCATTCATAATGTTTGATGTAGGAAGGGCTGCACTTTGAATTAAAAATAGTGCTGTAATCTGGATTCTTTCATACCTTTCATGGTTTTAAATCTCATGGGGATAGGGTCAGTAGAAAGAAATTATAGAGATCTGTTTATTTTAAAATTTTTTCAAAATTTTCTTGACTTATAAATTTGCTGATTAAACAGTTATAGATTTAGGATACATTCCTAGTGTGAATTCCTTCTCTTTTCCTTCACCTTTTCTCAGGGTCGTTCATAGACTTACATTTCTTTACACTTCTGGAGTTCATTGCATAGTAGGGCCCCAGCTTGCAGAAAAACCTATACATTATATATTTTTGGGAAGCATGAATTAATTTAGGTTGTGCTCCAAGATGACCACAGACCACATTAAAGAGAGTGCTGAGCTTAAGGTAATAATTGCTGTCTCAAAGCTGGATTTATTTGTTAAGACACAGCACTGTGATATTGAAGTTACCCTGCATGTGGTTGGCCTGGATGGTAGCAAAGGAAGCCCTGTATCTTGATTGCAAAATGCTCTGCCCTGTCTCTCTTAGAAAATAAATTTATTCCTCACTTTGCATAGCTTGGTTGCAAATTATGTGGGGAATTGTGAACTGCTCCATTTTTCTTGGGAGCTTAGGTGACCTTTTGCAGTTTCCAAGAATGAGGTAATTATGTATTTTAAAGACTGAGGTCTTGAAACTTACTTGATATTAACTGGAAAGAACAGAGCAAATACACGACAAATTCAAGGTGCTCTTAATGGCAGGGTACAATTTCCTGAGGGCTGGAAGTTTTATGTGCAGGAAACTCAAGATTGTTGCTCACGTGTGAAAGTGAGTGCAAGAGCAAGTTAAAACCAGAGCCGACCCAATGGATGCCAGGATACTGACTGCTGGGTTGTGTGGGAGTAAAGGGGAATGTGACTCCAATATTTCTCTGTTGCAAATTACCTTCACTTGACTAATTGTGGATCCATGTCTCTAATGGAGGGAGAATGTACTGAGTTAACGTTGTATGCTGTGTGCCTCAGAAGGAAATAGCAGATAATATAAGCCCTATTAACAGCATGTTTGTCCTTACATACCCAGGAGCAAAAGAAAAAATTAAAAGGCAAAATCAATGGATAAATAAGTTATTTGTACCCTAGAGGCTGTTGTTTCTGAAGCATGTACCTTCATGAGTAATAAAGCAGATATTCGTCTCAGAATTATTCCTTACTGTTCAGTGGTTTTCCCAAAATTTAATGACAACTAATTTCTGTGAACATACTGCTTTTCTCCTTTTTTGCTGTGCTTCACTGATGGCTGAGTACATTTTTCATGGATAGGGAGAGGGGGTAAGAATCTCAGCACAACACCAAGAAACAGGCTCCCAAATGCAAGCTGTGTTCAGTTAATAGTTTACTGTTCTTTTCAGTTCTGGTTCATGTATTGCTGTTTTATTACTAATTATCCATGATAATTCAGCTCCAAATTTTCCATTTAGTAAGAGTAAACGAACATAAGGACATTTTAAAACTTAGAACATAAGCACTCTAAAACTTAGATATAGGCTTTAATCAGTTTCCCCACAATGTATGTAATAAGATGCAGTCATTTGCTTCTCAGTAGCTACGAAATTTCAGCCATGGAATATGGAAGCAAGAAATTGTTATTTTGCAATATTTAGGGATTCCAATAATGTATAATATTGGTGGCATAAAATTGACAATATTTGTCACTGTTACTGAAATGTTCTAGCAACATTTCCCTCATACATTATATATTAAGTTAATTAAAGAGCTGATGACAAGTTATTGAGAAAGCCATTTCACTTTATCCATTATGTTCTTAAACCATATTTAATAGAAATTATTATTTCTGAGTTGGCAAATGACTTCAAATCATAGAAAGCTGTTTCAGACATCAAGGAAAACCTAGCTTTCCTTTAGTCTGCTCAATTTTTTTTAACATAGCTATTAACTCCCAATTGTAATATTCAGTCAACCAGCTTTCGCTAAGGTCAGACAGTTTGATTTGTCCATAAACAATAAATTCTCTTTGTACATTTATTTGCGTTGCCCTGGAACCTGCTCTTGTTCAGCAGGCAATTTAAGAAGATCTCCTTATGTTCTTTGTTGACATATGTACTTTCATTGTCACCAAGCATGATTTAGTGCTAATAAGAGCCCATTTGTGCTTTTATTTTTTTATTTATTGCATCCTCTGGCCACTGTTTAATGCTTTTCAGTCTAACCTAGAAAGGTTTCCCCTTGTAACTTCTTCAAACAAAGTGGGAGCTATCCAAAATCCCTCTTGCCGTAGAAAGTGGTCAATACTTCACGAGACCAGATATCTCTAAGTAACCTCCCAGGCTCCTGGCTTCTTGCTGCATTCCTCTTCACTCTAAAGACAGAAAGCCACCCCAAAGGGAGGTCACTTGCATGTGCTTATTCTCCAGTACCGTTCTAAACTCCTTTGCACAATCTGTAAAATCTCAGGGGATACGGATGCACTTGATAAATGGAAGTATGGTTCCTTACTATCTGATATTACAGTTTAGTCCAATTCTATTCACTTCTGATGTCTTCAGTTGAAGAACAAAACACATTATCTGTATCTCTATAGCAGAGTATCATTTCTGCTGTCAGCAATCCACAATGAGGTTTATCTGTTGTCTTTGGAGACACAGCTCTCATGGGAACAGCACTACTTGTACTCAATTCTGAAATATCATGAAGAAATAGGCTTATTTATTAACTTTTAGGATACATTTTAATATAGTAGAATAATTCTGACAAGTCTTATGATGAAATTTGCATTGTGGATAATGGTATAATTGGAATGAACACAATTCTTGCTGAAAAAAATGTCACTCTATCAATCATTTCCTTTTATTTTATGTTTAAACATAATTTTTCAACAGCAATTGTCACTTGTGGGGTATGTCATCTTAGATTGTGTAAGTGCTAGTGCTCTGATTTCTAACAGTAGCACAGCTCTGCAGTTCATCCGCTGTGTTTTCCCCTTACTGAGTGTCAGAGTGGGTTTCACACGTGTTCAAACTAGGGCTCAGAGGAAATTAATCCAGAAGCTCTATCCTAGGTATTCAGTAAGCACTTTCTAACCCCCAATATGGGTGTAAAGGCTAAACCAGTGATGAGTCCCCCGAACAGCTCCAAACTACACTGCGCAGTTGGAACATTGGATCAGGGCCAAACGTGATCTAGGCCTGAATGGTGCAGATCTGTAGATGGAGAAGCCTCAGCACAAAGTGCTTGGTTTTGCTGAGCTGTTGCTTTTTCCCCAAATTGCTTTTTAATGAAGGGCTTAACCTTAGAAACACAGAAGAAAGTTTTAGCTTCTGTCACTATGGTTTTGTATTCGGCCCTTCAGTGGTATTTTAGCTTGAGTGTATCATTTATTGAACAATTAAAAGTATTGACAAAGCACTTGTGCACGCCTTTGGTATTGGGGAGCTCACTTCAGCAGCTCTTGTATTATGGATAACTCAGAGCAGCAATTTGAGAAAATACTAATAAGGATTAGAACTTTGGGAAATGGTTGCATCATGGCAGGCTTCTTGGACCAAGTTAAAATGTGATTTGAAGCAGATATATTTGCTGTAGAGGTCAATTGGATTTCAAACTAATATTGTCTTTCATTTTTATCAGAAAAGTCTTCAGTCAGGGAAAATACATAAGTTGAGGGGCTTTTTACCCAATTGAAGGGGCTCAAAGATTTTCCTGGTTTGGTCTGTTTTGATCTGTTATGATATTAGTTTGCCTCTCTTATATAGCCTCATGAATTCCATGAATGCTACTGCTCCTCAGCCCCAAGGACAAACTGAAAAGATGTTAAAATATGAAGTATCTGACCTTGATATATTTTCTGTACATGAACAGAAGAGTTAAGACAGTGACAAAGGATTTAGAGGAAGAAGAAATCCAATACTTCTTTATAATAGCAGAATGGCTGTGCAGAGAAGGCTTTTAAGTAATCAAGGCCACGCAAGCTAATTTGCAACTCATAGTATAAATTATGTGTAGATTCTTTCAGATTGTTAGAATTAACTCCAGGGATATTTTTAGAGCAACTTTGTTTGGTTTAATGAAAACAATTATTAAATCATTATTCAGTGAAAATAGTTATTTCATCTTGTTTGTATGTAAATTATCATATTCATATTTCATCACCACTATCCTTTAAGTAATGTGCCTATTTGGGATTATGTCTGTTTGGTTAAAATGGTCAGGTTTCTCTGAGTAACTTCTCTGCTTTGCTTGCAGGTTGTATATAAAAATAACGACGTCAGGTTGGAGCTGTCTCGACTTGCCAAGCAAGGGGATGCTAAAATGAAGATTCATGGGGTTGTAGCATTTAAATGTGAGAATGTTGCAACCTTAGATCCAATCACATTTGAAACACCAGAGTCTTTCATCTCTCTGCCAAAGTGGAATGCCAAGAAAACAGGCTCAATATCATTTGACTTTCGTACAACTGAGCCAAATGGCCTGATTCTTTTCAGTCATGGGAAACCAAGGCACCAAAAAGATGCCAAACATCCACAGATGGTGAAGGTTGATTTTTTTGCCATTGAGATGCTTGATGGCCACCTCTACCTATTGTTAGACATGGGATCAGGTACTATAAAAATAAAAGCCTTGCAGAAGAAGGTGAATGATGGTGAATGGTACCATGTGGATTTTCAGCGGGATGGGCGGTCAGGTAAGGTCCTTTTAGCATTCAGAATGTTTTTTCTGCTGTTTCAGAGAATACTGGGTACATATTGATGTTGCCACAATTAGAGTTAAGTATCATCTGAAAAATAAGGAAAATATAAGAAGTCATTACTGTCAGGTACCAGAATACAATAATTTGCTGAGTAAAATATCTTATGTTAACATTATTGGATAATCAAGTACTTAATCTTGCAAGTAAGTGTGTTGTGTGCTTGAAAAACCAGCAGTAATCTCCCTCTGTGCTTGCTTACACCAAATAGCTGAAGTGGCAAGTTTCAAGAATGAAAATAAAGCAAAAAAAGAATTACTGAAAATAATCTCCAACACGGGGAATAGCTGTCCCACAGAAACAACACAGAGCTTCCAATTATGTCAGCACATCTCAGCATACTTAAATGATATGCTAATGAATGGCTAACAACACATGTCAGCAGAAATGGAAATAATTGACTTGCCACATTCTATCAGTATGATTCACATTCTGGAGTGGTTTACTCAAAAAATGATCTCACTGAAAAGTGGTAAAAATGAAGAATTCATAAACTCTTCCTAGTGCTACTGAAATCTACTATGGCTTAAAATGCATTTATCCAGTGAAATTGTCAATGTATCAGCTTGTCTCATCTTGAGTATATAACTTGGCTTAAGAAAATAATCAATATACATCAATTTAAGGACAGCTCTCTTCTGTGGTGCCTTTTCTGTAGTTCATGACAAGATTTGGGGAGGAAGGAGAGAGGAATGTACTGAGTCTGTAATTCAGTCTTGAAGAATTTTCTGATTAATATTAGTATTCAATCTGAAGTTTATGTACGCTCTGAAACTGGATGTTGAAAAATGTAAAATCCACTTCTTTTGTATTTTGTGGGATTTCCCCCGCTTTCTTCCTTCTGGTGACTCCTTTTCCATAGCTTGCATTTATAATTTCTTTATGAGACTTAACCCCCCAAAAGTTATCATTTTACGACTTAACTTCTTACTGCACAGAAATCAGATTTCAGATCAAGCAAATCTTAGATGCAGGTTTAAATTGAAGATTTCAGTCAAATGCATGCTGAAAATCAGACCAAATGCAATTGATCTGCACTATGATTATGAAAAATAATTATTTTATTCCTAGGCTATGCAGCTTCAAATTCTCTAAAGGTAGAGACTTTGACTTTGTTATTATAATATGTCAGTTGCTCATTTACATTTCTTGAGGTTAAATAAACCTACCAAACAAGAACACACAAACAAAACCCAACCAAACAAAACCAAACAAACAAACAAGAAAAAAAACCCTAACCAAACAACAAACCACAACTTCTCAAAATCCTCAATTGGGATTGAATATCCAGCAGTTATATTATTTATACTACAATTTTTATTTCAGACTTTCTTCTTAAGTGCTGTTTCAGTGATTCATATGAGGCAGTAAATCCTGTAATAATCATGCCTGTGGGACTGCTGAAAGCAATGCTTATTCTTACATCCAAAGCCAACAGATCTATAAAGGAACAAAATAAATCCATAGCAATTGTTTACATTTGAAGATATGTTCTGCCCTTTCATTGCTTCACAAAAAACGTGACTTACCACTGCCATTAAGAGAGTTTAGGGCATACTTTAATCCTTTAAAACTGTTGATGGACATCAGCAAGAATGTAGAGTAATTTAAGGAAGCAAAACCCTCCTGGTGATCAGGATTGCATATTTTTTTTTAAGTAGAGTTATAAATAATCAAATTAATCCATCTGATGACTTGCCTATGATCAAGATGGGTGAAATTTATGTAACCCCCATCACTGTTGAAAACTAATCATAATAACTATTAACTCTAAGACATTGAACTATTACCAAGAATACTGAATAAAATATGCAGGACTATGGATTGACAAACTGAATTTTTAGCTGCAATCTGAAACAGAATCCAAGTTTTTCTACTATTCTAATACATACAATAATAGTTTATGGTAGGAAAAGTACCAATAACACTGGCAATGCTTTTGTTTGTCTTAATGATGGTAAGATCCAGTTATATTAAAATTATTGGAGAGACGCCTCTGCCTGAATTAAGGTGCAAATGAGGCCATGTGCCAAAGTAAAAAATACAGATTTTATGTAACAGTAAGTGTGATATAGAGAGAAATAGAAAGAAATAGTAAAAAAACCAGGGGAGGTGGGGTGGGACACGCTCAAATCTAACTGGGCCCTGGCTTCCCTAACCTTATCCCTAGCACCCTGCACAATTTTACTCTATTCCTCCCAAGCTGCCTTCTGGAAGCTTCTTTTTTCCCTCTGACTTTGCTCAGCAGCTCCTTATCCATCCAGGGAGGCCTGCTGGAATTTTTGCCCGATTGCCTCCTTGTCGGGATGCATCGCGTCTGAGCTTGGAGAAAGTGATCCTTGAGTACCAGCCAGCATCCTTGGGCCCCTCTGCCCTCCAGGGCTCTTTCCCATTGGACTCTACTGAGTAGTGCCTTGAAGAGGCCAAAGTCTGCTCTCCTGAAGTCCATGGCAGTGAATTTGCTGTGAGCCCTCCTCACTGTCCTGAGGATCTCAACCCCCTCCACCTCGTGGCTGCATTACACACGTTGGTGTGTTTTACCCATGAGGATTAAAATTCACTTTACTCTTCCAGGATGCTTTTTGGTTTCTTTTCTCTAGCCCAAACCGAACATATCGGAAATCACATGAATATGATTACTTTTCAATAGCTTACCTTCAGAATTTTTATATAACTGAATGAATATACCTTGTCTAGAAAAAAAAATTTGCTTTTCTGAGACTTTCTTGTTGCTATTGACTGCATATTTCCCTAGCTATCAAGCAAAAAGGAAGAGATTCTTCTGTTAATGAACAAGGAGCTCAAATAATCTGTGATTTTTTTTCTTTAAATTAAGTTTGGTGTCTTGCAACCTTTTGCTCCTAGCCTTCAAATCCAATGCAGAGTGGTTCCCTCCGATAGTAGAATGCTGTGACATTTCTCAAGGAGCTTTGCTAATTTCCTTGACTTTCATATTAGCTGGATCAGCAAGTACTAGATTTATTTCTCATTCTTTGCTCTCTTCCAGACTCTCGGTCACAGTGAACATCCACTCTAAACTACTGACTTTGCCTTTGCTTGTCTGGGACTGTGGTGGAGGGGGGAGGGAGATGTAAGGAATGAGAACACATTTTTGAATTCTAATCATCCAGGCCCCATTCACTAGTAATTCTGCCAATCCACTCAGATTTTGAGAGATACAAGGAAGAGGGAAGAGATGATGCCTTTTAATTTCTTTTTGCTGAAAGAACTTTGACCTATTTTTCTTGTTTTCACCCTAGAATCCCATTCTGTTGCCTGTAAGACTTACTCTGAGTGCTTTCTTACGTAAAAAGCAGATATTTGGTAGAACAGAGCTCCTGAGACCATATTTAGTTAAGTTAATATTTAAGGGTTGGGTAAAGAAAGATATTCATAAGATATTCTCCAGTGGTCCATCTTTCTTGCTGGGTGTGCAGCAGTGGTACCAACTGCTGTGTCCTGAGTTTCCTCCCAGGATTCCTGACCTGTACATCCTGAATTTCTGGGAAGGACCAGAGCTTTGTAGCTGCTTTACATGTGCCCTGTCTTGGCCATGGGCTGCATGACGTGGTCTCAGTCCTCATCACAGCTATTATATTGAGTTTTAGCACACAGTATGTATTTTGGAATTAATACCTTGCTCTGATTTTTCAATGTTTCTTAATAAGCAGATGTTTTTTACGGGCACAAAAGGCAACTAAATAGGCCACGTCAGGTAAGCAGAGAGATCAGAACAGTTGTAGTAGCTGCACTTAAAATCTTCATATTTAACTGATCAGGCAGAGAGATGAGGTTTAGAAATATGATTTAGTTTCTCATATACAGTCTTAGGAAAAAGTAAATTGCTGAGATAATGAATATGATTGGAGAGGCTCATTAACTCATACCTAAGGGAAATGTTTGTCTGTTCTGCTCTTAACAGTACTGCCAACTCTGCAGAAAAAAAGAATTAGAGAAAAAAAAACAACAGGAACCCAAACTAAATAAAAAACCATGAAACAGCTGTAAAGGTCTTTGCTCACAGTGTTTCTTGTAACACAGGAGGGATCGGTTTAATAACTGTTTTCTGAGACTTAAGTAGTCTTTAAATTTTTTTAAAACTGTTTGCCATATGCAAGGATAACCTTGCAAATGTTTGTTTTTTTTTTTGCAAGGTTAAACCACCATTCATCCTATGGAAATCACCATTACATAGTGCAATCAGGGAGGAAACTTACTCTTCTGGCCAACCTCCAGTTGTGTAGGGCAGTGTAAAGCAGAATGTTTCAGAATCTATTCATAGGTAGGTAGCATTTAAGGGCTGAGTCACGGAAATTTTGAACTAAAGTTAGAATTTCAGCTTGAATACCAGAAATTATTTCTAGAGTATGTAATTAGAGCTTAACTATAATCAGTATCTCACTGTAAGTAGTGCTTTGTTGATATCCATTACACATATTGTTGGTGCAGGTTCTTTTTTTTCACATGTACACTTCTACATATTACTGCCCACATCTTTTTAACCTTTTAAGAACAGCCAGATTTACATGTTCCTCTTTCAACAAACGTTAATACTCTTCATGCTTGGGAGGATGGGTTTATATTGCATTTTAAGGAAAATTCTTTCAATGATCTGCAGCTTCCTTGGCTGGTCTGCATCTCTCTCAGAGTCCAAGATAAAACTTAACCAACACTCAGCCAAGGGGCTTCTCTGTAATCCCCAATATATTTCCCATTTTGCTCCTATGTGTGTTATTGCTGACTTATGTTGTCAACTCGTCCTTTGAAGGACTGCTCACTAATCAGTTATCCTTTAAGTCAATAATTCTTGCTGAAAACCATAATTTCATTAGTTTTCTCAAACTGCTTTTCCAATACAGAAAGAAGTTTCTGAATCTTAAATTGTGCTGTGTTCTCATGAAGCTGTGAAAACGCTGCAGAATCAAAGCAGCTATAGGTCATAATAGGACCCTTAAATTTATGTCCAGTTTCTGGAGATAAGAAATGTTACTTGTTTGTAGAATCTGAAGATAGATCATGAATTCCCAGACTAAATAAATCACCACACACCTTCTTGTCTTTCAGTCATTCCTTTTTTTCTCCTTTCAGGCTGGACAAACCACATGCTATCAGCATTCTTCTGTTTCTTTCTTATTCTGATAGAAATACAGATAATATTTCCAACTTCGAGCCTTAAAAATCTTTGCATGGAAGGTGCTTGTTTCCTAGCAGGCATTATGGCTCTTTTCAAAGAAATGGTATCACTGCTGATCTGGTTCTGGGTGCTGTTATGCAAAGATGGAACTTTAAGGATGGTTCTTACTCCAGAGATGTAAAAATTTAAAGTTACAGTTTTCTCTCTTGAGCATCCAGTGCTCCTCTGAATCTGCTGCTTCCTCATATCTGTTGTCTCTAGGTTATTTTGTTAAACAAGATATGTCCCATTCTTTCCTCTTGTGAAATTTGACAATTCTGTCTTTACAGTGATTGATGTTACAATATCTTTACAGGGCAATTTATTAACCCTTTTTGTGTTGGCCACATAAGACATTTGCATGCTCCATTAGCTTCCTTTCCTTCCTCTACGGAAAGTGATCTCTCTTCACATTCATAAGCAGAAACATATGAATGGATTGGAGTACACTGGTGATTTGACAAAACTATTCCTTTTAATCTGCCTATAATTCCCAGGGAAAGTAGAATTGAAGTCTATCAAAGGAGGTGTGCACTACAGCCCCTGGTTTCTGTCGTAGCTTCTGCCATTGTCATGAGACATTTTGAGTAGAACTCAGAAAGTTTCCCTCAAGAAAGATAATAGGCTTTAAAAAAACAAACAAACAAAAAGCCAAACACCAACAAACCACAGGAAAACAAAGAAACCCAAACCCCTGCAATAAACAAGCAAAAAAATCCCCCCCTCAAAACCTCACCAAGGTGAAACATGCTACCTCTGTCTCAGCTCTGGGTGCACTGTGAATGCAAAGGTGTTTATAGAACCATTGTTTATTTTCCATAGGGCAATGTTCTATGAGCTTGAGTTCTGAATTTTGTTGTAGGATACTTAAAAGGCTCTGTAATTTCTGCTGTATTTTGGCATATTTTTATGTTCCCTTATTTTACTTGGATTTTTTTCATCTGTGTTTACAAAGCAATTAGTGAGTAAAGTTTGCATTCTCTGTCAGAGATACATAAAAGGTAATCTGGATGTGACCAGCAGTGATGGCTAGGTGGTTGCCTGTCATGTTTTTCTACCCATAGTCATTAGATGCTATGATTGCACTAAGGTTTCAGAGGACTTCTCACATGGAGTATTTTATGGGGTTTCATTTCTTGGGAAGGTAAAAAGTTCATTTCTTTAAGAAGCTATTGACATCTATTCAAAATAATACTTAAGCTCTCTTCAGGGTAATCATTTATGACATAGAGAAGAAAAATTTCCTGTTTCAATCTATCACTTTGCTATAATTCACCATCACCAGTTCCCCTTATCATTCACCTTCCTAAGCCTTCTGTGCTTGCAAAGCTTCCACTTGGAACACAGAGTTGCAGCTATTCTGGCAGAGCTTTATCTGTCTTTTTCTGTGAGCTGAAAGTAATCAAGACGTAGTAGATTTTTATTTTTCAATAGAAAAGGAGTTCCAGGATTCTTCATTAATGTCTTTAAAATAGAAATATCTTTGTCCAGCAGAAAGCAGCACTGTTCACATGTTGGAACTTGCTGTTGGAGGCTGCAGCTGAGTTAACTCGTGTGGGTGCAGAAGTGGGTGCTGCCTGAGCATGGGTTTAGAGTGTTTGGTCCTAAATTAGCCTGTACATCAACAGATGGGAAAAAGCAACAATAGCAGTAAGAAACACTGTGAGGACAAGTAGGATTTATATTTACAGCATCTCTAAGGTTTTTGAAGAAGAAAAGATCTGTTGCCTGTTAGCCATCCTTCCTGGTACCCTAGGATGCTCTCTGAAAAGTCTCTGTTGGTTTGACAGGTCATTCAGAGGTGTCCTTTGATGCAGCTGATTAATCAAATCAAACCTCAAAATGTTTATGCTTGCATGCCTGAGGTCAAACCTATAGCAAGCATTCCATGTGAGTGCCAAGTTCTGCTTCAAGAAGCTGAGAAGCACCAACAAATTTTTAGAGTTAGCAAAACATAATCATCTTATCAGTTTTAAACAGATGGGACTGTGGAAGAAAAAGTATCTTGTTTCAGCATGCCTATTTCTTATTTACTTTCTTGGAAGTTCACTTTTATATCTATGTGATTATTCAAGTGACACAGAAAACATTTCTGATAATACATAAAAGCAAAAGCTGACAACATCCTCATTCTTTAAATGTGCTTACAAAGATGCAAAAATGCTATGCAAACCTTTGTTTTATCTTGTTAGTTCCCTTCTGATAGTAGGGAGAGTGTTTGTGGTATCCAGCCCTTCTAAAATCCATGTGTCTCAAGTCTCACATGGGAGTTGGGCCTCCTGAGACCTTTATCCCAAAGAGCTTTTACTAACGATCCAAATTCTTTAGATATTCATTCTGTCCATGTTGTTGAAGTTAACCTGTTGAACCAACAAAAGAATAGGAAAAAATATAGCTTCCACAGGGGCCCGTTGCTAAAAGAGAAGCCTAAATTTTAGGCTGTACCCAAGTAAGAGAATGATCTTTTTCTGACCTGCCTTTGTTTGCCGAAAACTCACATTTTAGTATGTATGCTGTGTAAAGTGTGAATTTCTTCTTATGCACAACTCCTACCACAATGGCAGCGTTTTTGGTAATCAGTGTTATCTTCTGGAATCTGTTTCAGGCTAACAGTGGAGATGGTGAATCATGTTCACTTTGTATATATATGTATGTATGATAAATTCATTGTAGTAAATGGGATTCTTCAGTGTCTTGTCACCATTAATACACTTTCAATGTTAAATCCAGCAGATAGCAGTGTTGTATGATGATGATTGGTGCACTATAATAATTTGGTGACCTATATAATATTTTGATTTATATTTTGTTTGCTTTTGTACCCACGTAGAGTGATAAGGAATCACTTCTGTGAAGATCTACATGAAGATATTTTTTTCCAAGTGATTTTACTTAGAAATAAAATTAAAATTGGTTGACATAAGTATGCTCTGTGACTGTATGTACTAAATTTGTTTTTCTACTTATTCAAATTGTAAGTGTTGCATACCTCATTATTTTAAACAAAGTACAACCGAAAAAGGATCTTTGCAGTTGATTACAGTTTCTTTTTTCAGACACTTCATAAAAAGAGAACCCTATTTTAGGTTCAGTTTTGTTTATTTGGTGTTTAGACTTAAATGGAAAAGATATTTCTGATTTCCTGAAGGTCTATACACATCTTCTCTCCCTCTCGTTGTAACATGCACACATTTTGAGATAAGTTTCAGAGGCATTGATTTTCCCTCTAGGAGCACATCACTTCCTTCTTAATGATTGCCTGCCTGGCAGCTGATGAGAGAATTTTCCTTCTACACTTAAAGGAAAAAAATCTTATCCAAAGCCCACTGAAAGTGGTGAGATTCTTTTAAAAAAATACTGTGACTCTGGGCCCAAACCAAAGACTCAGATTTACCTCCCAGGTTGAAGCCTATCAATGCAACCCTGGCCTTAATGCTTTGAAACACGTATGAGGGAGGGAAGATTTTTATGTTGCTGTTGTTGCACAGTGAGGATATTTCTGAAAATACCTCTGAACTGCCTTCCTCCTGCACCTATGAGATTTGTAAGGTGATTTTTGACTGGGGTTTTTCATATTGTGATCATGCAGTGTTGTGCATCAAGGTTTTTACATCATGAAGTTCCTGAGTACATTGCAATTAAAACAGTGAAGTGTATCTATGATCCTACAGCTGTACAAATAGAATACCTCTGCCTCACTGATGGCTGTTTGCCAGGAGCTAATGTGACATGTATATGAATGAGTAAAAAAGCAGTACCAAAATCAAATCTCTTGAAAATCACGCATTTTATTGTCTTTACAGGGACGATATCTGTCAACACGTTACGTACTCCATACACTGCACCAGGGGAAAGTGAAATCCTTGACTTGGATGATGACTTGTACCTTGGAGGCTTGCCAGAAAATAAAGCAGGCCTGGTCTTCCCAACAGAGGTGTGGACAGCACTCCTCAATTATGGATACGTCGGCTGCATTAGAGATTTATTTATTGATGGTCAAAGCAAAGATATTCGGCAGATGGCTGAAATTCAAAGCACAGCTGGAGTAAAACCCTCATGCTCAAGAGAAACTGCGAAACCTTGCCTTAGCAACCCCTGTAAAAACAATGGTGTGTGCAGGGATGGGTGGAACAGATATGTGTGTGACTGCTCTGGCACGGGGTACCTCGGCAGATCGTGTGAAAGAGGTAGGTTCCGTGAGATGACTGCACTTCTATTTTTACACACACACACACACACACAAAAAAAAGGAAAGCATAAAATAAATAAAATCCTGTACAATGATTAAAAATGGTAAACTATGATTAACTGTCCTGAGGGCAAAAAAAGCATCCTTGATTTCACTTGATGTCAGGTGAAGCCCTGCTAGAGACATAAAGAAGGAACTATAGAGGAAAGATCTTAGGGGAGACTCTAAGGTGCGTGAAAAAGTATTAGGTGGCTATGACAGAGAGTCAGTAATGCTGAATGTCTCCTAGAAAATGCCTCCTTTTGTGTCTCATCATACATTGCTGAGTTCTGAAAAGCTTTGTGAAAGCAATTTTAAATATTACTGCATTGCTAAATGGTCACGTTCCAGTTCCAAACTGAGGTCTTGTTCTCTGCCTATTTACGTCAATATCAGTATATGATTAAATTTAGTTTTGAGTTCCACAGTGTCACTGAAGTCCATGGCTAGAACTTCATCCATGTGTCAAAGTAGAAGTCAGTAGGAATTAATATTTTTTGCTTATCTCTTTTTGAAAAGATCCTAGTACCCAAGGAAACTGTCTGTTGTTATCTAAAATCTCTGAATATTCCTCTTATCTAGAAAAGGTAACAGTGAAGTTGAGAAACTCCATTTATTTAATTGAAAAGGTGGATAGTGGCAAGGAAGGCAGATGTTGAGGTTAGATAATAAATAGAAAACCCTGTTAATTTATTTAAAACTGCAGAGTGTGCTAATAAAAGATTTTAATGTAAGTATATAAACGGTAAAAAAAAATTGTAGTTAATATTTTAGGCTTTTATTTTTAATCTTATGGGAATATAAAGTGTTTCAATGCCAGGAGTTGTATTTTTTTAATTTCACATTTGACACAGTATTTTCTTCGTATTGTCTTCAACCTGAAATCTGAACCTAAATTTTACCGACTGAAAATGTAAGTTCTTTTCATCTAGTTTGATTAATTTTTCCAGTTAGTCATATGAAATGAAAATGTATTCTTTAGAAGTAAAACCCCCAATGAATGTTTTAAGCTGTATGTCAGTAGATATGTGCATTCATGTAGTATAGATACTTCCATATTAACAGCATTTGCAAGTAGATTCTCAGATCCTTCTGCGGGGTTTTTCTGTCTTATTTTTTGACTATTTATGCCTTTGGCTCATGGCCAGCTGTTCTGAGCTCTCCAGACTGTTGTTCCTGGTGGAGTGGAGCTGGCAGGGGGATAACGGAGCTGCATCCCCGCAGCCCTCGGTTAAACATGGCTGGTGTACCACCCTGTGGCCAAACTCTCCTATTGCAGAGGGGCTCGAGCAAAAACCGGATTTGCATTTTTTTTTATTTCCACTGAAAAGCCAGGAAACATGTGCCTTAGAGACATAAACACATGCAGGTCTGCAAAGAACTGAAAGCAGGCTTCATCACAGCAATTTCCCGTGCATATATTGGACAGGTGTGGATGTTTTATAAAGAAACCTTTGCCTTTTTTTTTATTTCCCGTGCCTTATTTTCAAGCATCGTCCAGCTTAAGGCTTCATATTCCCGGAGCATTCCCCTGGTGGGAATGGTGGTACTGGAGTGGTGATGTTGGCTCCTCTACGACAACATTTGGTTCTTGTCCAACAGAAATATGTGTGGCACTTCAGCAGGATGAGATCATTTCCTGCTCTTGGGTTTCCCTCTCCGGAGGGAACTGCACTGAAAGGAGACGTCTTCTCAGTAATATTCATATCCCAAGTGGTCATGCATTGATAAGATTATAGCTTTTGGGATTCTGAAAGCATCGTGTTGGCATCCTACCACACAAAGTTATTATAACTGCTACCCGTGCGTAGGAACTGATAAACTTTTGTATTTGGTGATATAAGCAGTATATTTGTAATTGTTCAAACTAATTTAAATAAAAGGGGAACATGCTCATTTCAGCAAACAATACAGTTCCACAAAGGAAAGAAAGCTTTAGAATAAAATACTGGCGATTAAACTAGAATATTTAACATTAAGTAGATAAGGTGTCTTCAGTAAACAAGAGTGTGGAGCTACTTTTTATTGCCATTTAATTTTTTTATTTTTCATATTATTTCCCAGGAAATAGCAGTGTTAACATCCATACATGGATATTTAGTGTACAATACAGAACCTGAAATAATTTCAGCTCATTACTGCACAAAACCCCTGGAACACCACTGTGGTCGATTTTAATTTCTGTATACTTAAAATTATATGTATATACAAATATAATTATATCCACATCTATTTTATCCTGTTGCAAGTTATTCTTGATTTTATTCTTGATTTTCAGCAAGGTTAAACATCAGCACAATCTGTAGATTTGCTTTAATAGATTATGAAAACTCTAACAGATGCATGGACAGATGTCACAGCAATATAATTTGGCGTCCTCTCTTACTTTGTGGATCACAGTGAGTGACTGCCTCTTGGCAAAGCCTTTTGCAGGTGTATTCTTCCGACTGGATGGCCAGGAACAATAGTAAAATCATCAAAGAGTGATAAGCAAAAGTAAACATGCAAACGAAGGTTTATGAAGGTGACATTTCTGAGGAGAAAGTATGTTTAAAGCAGAGTGTGAGTAGATGTCCCCATTGTGCGTGCACAGACCCCTGCATACACACATACACATTAACAAAATGTAGCTTTCATTCCTTGTGTTATACCTGGATGTGTTGAAATTTTAAATTAGGAAAAATAGAGGTGGTATGAGGATAGAAGGCATGAAGAGTCTGGTGTTCAAAATATTATACTATTCCTTCACTGTCTTAAATTAACTGATTGGTCCTGTGTGTTAAAGTTGTTAACAAATTTACACTGTGACTTAGGACCTCAGTCCTGAAATAATACCAGTGTAGGAATTGGGAGGAATAATTTCAACTTCTATTCACATATTATCTAGTAAATAATCACATACAGAGAAATGTTTCTATCAGATTGATGGAAATGTTCCCTATAAATCTCCAAGGCTGCAGCTTTGTGCCCAGATGGACACAGATGCTATGGAGAAAACCCAAAATGCCTGGGAAGAGAACAAAAAGTTCAAATTTGACTCAGCAGCAGCCAATATATTTGAATACTCACACAATTTCTAGGAGTAAAATCATATATATCAGGGAGCATTTTCAGGGCAGGATGCTGTTGCTCTACTTCTACTGGTAAATAAAACAGGATCAGAGAGCAAACCTGAATAGTTGATTACTGACGATCCAGATTGCTCATATACATCCTGGCATGACTCTGGACTGTATAGTCTGTCATTTCTGGGCAAAGTTTGTGTGGGATTTTAGTGACAGCAGACACAGAGGGTGATTTCATGCTTTAAAAATGGCTCTGTGGGTTGCAATACAGTCCTCATATTATTGCAGACACTTTGAAACTGAAAAAGCAAGAAAAAAATTAAGAATTCATTCTTTGGGACTTCACAGGCACCACAAGGGGTCCAGAGGAAACAAGATCCTGTTTTATTTACTAAAATATGTGCAATGGGCATTCGTACTCCCCAAGCATCGTGTTTTTAAACTAACACAAACTTTGACTGCAGAACTTATTAGAAAGACCACTGAAATTCAAATGCCTAGTCCATACTTCTTTCACTTTAGTTTAAATAAGCTGTGAATTGAAGAATAGCATCTATTCAGGAAATTCTCTTTATTCCAAAAATATCCAGTCATCATTTCTGAGGGTACAGGCAGATGTAGGAAAGTTTCCAGAAGAGTTGGTGCCTCAGTCTCTTGAGCAATTTAGGTGATTCCAGCTCAAGTGGAAATTAAGGTCCTGAATCTCCTCTCATGTCAGGATTGGTCTGTGCATCCTTGGGTTTAGACACAGAGATAATTGAGGTGGTGCGTGTGTATGTAGGAAAGAAGACTATCTAGCTGTGAAGATTTTAATAAGAAAAAAATTGAGAGGGGAACTGAACCCTTCAGTGGGGTTATTTTGTAGTTTGGTTCATTTGTGTGTTTTGGTTGGCTGTTTTTTACCACAGGAGCAGGGAAAGTTTTAAATGTAAGGTTTATAAAACTGTCAAAGAACAAATGTATAAAACACTTTTATATAAATCTCTGTATTATATAACACCATTTATTTCTTCTTAATAACTCTACTGCATGAACTTCTTTGCTGCTACAAAGAAGCTTGTCAGTGATTTTTTATAAGGATTTTCTGCTGTTTTTCTTTTCAACCCTATGATTCTGACAGTGAAGTGGTAGTAAAACTATTACTCTTTTCCTTCTTTTTTTAAATGAATTTCTCATCCTGAGCTAAACTTACAGTCTATTATCATTTGATCTAATAATTAAGAGAAAGCTGAACAAGAGAGAAAAGACATTCTGCCAACACTTATGTGAGATTATTTAGCAGTGTAGATTTCATGTAAAGATGAGACACCTCCTTGGAATTAGTTGGTCCAAAGCAAGAAAAAAAACCACAAAAGAGGCAAAAATTAATACATATTTTTAGCTAAATTGTTCCTTCAAGGTTTGTGTACCTGCTGCCTCTTGACATTCAGATCACCGTCTTACTAACCAGGCCTTGTGAATAAGCAATCCACTCCTGCCAGTTTTGTGCTTGATTCTACTTTGTTTGTTGGGGGGTTCTGAGGGCTCTTTTTTTCTTTGTTTTGTTTGTTTTTGTTTTTGTTTTGTTTGTTGTTTTTCATTTGCTTTTGGATTTTTTGTTTGTTTTGGTTTTGTTTGGGGTTGTTTTGTTGGTAGTTTGGGGGGTTTTTTCTTGGTTTAATTTTATTTCCTTTTTCTTTCCCCTGTGATACCTTTATGCTTAGAAAGCCTGTGCCTTGGAAAGGACATATTGACATATTAAAAGGATCTAGTTGACATGAGGGGGCTTCCTTATCACCCAGAGCTTTTAAGTCATTTGATCTTCTGTTCAGTATCTTTGGTCTGTTCTTGGAACATCTGTTCCCAAATACTGGCACAGTATGGCTTAGGAGGATTAAGTAGCTAATCACATCAGGTCTGCTCACCATGGTGTTACTCACAGGCCATCTCCAATTAAATTAAGTCTCCAATTAAGTTCCTTCTCTCCTTTTTCTGTATTTTTCAGAAAAACTTGAATAATTGCAGGAAGGTTGGCAAACAGTACCAGTGCTGGTTCTGAGAGCTCTCTTTTACATTATACTAAGATAATTTGTTAGCAACAGACCTCTAGTGTTACTGAATGTTGGTTTTATAAATATAATAAAACCCTGAATACTATTAATGTGGTGGACTTTCATAGACAATACAAAATACCTTTTATTTTCTCTTATATTATGTATAGCATGTAACTTTAGCTTTTTTTGCTGGAATTTTTTACGTAAATCATGTTTACCTTGATAAAGATCTTGGGAGATTTTTATGCATGGAGTAGACAGCTAGATATAGGAAGGAATTGTAAGCCCCTGTTCATGACTTCCCCTCAAAAACTAATAAACAATCAAGGAAACCCACAAAAACCCAACCCACAAACTAACAAATAAAAACCCCAAACCATCAAAAAGCAAACCACCTTCCACTGAAAATTCTTTGACTTGAAATCACTTTTCAGATTGTTGCAAGTTAAGTATTTAATCTACTTCACAGAACAATTTGAGATTTAAAATATGCTGAAAACATGATTGCCTGCGTAGTCAGAAAGCATCAAACCTGTAAATTCATTCTTATAACCTGTTACATCTAAGGACTTTCACAGCAGTCTCAGTAACCACTTTTTTCCAACATCAGACTGTTTCCTCCGAATTTGTATTGGGGGAATTTGAAATTCTTTGCACAGGAGAAGGTTGCCCAGAGAAGGTGTGGATGCCCCACCCCTGGAAGTGTTCAAGGCCAGGTTGGATGGGGCTTGGAGCAACCTGGTCAAGAGGAAGGTGTCCCTGCCCATGGCAGGGGGGGTAGAACTGGGTGACCTTTAGGGTTCCTTCTAACCCAAGCCATTTTCTGATTGTATTAGTGAAAATATCGTCTATCACTTTTGCCTCTCACAGAATCAGTAGAACATTTTGTCCTTCCCTAGGTCATGTAGGCTGGAAGTCTTGAAGAGCTTATCTGTCTTTAACAGTGTACAAGATATGCCACGGGAATAATTTTGGCAAACTTAGTTGTGATACTCACTAAACATACAATCAGTAGTATTAGTCCTTGAAAATATTATTGCAGGTTGACACCCCAGTAAACTTTGTTTTAGATAAGTGTCTCTGTTACACTGAAGCAAATTGAAGCACAGACAAGCTTCCCATAGTTGCTCTCTGCCCACAATGTTTGATTGTCCTGCCAAAAAGGACTGACTAATACGTTTCAGAAATACATTTCCTTTGCTTTCTAGGAACTGCAGTGCCTCCCTGTGAGCCAAAATGCAGTCTCTTTGCTACCTTTCTCATTACCAGCCTGGAAGCTGGGAAAAGAAGGCTTGTGACTGGTTGCTCTGGGGTCTAACAGACTGTGACTGCTCTGTGCCAGAGCCTCTGGCCTGCAGGGTTTCCTGGAATGTCTGAAAGTGACAGTTCTTTGCTCGTCTTGGGGGTTTTAAGATGTTACCCTCAATATGCCAAGTCCAGTCTCAATCCTCTTGCTGAGGCTGTCGTAGTGTTCATATAAGCGTTTTTTGAGTCCATACCATGGTTTTTGTAGTCATGAAGCAACCTGTGCCCCATCCAAACCGTGCTGGGGACAGTCACCCATTTCAGGAGGGTTTTTGCTCACTGGATGATAATTGCAACCCATAGTTGTAGCAATGCCAATGGGTTTATAGAGGAAGCATCCTAAGGTGGTTATCTAGGGGGAGTGACAATCAGGCATGGGCTTTTGTTAGGCTGTAAGGTTTACCTGAATGTCTTTTACTGATTTGACCTATTTTGAGTAGTACAGGCCTAGTCTTTCAAGCATTGCCTTACAGGTGATTTTACCCATCTCATTTAAGATGCACACGTGACTGGCTGGGCCATTAAAGAAGAATTTAGTTTCTTTAAAAAGCACCAAGATATGCCACTTAAAAACAAAAATCAAAACAAAGCCTAACAAAAAAACCAAACCCGACTTGCCTTGTGTTTCCCAGTAATAATAATGAAATTTAATATGTAATTTTTCTGTGTCATGCTGACTGAATATACGTTTACCATCTTACCTTTAAGGAGTTTCAGTAGACAGAGTACAATTCTTTAACAACTGATTTTCTCCTTTCTGTTTCCAGAGGCAACAATTTTAAGCTATGATGGAAGTATGTTTATGAAAATACAGCTTCCTGTTGTGATGCACACAGAGGCCGAAGATGTTTCTTTAAGGTTCAGGTCTCAGCGAGCTTATGGCATTTTGATGGCAACGACTTCCAGGGAATCTGCAGATACCCTTCGGTTAGAGCTGGATGCAGGACGAGTTAAGCTAACGGTCAACCTAGGTAACAACCTCTTCCTCCAAGAAATTAACATTTTCTTTACATTTTTCTTTTTGCTTGCAAACATTTATGAAACAGCCTGTTTTAACATTAAAAGTAAACTGAGATGATATATAAACACACGTCAATGCGGCATTTGCATATGTACATACACAAATACATGGCCATTATTATGATTTATTTTGTTTTCTTTTGCATTTTTGTATTCTTTATTTAGTCTTAACATTACCCATCACAATATTTTTGTACTGTTGTGTATTCTAAAAAAAGAAGACAAGTTCATCAGTGGTATTTTTTGGCTAAATTGTTTTTCTTGATTGTGGAATATTGGTTTTCCTCCACAATTTCTTCAGAACAGTGATTCCACAATTTCAATGTGCAAGCAGAAAGAACACGTATGTAGGTCAGCTCAGTTTTACCTCCACCAATTAGTCTACACCATGCAGATGTATCTTTCTGGTTTTAACACTGAAAATGTTGCCGTTAGATACTCCCACTGATGGATTTCTTGGTCTCCTTTTTTTAGGTGTCAAATCTATATTAAATCCATCTCCTCTTTTTTAAACAATTCTGTAGTGGTATTTTTGTAGTATCGAACGATAACACAACCCTTCAATGCCCAAAGACTGCGGCCCTCAGCAAACAGCCTTGTGAACACAGGAGGCACAAGCCCTTTTACAGAAAAAAAAAAAGAAAAGAACATTGGTTTCCTTGTTTAAAATATGATGGACAAAATGTCAGGTTATGGTTTTCTCTAGCTTAAAAAAAAAAGTAAATAAAGAAATAAAAGCGCTTCTGCCATGCTTATGAGTAAGTCCAAGTCAGGACCTGAAAGAGAACAGGAGTTGAGGAAAATGCACATTGCATGCAGCTATTCCCATTCAGGGGGATGCTATTTTTAAAGGGAATGAAGTCTTTTCTTGCTTTAGTCACGGATTTAGAAAGCACCGGTGGGGAGTGGGGGGTAAGAAAATAACCACCTAACCCTCCACTTCATCAAAGTGTCGCTCACTGAAACGCTGCCCTGGTGTTTAGCCATGAGGAGGGAGAAGGAGGAGCAAAGGGTGTGGCGGGTGACCCTTCCCTGCCGGTCCCCTCCGGAGCGGAGGCCGCGGCGGGAGGCTCCGAGCGCTTTCTGTAAAGGGGGTGTGCAGGTGCTGCTCCTCGGCTGTTTGCAACCACTTTTCTGATGCGGTTGACGACACATGACAAACTCAGCTATATGGAAACAAAATCTAGGTTTGATGGTATATATCTTCCTCAAAGGTGTAAACCAGGAGTAGCCGTACGAACCAGCGTAGCGTGGTGTAGGGTTTGGGGTTTGGTTTTTGGTTTTGGTTTTTTCTTTTTTTTCCAGTAATAAATAAATGCAGGTAGCCCAGCAGAGGATTGTGCACAGATCAGGTTACTCACTTTACATACAAAACACCACCCTCTGCCTCCTTCTATAGTTCATGAAAGTCAATAAAAAGTAAATAAATCCATGCCCCAGAAATATTGTTTCTTCCTCCCATGCCCCCCCCTTTTTTTTTTCTTTTTTTT
>VWZW01003626.1:682731-780797 GCA_013397115.1 Edolisoma coerulescens | reverse complement strand
TTTTTTTTTTCTCTGTATTAATATAACTTTAAAGTAGTCACTGTTCATTTCTAAAATCTAGGTATTAAGGATATGTAAACCCACACACCCTTATTTCTGAGCCTGGGTGATGAGCTCTGTGTGTCAATCCTCAGCTTTTGAAGATGAGCCTTTGAGGTTATACTATCCACAAGCTGTCCAAGGTGTCTGATTGTGGCCTGGCCTGCTCTATGACCCATTGTGACGGAGCACTTTCTAATTGCACTGAGAGAAATTACCTGTTCTTTCACAGATGGGGAGAAAGTTGCAGCCTGCCTCAGTTAAGCATCTTTGACTTTTAATCCTGACTTTTCACTTAGATTTGTCACCATGTAGCTTTGTTTGAAATTGGCCATTTTTTACCCTATTTGTCGTTTCTATTGGTAAAGACTTCTCGCAGTATATCTGGGTTATAACAGTATGTAAAGACTGATGATATGGAGTGGCCATATTTGCATGTGTCTGTCCCCGGAAGGGTGGACTGTGATTTTATTGGATGTCTGCAGCTATTACCTTGAAGGATAAATTTTCATTTTTCATCTATTCTTCCCCATCTAGACTGTATCAGGATTAACTGTAATTCCAGTAAGTGCCTATTCAAACTTTTTAAAATGTTATTCCACCATGATAAAATATGCAAACTAGAATGACAAAGATTGTGGACAGCTTGCAAGCACTTGATAATTTATTAATGAAATGTGATGATTAATTATCATTGTGTAAAAAGTCATCATATACTTTAGCACTTGTTTTTTGTCCTTCCCATAGGACATAACATTTACTAGAATGTTAAAAAGGAAGCATTCTACAGGTTATAAACAAGGCTAGAGGAAATGGTGCCTGTAGTACTGTATTATTCTAGATAGGCTATTTTATTTATAGTAGCCATAGAATTTTGGAACCAGCATTTCTGATAAGCTGTCACACATTTTTCCCCCATGTCCTCCTCCTAATTTTCCTGACATTTTACCTTCAACTTGTGGTCAGATTGTTGGAATATAATAGTTTTTGGCTACAAAAATTTCTATTTTACAATCCTCCTAGACAATTAACTGTATTTACTGGCTGGTTACAGCACAATTGGGTTTTGATAAATCTTTGATTTATGGAAATGTGAATCATGGCAATAAGGACATTATTAAGTCTGAGAATGACCGTATTTCTATGATGATTTTTTACACTCTAATTATGTAAAAAAACCTTGAATTGAACAATTTTTCTCTGTGATATGCATGTTTATGAAACAGAGGGAAACATTTGCCAGATGAATGGACTAAATTTTAACTTCTCTGATATTATTTGGATTAAGAGGCTATATTCTGAAAGGAGAAAAAGGACTGTGATTTTATTTTGAGTCTATGGAATTCCTGAATGGTGTCAACAAAATTATTGATAGTAAGTATGGTAGATTTGAGTTTTGGGTTTTCTTTTTGTTTCCCTTCCTAACAGGTTTTGCAGGCTAGAGGACTGGCATTATGCAAATAGAAAAAAAAAAGCTAAACAACAAACTGCACAGGTTTAATTTGTGGTTGGTAAGAGTAAAAAGATATTAACATAACATTCCTTAATAGTTTTATAACCCATAAAGAAAAACAAGGATCTGAAGTTATTCTTAATGTGTCATTTGCTAATAGATTTTTTAATTAATAATTTTACAAGACAAAAATACAGCATTTGTATTAAAAACCAGAAAAATTTCTTGGGGCAAACATTTAATTTAAACTGTTCTTAAATTCAGAGAGACTTTTCAATACAATAAAGGAAATGCTTGTAATTACCAAGACATAAAGACATTCCTCACATTAAAAAGAAAATAATAAAAAAAGTAAAAAATTCTCACTTATAAACACAAATATTTCCTGTTTCAACTTGCTAAAGTATATAAAATCATGAAAACTCTCAGAAGCATTTTCTTGGTCTGCCACAGGACACTATTCTTTTCTACTAATGAAGTCTCAATTAGAAAAAAACTTCCAAGTTTAAGACAAACAGCTTTTTAAGCAGAACTGTAATGAGATTGCCTGCTGCTGGTAAATTCCTTTTTTTCCTAGGAAAAGCAATATTGCTTTTTTTCTCAACTTCCTTAATAAAATTAGAAAATCCCTCTGAAAACAGAGTTATTAACGTAAGGAAACCCCCAAGGTATAAAGCCACAATATAACAGGTGTTTTCATTTTTTAATCTCTTTTGGACTAAATGATGTATCAAAGATAAATTTAAATGGTTTCTAGGTTTCATTTTTAAGCAAGTTTTGGATCAAAAGAGAATGTGCAAACACAAAGTAATAAGCCTCCAATTAGAGGATTGCAAAGAGGAGAAATGTATCTACTGGATTGGATTAGCAGATTATGAGTTCTTGGTCTCATTCAGAAGCAACATAACCTCTCTACAACATATCCTTGGTATAAAATACTCATCAGTTATTTTTCTTTACAGTTTGTTTATAGTGGTTTTGTTGTTAGAAATGAACTTGGGTGATTAATTCCATCCCTGTGATGCTTGTGTGTACTGAGCAGGGTTTTGTGGGCTTTCAGTACGGTAAGTACTACACTGCTTTCTTATCTGCACTGCAGTTTTCCAGCAACCAGATGTTTCATGAGCAATTTCTATATTTTAATATTTAGATTATGGAGAATTATTGCTCTAAGCACTCCTTTAAAATGCTTATTAGACAATATAATGGGGTTTAGTGGGACACAATTTGTTTCAAAGCAATGGCATCCAGAACTGGAGTACTAATTTGCTAAACACTGTGATAGTTGAGTGCCTCTCTTCTTGTTTCTGCTGAGAGCTGATGTGTATCAATCCTGATTTTATGTTGATAGAAGTAAGTCTGGTCTTCACGTTTGAATTTTTTTTTTTTCCATTTCCTGTTTCTGTTACTTAGGAATTAGTCCTGTTAATATAACCTCAGAGTTGGGAGTGACAGTTATTAGTTATAACTAGCCTTGTAACAGAGTTAGGGTCAGGATGAAGGTATTAGGTTTGAACCTGGAGAGACAGCTTTAAAAAAATCCAAAGACTTAAACTAAACATAAACAAGCTTGAGAGAAGGAAAAGGAAAATGTGAATGTTTGCACCTTCTCCTGCTGTGAGTTACAAACCTAGGGAATAAAATACTGCACCTCTTCTTCTCATTTTCTCCTGAAGCCTATCTTCTGCTCACTGCAGATCAAATGAACAAGTGTTGGCTGACAGAGCTAAGATTTTGGTAGCAACTTTTTCTACAAGTGATCATGCCTTCACCTGTAGCTGACGTCCTGTCCTGCAGAAGAGGTGGCATTTTGGGGTCTTCCTTGTTTGAAGGACAGAAATTTTTTAAATTGTAAAATGTTAATCAGATATCAGGTCACTACTGAGCTTGTGTCTCATTAACACTATTATGGAGGCTGTTCATGCTGATTTTATGGAGCTGTCTGTAATGCTAAGCACTTTGTGCTAGGTTAGAAGATTGATATGCCCATAAAACCACACATCACTAGAAATCTGTCTCATGTCAGTCAGAAAATACCATTGCTGAAATGCTGGGTTCGTACATCCTTAAATAACTTCATTGTGTTCTTCAGAGCTACAAGTTTACAAAATTAAATTGTCTGTCAGGCAGTGAATTAAATGGTCCTTTTAAATTGCAGGTACATGGCGGTCAATGTTGAGGCTGACACCAGGAGAAAGGGAAAAGCTTCTTTTATGAACAGAAATAGCTGCTGTGGTTTCCATATTAGTGTTCGTAGGGTGAGGAACTCATTTAAAAATAAAACTGCAGTGAACTCTGTTGTTTTAAATAATATGAATGTAACAACATTTTTTTGCATTAATCATTCTGTAAAAAATGAGTTGATAGCTGTAGAGCTCTTCTACATTATCTACAGAATTGGAAAACTAATCCTTGAAACTTGCCTAAGAATAGTTTTTAAAAAAAGAAAGCCCCAAAACATTTCTCCTTTTCAAAGAAGGAAGTAATTTTTACCCGTTAATTGCAAACTGCAAAGCATAAATTATAAATAGCAGTGAATCCGATTGAACTGAATGGGATTTTTCCCTAGTATTTTTGAGACAGAACTTCATTGCAATAAAATTTACACTGCAGTTCAATAACAGCTTCTGAATGACTTTTGAACAAAAGCAGGTGTGCTATATTTTCATATTTTTCACTGCTGTAACCTTAAAGGCTACTATCTTGACTTAATTTTAGTTCCTTTTTTTTTCCAGTTTTAATGATTCCAAAACATTAGCATCTGAAACAATCCAGGCAGCTGTAAAGGCTGCTGGGTTTAATATTCAATATGCTTTTGTCACAGACGTCTCCAGTCCTACAAGTTACTTCATCTCTTGTGTTTTGAGGGTTTTTATAATTATTATTACATTGCTATAATTTCTGGAAATAAATTTTCTATATTTTCATGTGAGTCAGCAGAGTAGGACTGTAGTTTTTTTTAATTAATTGATACATTATACCACTAATAATGTTAATTGTTAAATAGCTGGCTCTCATTTCCCAGTCTGATACTTTTGTTCAACAGGAAAAGATACAGGGCACATTTTTGAATGGTGCTGTGAAAGATTGCTCAGCTCAGGGCACACAGGGCAGGGGATATTTAGGTTCATTTTCTAGTGCACAGCTTTGCTTCTGTAGGCAATGACTCACAGAGCAATGGCACTGAATTCAGTTGTACTCAAATGTAGGACTATCAGAAGAAATGATTATGAATTGCAGGATGTTAGGGAGCAGAGAGTACCGTGGTAGTAAATGTGTACACAATTCCCCAGGGCATGTGTGAACCGGGCTTGCAAGCTGGGTGTCCACCTTTACAGATTAGGAAGAGTTTCCTGGGTTTTGAGAGTTTTCTATTTGTTTTTCCAGCTAAGTGCCCATTCAGTGGTTGTATTTACATGCACCCCTCGTTCTTGTGTCTATCTAGTTATTCACCCATTCTCCATATCATTTATTGTCCCTCTCATTTTATTTTCTCATGCAATTTCAATTCTCTGTTCTTCTCTATAGCCCTTAATCTTTTTTCCTTGTTTTGTATGCTCATCCTTTTAAAACTTTTCTATTCTGCAGATGTGCCCATTACAGATGATTAAGTTATTCTGTTTGGAAACATCTGTTACTGAAGCATTTCTTTCTTGTCAAAATATCCTACAAATTCAGGGCATGACAAGGAGCTCTGTCAGATTATTGGTAAATAAGAGGAGAATTGTATATTTTAAAGAACCAGCAATGGTGTTGAATTACATTATATTTTCAATGTGCACATGAATTTTAAGCAGCAGAAAATCTTACATGAAGACTATACATCCGTTTGAAAGCTACTGCTTGTAAAACTGCATTTTATTGCAAAGTCCAGAATCTTCAGCTGTGCTCTTATGGGTATTCCAAAATCTACTGTGATAAGTAATTCATTAATATATTTCCATGTATTAACTTCCTACTATCTGGTGGAAAGAATTATTAGAATGTATTATTTGCTCCCTTTTTTACTATTGCTGGCAGTAGAAAATCATTATAATGATTTGATTTTGTGGCTCCACCCAAAATGTAAGATTTTGTACTTGGCCTGTTTTCTTACACAGTGCTTATGAATTGCATGAGTTTTGATCTTTTCCTCATTAAGTGTGGCTGACAGCCTGGCAAAAATATGCAAAAGAGCTTTACCATAGAGGACATGCAGCAAATCAGCAGGGTGCTTTCTCTGCAAGTTCAGTCAGGAGCTTCCCTCTGTGGCATAAAGTTTGAAACAATTATAAATAATTCTTTTAAAACTTTGCCTGTACTTTGCAGATTTAGAACAGGAAGTCATTGGATTCCTTCTCGTTCAGCAACATCAGTTTAAAGGCCCCTTTTTCCACATAATTTCCTGAAAAACAGGATCTGCTGCTATGCAACAAAACTGAAAACATACCTGGCCCCTTTCAATCAAATTCTGATTACGATCTCATAGCTGCTAATAGACAGCATGCAAAAATCAAGGAAAACTGCTGCTTTACTCAGAGACTCTCACTGGAATCCTCAGTATTCGGTCCGAAACCTGCACTAAGACCTTCCTCTGTCTTGTTCCAGGCACTATGTTTCAAACAAAGTTTGAAAACAGCTCACCTTGGGAAAAAAGTTCATGTTTGGAAGCAAAAGAGCCTGTCTGTATAAATATAATCAGGAGGGCTGAAGTCATTAGGGGATAGCACATTAATTATTCTGTACAGCCACAGAAGCCAGTTACAGGAGATGCCTCTAATTTCTCTTTCTCTGTTAAATACAGAGTGGAAAGAAGTGGTGCTGCACAGGTTATACCCTGGGAGCCCAACACATTAATTGGCTCACTGGCTATTCACCTCTTCCTGCAGTCTTCCTGCCCACCTGCTCTGGAGAAAAGTAGTGGCTGTTTCTTGAATAGTTGGAGTGACTTAGGTGGGAATGTAAAGGCAACCATCAGGGCCACTGCTGATCATTTTTCAAAAGTTTTCATACCATTCTTTGTTTTTTGTGTTGCAGAATTTCGTCTGTCTCTAAAAAAAAATTGTCATTTACTTTAAAAACTGTGTTCTTCTAACTCTTTTCCTGTCTGCTGGTCCTGCTCTTACATTGCCCATTGCTTTGCTGCCAGCACAAAAGGTTCAAGTGTCTATGTGATGAATTTGACTAAAGTGACCCATTAACAAAATTGTTAATTTTAACTTGCTGCAGTTTTCTGACACCTGTTGTAGAATAAAACAGGATGAGGGGGAGGCAGGAATGGTGCAGGGACAGTAGAAAAACAACCTCTAGTAGAGAGACTGCATTGCTTTTTTCAGCAACACAGATTTATGCTATCCCAAAATGAATTCATCTGGCCTACATCTAAGCAACAATATCCTGGAAAAGAACATGTTATGTACAGAAAGGCATAAACATCACTTCTTGAGATGTGGAATGCTTAATCTGTATCAATTAAGGAAGTGATATTTCAGTCAGCTGAAGGGAAATGTTGGAATGGTTTCTGGGTAAACATGTGCACCTTCAGCTATGCACATCACAAATATTCTCTCCTGAATTTGTCTTAAAGCAAGCTGGCTGTTGAACCTAGGAAATATCTGATGCCCAGTTTTTGGGAGTTTCAAGCATGAGGAAAAGCCATTGAATATAATGAAGAGGATACATATTTGGAGATGCCAGCTAAGGGGATGCTGTGCTTTTGGGCCATTCAAAGGTCTGCAATATGTTTTATGTTGTGGCCTTTTGGGAAATTTCAATGGGTATAGTTTGGCTTGAGAGAGGACTCCGAGAAGGTAACAGTGAAGGCACATAGGACTTCCAAGTGTGAGCTCTCTCACTTAGTGAGTGATTGAGAAAATCAGTCTTGTGATATACTGATTTCTCATCTCAAGCCTATGTTTTGGTTAGCACAGGAATTTTGCAGGGAAATGCTCAAGTTATCTAAAAAGCTTCCATTTTTACCCCTTCCTTATCCAGTTATAGTTGTTAAGATGAAAAAAAGAAAACCAACTAGAAACTTGAAATAATAAGGAGCATAAAAAAACTTTAATCACCTCTCTTATGAAGAAATCTTGAGAAGAGTCTTTCACATTTAATCTGTCAAAGCCAGTGGCAGAGCCCCAACAAGTTTCTCTCCGGCCTGAACCTGCTTAGCTGGGGCATGAGAGGCAATTATCATATTAACAGCAAACAAAAGTTCAAACTTCATTAAAGTGAAAATAAAGGCTTTAGATATGCTGGCTGACCACTTAAGGCTCTACGATATTTACTTTCTCCCTGACAAAGATTTCAGTGTTGGCTGCTGGGGACTGAGGGCTTTGCTCTATCAGTGCTTTCAGCGTGAAGGACAGCAATAAAGTTTATTTCTGTGCCTGCATTCTACTTGTTCCTTATAAAATCTCATCTATGTTTGCTCTTCCTTAGCTAACAGAGGGGAAAATTGCCATTAGTCTCCTAGCAGGCTGTCAGTAAAATATTATTTCAAGTTCTCTTACTAGAAAACAGATGTTTTCCTTTGTTGTGTGTGTGCTTCTTTCTTGTCTTTTCACTCTTTTCATCCATCTTATTTTTGTCTTTTTAAGTCACACATTCTGCTCATGGTGCTTTAAAGATATAGATGATTTAACAGGAGCCTCAGTAATCAAACATACAATAGCAATATATTTGGGGCTTTCTCAAGGCACAGTGGTGTGCTCCACAATAGCCACAGTAAAAAAGGCAACAGTAAAAGCTTAAAACACAAGGCTCTTTATGTAAATTTGAAAATTAATTGCCCTAATAGGTGGTGAAAAATCATTAGTTTAACATTCAGGTAAAGACTTTTTTAGCACTACCACTTAAATGTTTTCAGAAACTTACTTTAAGATTGCTGACAATGATAGACCTTCTATTTGTGATATTTCAGTGTATAGTTTAATTTTTGCCATGCCGGGTATAGATAGTTGTCAGTTTAGTGAATACATGGGGCTATCTGAGTCAGGGCCACAGTGTGGTTATACATCAAGGGGCTCTGAGTGCTGGAATGCTGCCGAAGTTTCACAAGCAAAGCCCGAGGGAACAGCCTGAAGTGGACCGAAGTTGTTCCCTCTGATCCTTCAGCCTGAGCTCTTAAAGGGGAACAGGGTACAGGAGATCCTCTAAGATACTAAATATGACAAGAGGACTCTTGGAGGGTAGGGAAGCAGAGATTGCTGCAAGCATGTAGCCTCTCATTTTACCAACAGGGACAAAGCAGCCTTCAGGATGTGCTGGATCTGTAAGAATAGACTGTCTTGAATTAATAAATCCTGATTTATATGCAAGGGAGCTGTGCGTGTCTAGCTCATACTGGTCCTAGCAAATCTTTCATAAAAGGACTTCTCAGAAGAAATAGACTAGACCTTTTAAATATTTTAATGGGAAGAAGCACTTGAAAGTAAAGTTTTCATGTATAGCAGGTCCTAAATTTCTCTTATTTTACTTTCATGTTTTCTTCCTTTAGCTTTTGAGACACAAGATGACTTAATCACATTTCAGGACTGGTGATTTAAATTATCCTCACAGTTTTTTTTCCATGACAGAAAGTGGGTGTTACAGTCAAATCTTGCAGAGATAATAAGGAATCCTGTTCTAATCAGTAATAGCACAGGAATTGAATAATATTTTCTTCTGGAGAAGAATATATAAAAGCTAATGTAATGTCATTCATATTAGCAAACTGGGCTGCCATGACAGTCATTCCACAGTAAAGCTCTGCTCTCAACTGCTCCCACAGGAATCTCTGCTAACATATTCATAAGTGATTGAGAGACGAAGATGAACACTGAGATGATGTTATTTGCAAATGCAATGGGATTATTTAGGAAAATCAAATGAAATGCTGCGTTTGAGGATTTTCTGAGGGGCTCCAAAATGCTGAATGACTGCACAGTAAGTGGTAGGTGGAATTAAATAGAAATGTGCACAAAGTAATTCGTGCTAGAGAAACGTAACCTTAATTATGGGAGCGCAGCAATGGGATGTGGTGGCACTGAGCTGAAGAAATTGTGCAGTCATTGTAAATAGCTCTTGTAAAACAGCTCAGTGCTCAGAAGTGACCAGAAGTCCCAATGGATGTGAGTAACTGTGGGGAGGGGAGGTGAGACCAGAAGAGAAAGCAGCATTATGCTATTATGCAGTCATGGTTTATCCGCTTCCTGAGCGTTCCACGTGTGTTCGGTTCCTGTTCCTCATGATTAACTCAAATGGGGAAAATACAGGTCACTGCAACGGGGAGGATTACAAGTATGGATTAGCTTCCCTACATGGAGCAGCTAGGCATGCTAGGAAAAAAATTACCTGGGAGAATATGAATGTATTTTTATAAATATATGATTATACAGCCATAAGGAGCAGCAGGAGGTTAATAAATTGATTTTTTAAATGAAATGGAAATGCATCAAGGACTTTGTGCGATAAGGCTGTTTCTGTGGCTCCAGAAGTCCCAAACATGTCCATCACTGGAAGCTGTGACTGTGTTAGAGTAGTAATTACTACAGAGCAGTCCTGCTTTTCTGTGCTGCTCTTGAAAGCACAGTGCTGAACTAGCTGGTCTTATGTGCCATTTCCCAGCTTAATTTGCAACTTTTTTCCCTAATTATTTCGTCACTAGTTTATACCCTGTGTTCAGAGCAACAGGAAATTGCTAGTGAAAGTAATCACAGACTCACAGAAACATTAGGCTGAAAAAAAAATATATAAATCTATCATCAACTGGGTTGTATACAGTCATCCTAAACTTTGTAATCAGATTCCATGAAAATTAGAGTGTTAACACACAGATGGCAGCAGATGACACGAGCCAATATTTCAACAAATTCTCAAAAAACCCTCTTGATTAACTGACAAATCCAGTCCAATTAGGGTAAGCCATTAATTAAAATTGCTCTTTTATATTCACTAAGCATTGTGAATAATTTTTTTTACTGAGTAATAAGAGCTTTCTGGCCAGAAATTTTGGTCTGTAGCCCTTTAAAAAAGAAATTCATTGTTGGCATTCAGTATTAAGAAAAAACAGCAGTAACTCAGCATTGGTGAGCTGATGATGTTTCTAAATTTATACAAAGATTAAAAATAATATCAGACTTCATGTAAAAACACCTTTGCTTTTTCTGCCTTTGGTTCTTAGGACTCTCTGTTTCTCAGATATAATGCTCTTGAGAGGAACATTTATTAATATATTTGCAGAAAAAATTTAGAAGTGCTTATAAATTAAAAATCTATGGAGAAATACTCCAGTCTTTCTATTGTAATACTATGGTTTGAAGAGTTATTTTCAGGGAATAGAGACTTGGAGTTTTTTTAAAAATAAAAAAAAAATCTGTGTAAAAAGATATTAAAATCATTAATACGTTAGTTCAGAAAGCATTTAAATGTATTGAATAGGATTTTTTCCAAAAACAAAGCCTTTCTAGGCTGTGCTTATCTCAAGAACTTTTCAAGGAAAAGCAACCAAATTGCCATCTCTCTGCAGGTAGATACTGCTTTTCTGATCCACACATCACATGCTCACAGCTGTCATTCTGTCCTAATATACACTTGTGAGGAACTCATAGAATAAATATTTGGGATTTTTTTTTTCTCTTAATAGAATGGACATGCATTTCTTAGGAAATGAGGGAAAGGGGAAACAGAATCAAAGAGAGTGAAATTGGAATGGGATATCTGGTTCTCACTAGCACAGCCAGTGAGCATTGCAGTAGGTCTGGCATATGTTGAGGGGAATTGCCAAGTTTCTGTCTGTCCCTCTCATATTATTAGATACTACTTCTAAATGATCAAAAAAAGTGCAACTAATTTCAGTGAGAGTGAGATCTGATCCTCTTTCTCAGTTTTGTGTGACGAGGAGAGCTAAGCTGCTTAGGGAATGTTTGGCTCCCTCTTCTTCAGTCAAAGAAAGAAAGGAAAAATGACAAGGCTGCCAAACTAAAATTTTGCATAAATCAAAATTATTTTGATACATTTCTATATTTTTTCTGCTGGAAGTCTGAAATAAATCCCTGGTAAGGAATTATCTTAGTCTTTCAGCACTAAGACCAGTGAAATCTGGTTATAGACAATATGGAACAGCACATGGGTGTAGAGCTTTCGTCCTTTTCATACGTAGCACAGAAGCTGAGTTGTCCACCTATTTGCATAAATACAAGCTCACAGAACCTGGTTTCTGAGTCATCTGTGGCATTTTGATGGCCCCTCCTTTACTGCATGTGCAAAAAACCTTTGTGTAAGTATGTATTAGTTTTAGCTCCACGACTGTTTCAGAAAGGAGGCTCTGTTATCCTTGCTTCACTTCTCTACAGCAAGGCATCGTTTCAGAAGTTCAGTCTTGATGAAGGTGCCTAGCAACCTCTCAGCTACAACATTATTCTTCATTAATGTTATAAGAACAGTAATTCATTTTTCAGTGTGCTTTTTTTGAAGAGCTAATAACATTAAAAACATCTACCCAGTGCATGTCACTGATGAGCAGTTACTTATATTAAAAGCACTTACTCTGTATCTAGCACATTTTGCATTTATGTCTATTAAAATGCATGAAACATCTATCATAACATTTTAAGCACTCACTAGCTTATTACTGGAACCACATAACTGCTTCCTTATTATCTCTTCTTGACAATAACTTCAATGAATTATATTCAGGTAGCTGTTGAAATTTCCATCCAAGCACATTACTTTTTTAGATGACATGTCGAGAGGTTAACTTATGCTCCCTTCCAGCTGATTTCTAGGCCTCAATCCATCAGACAAGTCACTTCAGAGGAGATATTGCTATGTTGAGCTGAGACATCAAGATAAAGTTGGCTTTCTGAGATGCAGTCCCCTTTGGGAAGTGCAAGGAATTCTTCACCAGTTATTTGTCTAGGCAGTCTTGGAGCAACAAGACACAAGATGAAGACCAAGACACGGAATGAGAAAAAGCAATTAAAGAGAAAAGGGAGCTGTGGTTCATGTAGCTTATGCTAATTCTTTGGTATTATTTCTCATTCATTTTATATTCTGTGAGATTTTCCTCCAGGGAGTGAAGCGCATGTATGTAGAAATAAATTTCATTAGTTAAAAGTTCCTGTCTGTCTCTGCACATTAAGGTTTTCCTCACTAGTAGTAAAATCTGTCTGGAAAAGAAAGCAGAAATAGGTAAGTCAACAATTCCATCTTTCACTTACATGCCATGAACTGTTTACAGGTGACTTGTGGAAATTGGATCAGAACTGAAAAATAACAGTCATATCAATCATGCTCACTGCCATTTACAGAATTATAGTTTTACCAAAATTTAAGCACTATAATTGTTGAATATGGGTGAAAATTAGCTGGTGAACTTTTACTGTGGTTATTGGTATACTTTGAACTGTCTCTGCAGTTTTTGCTGTGTAACATTTCAGCAGCTCAAAAGCAAGTCTGCTGTTTCCTGGGAGGAAAAGACCACGCCGTTTGCTCTGGGGGGGAGAAGTATTCTCACATCTCCAGCTAACACGAGACAGCTGACACCATCACTGACGTGATACAAGACACTTAGGAACTCAGCTGAAGAGCTAATTGGCTGTGAATAAGAGCAGCACTACCTCTGAAAGTCAGCAATACAGATTCTTGATTCCCTAAAATTGCATAAATCAAGATACAGAGCACACCTTAAGAAAGTGCAAGTAGGCACTTCTGCCAAGAAGCTTACTTGTTTTGTTAAATAAAAAAATTGTCACTCGCTGACGCTGAGCACAATCCTGAAGAGATGATAAATGGCACAAGAGCATTGGAGAGATTCTCTCAATGTTAAAAACAACTCCATGTACTAAATTTTAAAAGCTGTGCTTTTCTCTTCAGGCATGCCCATCCAAGTCAGTCAGGCTGATTGTAGAACAGGGATCAATCTTTGTATTCATCCACTTGTAATTTCTGAAAACAATCTGAAATGTCTATTTTAGTCCTCGTTGCTTGATTCCTGTCTGCCTAGAAGTATCCAAGAATAAGCAGTGTCAAGAAATTGTGCAATCCATGATGATTATAAAAATATTTTAAAACACTTAAATAATCAATAACAATAAATCTTTAAATATTATTCTTGTTATTCTTAATTAGGCAAAGTGTTATAATTCAGCATTTAAATTACAAAAAAAAAAAAAGGTTATGAGTGTGGGATTTAGTTGTAACTATTTTATAACAACTGTTGTTTGAGATGAAGACACCTGTAAATTAAGAGGAGTTTATTCTTAAAATAAAGTCACAGTCCAAATTCTCTTCCTTTCTATGCCAGCTAGTTTCCAATCTGCTTATTCTTAAGAACACTGTGCAAGATATAAGGGTAAAAGGAAATATTTAAATGGTTTTTTTTCCTGTTACGTTAATTTAACTAAACATAAAGGTAATTTTTTTTTCTATAAAAAGGTAAATTATGGCTCTTCATACTTAAATTGTGCTTACTTATATTTTAAAATGTAATGAGTTTTGGCAGGCATGGTTTTGATATAAATGGGCACAGTCAACATGAATGTCAGAAAGGCTAATGTGTGGTCAAAGCTGTTTCTGCTTTTCTTCCCTGTTGTCACTTGTAATCTAGCCAAGGTACAACAAATATTCTAATTCTCTTCATGAAAAAAAAATGAAATAATCAAATGTGTACCTATTCTTTCTGCAAAGATTGCTGTAAATTAGGTTATTTTTACTTAACTGGGTTTAAGTGGAAAGCAGCAGCACAGGTTCTTCAGGCTCGTAAGGGTACACTTGGAGATCAGCTGCATCTGTTGCCTGCAGCACGTTTGGCTCTCAATCGTTTTTGTTTATCTGTTTATTAGCTGAATGACAGCAATTAAGGTCCAGATTATAAAAGTTATTTAGATAGCCATCTTATTGGGAAATCCTTCTTCCAAGTCGGAATTCCTCCAGACCTCTTGGGCTCAGAGGAGGCAGCAAAATTCCTCTGGAAGCTGAGGGCACTGTATTTGAACAGTAACTAGTAAAGATGATGTCTAAGGAAATGGAGATTGTCAGGTGTAGCACACTCTATTTCTTTGAAAACTTAGAGGAATGTTCTTGCTGCTCCTAGAAATCCAGGACAGGGAAACATATGTTTCTGCCTCTGCGTTTTTTAAAGTTTGGGACTTTTGGTTTGGTAGTCAAGACCAGAATAATGAATCTGCTGAGGTAAAAATCGAACTCTTCTTGGGAAAAGAGAAACCTAACTTGAATTCATCTTAGGATTGCTGTTTTCCCTTGCTTTAAGCCACATCTCAAAAATCAGTAGTATTGATAAAACTCTGAATTTATACAGAATTAATGAATATTAGAGATTCTAGCTGCCATTAAAGTCATATCTGAACAATGAATATTTACTTTAAAAAAACCCTGAATTTCAATATTGCTTAAAATTGGAGTTGAATGTTAGTTTTATCACTATTTTACATAGGAGTTCCCAAGTTCCCATATCAGTTCTCATGATTTTTCAATCCTATTCTTTTTATTGAAGCAGAAAAAGTAAACACTAATAACTCCAGATGAATTAGCCATTCTTTTCTTTACCAGCTTTACAAAGTTTCTGTTAAATAGGAGCTAAAAAGAATTTTCAATTGAAACAAGCTTTCAGAATTAGAAAGGTCGGTGTAATGCAAAAATCTTGCATTGGAGAATTTCAGCCTTTCAAAGGGATTAAAATTTCCCGTTTTCTTTTTCATGTAATATACAAGCTTATGATGGATGATATTTGAAAAAAAAAAAAAACAGTTACCAAATGAGATAGAAGGCCTGTGAAATAGCTGCTTTCCTAATGTACAGCAGTAGCTTAGGTAGAACAAAGTCAAAGATGTTGACTTGAAAGTGTTTGTGTTAAGTTTGACTTAAAACAAAATGCTCAAACATATTCAGCTTAAAATTTGTGGAATTTTTCATCATAGCAGCCACGTCAAACTAATGTGAAAACAAATTAAGATTTACTAAAGCCACACAAGTGGTTTGTGGAAGTGAATCTGCTGAATGCCAACTCACACTCTTAAGTCTTGAGTGCACTTTAAAAAATTTAGCCTGATTCAATGCAGTGATTGTAAAGCTGCACCATCCTTTCAAGTGCACATTTCTTTACCTGCAGTAAATACAAAGTAAATAATCTTGCACTCAAGTTTTCTTTAAATTAACGAAGAATTGCCGTGTATTGAAAGTTCACGCTCACCTCACCTACAGCAAAGTCAATTGTCAGGGTCACCATAGTTTCTGAAAATTTGTCTCAGAGCGCTCAGCAGTGAGCTGACGAAGCAACAACCATATTTTTCAAGCTCATTGACTTTGCTTTAGTTCACAGCCTTGGGGCAAATTCGTACAACCTTTAGTACCTTTAGCACTTTTTCTGATAGTCATGATCCTCAGAGAACGGTATGAAACAGAAACTGTGCTCATTAAAAATGCAGGGATCTAGCTGCCTTCTGGTTTTAGCTGCTTTCAAAAGATACTTTTCTTTCATTATTTCCAAGAAGAAGGAAAATTACATGTCCTTAGGGCTGTTTGTATTTCACTTGCAAAACTAAATTAAAATGCAGCTGGTTTTAAGCCATAAATGTTTTGAGTAATGTGTTGAGAAACATCTCTAAGATGGGTCAGACATTTCATAATGCAGTAACAAAACCAGTTTTATCCTCTCATGTGCTCTGAGTTCACAGAGAGTTGTAATTGCTACTTCAAAACCCTTTTTTGTTTCAGGAAATACAGTTCAAATTAATATAGACCAAATTATTGACCAGCAAGGCACAATTTTGAGAGCATGTGTCTGTCTTCTACATATCCTTTGGTCTAGCAGGGAAGTGTAGAGGCCAAGACTTGCAACTCTAAAGTTTATTGCTTTCTGATGCTTTTCTCTCTTTCTCCATCTTGCTGAAATTGAGTACTGGTCCTGTTTGTAGAGAATAGGCTTTCACAAGACAGCGTTTCATCAGCAGCACCTTTCTTGGCAGAATCCTTAGATTTAATTTAGTCCAATAGATCTGTGTTCTAGCCTCCCACCTGGATCCACTGGCTCTGTTTAGACATCAGCTGTGTCACAGTGAATATCTCACAGCTTAAAAGAAATAAAAGGATGAGTATGTGTGATATTACACCCTAAATTAAACAGCTTCCAAAAGAAAGACAAAACTGGGAGAGGGGAAATGCACAGCAACTCACACCATGACCAGAGGAGGCGAATTTAGAGAAAAGAGAGGAAAGAACCAGACAAATGAAAACTCTGTGTCCTCAGAGCTGGTTATGGTGCTTGATTCCTGGATTGGTTGTTTTTATATCCTTCCATGGATTTTTCTTCCCCAGTGAATTCCCTGTGTGTGCTGTTTCTCCTTGCTAGTGAACTAGATCAATATTGAATGCAGTCTGTTTGTAGTTTGCTCATGTAGGGGAAGCCAGTGGAATTTTCAAAAGTGTCTTGTTTAGGTTTCTGCATTTCTATATGAGAAATATAGGTATGCCTCGATTGACATATTTAATATTACATTCCTGTTATTATAAAGAATATGAGCAAAGCTATTCTACAACTGAAATGAAGGCTAATGAATGATACCAGCAGCTCCTATCTCCTTCATTTTAATTTCTGAAATGTCAAATTTTATTAAAAATAAAAAGGGACAAAAATACCCTTAACTGCCAATACATTACCCAAATTGCCAAAAGCAATTTTGCCTATAATAAAACTATTGTGGGCTGAAGCATTTGGATCAAGCAGTGCAAGATTGATATGTTTTTCTTCATACAATTCAGTGAATGTGCTATTCTTGTGGAATTTTCCATATGAGTCTGTCGGGTAGAAAATACAGTGGACAAAATTTCTTTGACTTGCAATTAGATTTTTTCAAGTTATGTTATCAAATACCTGTAAATGGTAACCTGATACACATTCCTGATGTTTAAAAGGCAATGTGATTTTTCTATTGGCAAGAAACGTGTGTAGCGAGGGAATTTTGGGATGATACAGGCACAGTCATTTAAAATACAGTTGAGTCACTATATTAATTGACTTTTTAATATCAACTGTGCTAATGAGTATTTTGGAAGACCAGTAATATTTCTGCAGCCAGCCATAGAAAGGATAGTGAAGGTTAAGATGCCTTAACCCTGTATGTCTTGTGTTTCTGCATCTTGCTCTGGAGGAATCTCTCCTGAACTTTCTGTGCTGCAGCCTGGTATGTAGTGCAGATGCCTTGTGGGGTTTGCACAGTGACTGTGAGTCTGGCTGAGTGTTGGAGCAGAAGCCTAGATCAGAGGCATGCTAAATTTACTCTGGAAGGCAGGATAAATGAGATGGCAGAGAGTTCTCTTGTTCTACACCAGGTATTCACAATTACACTCTTAGGTGCCTCCCAGAGCCACACAGCTGTCTATACATAGCAAGCTGGATCGTAAAATATTTATTATTTTAGCTGAAATCTCGGCAACTCTGACTTAAAGTAACATTCTCTATTGACTGAATTGATCTCAGGGTTTTGTCTTCTTGTCCAAACGTCTTTTTGTCTAAATGCCACCTGATACTGATAGCTGTAGAATGCATAGTTTTCTGTTAGCAAACCAGGCTGAAACCAGTGATCTTTCTTATGCTGACCAGTAAATAAATAGTAGTGATTTGCCTGTATCTGGCTTCAGTTCCATAGGTTAGTGTAGCATTCACTGACCCACCCAGCCTCCCTTGCTAGTCTCTGTGTACTATGCCTCTTTCTATATTTCATGTTTCATATCTACTTTTAAAGGCAGCATTGAATGCTCCAAGCATTTTGGTATATTTCTTGGCAGTGGTGGATGGTGTTTAGAGAAACAAATTCCTGTTCAGTTCAGACAACTAATTTTGAACATGTTTTGTTACAATGCCAAGAGCTAGTATCTTCTTTCAAAATCATCAGTTCTGTTCAAATAGTTGGCTAAAAGTAAAGTACCACAGGATAGATATCTATAAGAGGAAAAGTTGTGCATATTAAAGTTAACTGACTGACTTGTTGGAATTCAGAAAATCTTCAGCACTTGAATTAGGCTGAATAAGCTCCTCACAAGGTAGTAAAGAGAATAGGAATCTCCAGAGAACATTTAGAATATTCAGTGTGCTGGAAATGAATTTTTTTTTTTTCTTTGGGAAGTTCATACTTCTTTCCTTTAACTTTGAAAAGGCTGTTAAGTTCCAGCTGAGATGCTGACAGCAAAGGAAGCTCAGCTTTGGATGCCAAAGTAAACATAAAACAGGGAATGTTTGGGGCTTTATATGTCCTAGTTCATAATGAATTGCACCATCAAGTTTGGTACCTGTATCGACTGACTGCACAGTCTGCATTTTGCTTTGTAAAAAGGTGGTTGTACAAGCAATTACCTGCTTTTAAATGGATGTGGAAATTTTACTGGCGTGATGGACTCTGAGCAAATTGTGGTAGCCATAAAAGTGCCAGTACTTCTTTTATCTGGTACTATCCATTTTCTCTAGGGATGCATAAAATCTAGCAGTTATTTAAGCCTTTAAAATAGGAAAAGACATGAACATACACATTGATAATAAATTTTATACTAAAGCAAGAGGAGATACTTAGTGGATTTTTTTTTTTCCAGTTTGTATCTGGTCTCAGAAAGGAAAGGTTTATGTTTAAGGGTTTAGTATCTGAGAAAATCAGTAGCTCAGGAAGTGAGCCAGTGCTGGCTGGGTATGTGAAGCAAAATAACTGTGTCCTGTCTAGAAAGAGACAGATGAGTTTTAGGGGAAGGACAGTGTAGGAAACAGGCTTGGAAAGACATAAGTTTGGAAAAGTAGTATCAGTCCATGAAAAACAAAACAAAAAAAACCACCCAAATTATATATATATTTCCTTTTAATTGGGGGTCTTGCTTTCCTTCTTGTGGGAGATATTGAACAATTTCTTTTTTAAACAGCCCAGAAAATCCCTCCCACCTTGCCAAAAAAAAAAAAAAAAAAGGTGGCAGTTGCCAATTCTTATTTAAATACACTTATTTAAGAGCGCTTTCTGCTGGTGTGATTTAAATGGAGTCAGATCAGTGTAAAGTCAGAATGAGACTGGAGAGCCAATGATTTAGTAGATATAAATTTAGAGTCGATTCACTACAAGAACTACAACCAGGGCAGAAGAAGACTCTGTACTGTTATGATCTCAATAAGATGTTTAAATTAATTTCAGGTCAATATATGTGAAAGTCAGTGAGGAAAGTACTAATATGAACTATGTTTCTGGCTGGCCAGTGCCTTTTAACAAGGTATGTTAAGAGTTTTCTTCTGCAGTTCTGGTAGTCTTGTGGTATCAAGGGATTCCTACATGTTTTTGTGTTTAAGCGTTTAGACTATTTTCTCCTAAACGCTCTGCTCACAAACATATTTGCTGCTTTTCGATGTGAAAACATGTTCTTGTCAGGAAGCAGCCTAAGCACTGCATTAGCACGGGAATGGTGAGCATCCACCCTTCCTTATCTCCCTCTACAGCTGCCATGGAAAATGATAACTACTTTGCAGAGATGCAGCATGATAGGACAGGCAGACACACAATCCCTGGGCGCTGGACCTTGCTATTTTTTAGTTTCTTGAACTCTCTCTGACAAAGCAAAAGCCCTTCTTCTCTGTTAGAGATCAGCCCCAGGAAAGAAAGGTCTCTTTTCCATGCAAGTGGCCAGTTTCTCCAAGGCCAGGACCCTTTTCAGTGCACTGCTCCCATGGTGTGTCATACCAAGGTTTGTCCTTTTTATAGCCCTCTCACCAGGGGTCCCCTCAATCCTCTTTTGGATTGTGTGCAGCGGGAACAGGCAGCTTACACGGAGTTCTGACCTGATTTTCTTACTCGGAGTACTCTTGCAAGGAAAATAGACTGATGCATAGGAAAACACACATTTAATTTTACAACAGGAAGAGTTTACGAGTCCCAAGCCATTAAAAGAGAATAGATAGATTTGCTTGTAAATGTGAGCAGCCAAGTTGGATTTGATATTAATATACACTGAGGCACCTTTACACAAAAGGGACACTACAGAGGGTTGTTAATGGGAGAGTAAATTAAAATTGCATATGCTTTTAGGTCTTTTAGAGATCTGAAGCAAGATAATGCAGACTAAGTGGTTCAGCTACTTTAAAATTAAAAAAGGGGGAGTTTGACTAACAAAGAAGTATGAATATGTTTACAATAATATTAAATGATGTATGCCTAGGCAGGCTAATTGACTCTCACTGAGATTTTCCTCATGACTTTCAGCATTTTATTAAATCCATTAAATTATTATTTATTAAATCCATCTGTTGTCTCCAACTCTAGGTAGAAATTGCTTCCATTGAAATGCCTAGAAGAAATTGCTTAAAGTTTTACTCACTGCATCCATATCAGCACATTCAAAGAGAATATTATTCACTTAAGCTTCATGCAAAACTAGTCTTTCTCTTGTCAAAGAAAGCAAACATTTAAGGAACAGAATGATTCAGGTAATTGAGCCAAATCATCTGCTTCTGCTGGGTTCAGACACCTCTCCTAGCTTGGTGTCAATATAGAGACACAGAGAAACAGTGTTATGAGAACCTCACTGCCTTTGCTTTGCATTTTCATTCCTGGGGATCCCTTGGCATGCCCAAAATAGCAAAGGTTGCATATAAAAGCAGGGCAATAAACCAGCAGCAATTAAAAAAATGCTGACAGAAGATGGAAAACATCTGAGATGAAAACTGTCCAATATGCTGAGCAGCTACATCAAGCTCTTAGGGTCCTTTTCCCTCTGTGCAGTTCTGAAGTGAGAGAGGCTTTGATTCTAGGCTTTGATTTTATTAACAAACCTCACCCATCTCACTTAGCCTGTGCTGGATGGAAAAGAATCCCAAGAGAAATGTGGGAGAGTTTCAGAGCTAGTGGCATGTTCCTTTCAGAACAAGACTGACACATGGGATACAGTCACCTGGAAGGACACAGTGAGGGTAATGGTCTGACTCAGGGTAACCCTAATATTTCTGTGTCAAAAGTTATTTTATAATGTGTCTCTTTTACAGAATCACAGGGTGGGTCAGGTTGGAAAGAACCACAGTGGGGCATCTGGTCCAACCTCCCTGCTCAAGCAGTTTCATCCCCGAGCACATGGCACAGGATTGTGTCCAGATGGTTCTTGAATATCCCCAGGGAGATGGGATATCCACAGCCTGTCTGGGCAACCTGTTCCAGTGCTCTGTCACCTGCACAGTAAGGAAGTTCTTCCTCACATTCAGGTGGAACTTCCTGTGCCTCAGTTCCTGCCAGTTGCCTCTTGTCCCACTGCCTGGCACCACAGAGCAGAGCCTGGTCCATCCTCTGGCCCCTTCCTGCAGACACTGACAGACGTTGATGAGGTTCCCTCCCAGTGTCTCTCCTCCAGGCTGAACAGGCCCAGCTCCCTCAGCCTTTCCTCATCAGAGAGATGCTCCTGTCCCTTCATCATCTTCATAGCCCTCCACTGGGCCCTATCCAGGAGCTCCTTGTTTCTCTTGCACAGAGGAGTCCAGAATTTAATTGACAACTTTTAGTTATCAGCAGCATTAGTTCTGCCACAGGAACTGAAAAACAGGCCAGGGAACTCTCTATTTTACAAGAATGTAATTTGTTAATTGTGGATTAGCTTTGCCTTTTGAACAGTCACTACGTAAGTTTTGATCACTTGGTTCAGCACTTGGTCTATCATCTCTTCATATCAATAACAGTACAAAGTCAGGATTTTTCTTTCTCTCTTTCACTTCTTGGTCAACAGTGCAGGGGACAATTTCCACAATCCTTTTCTTATGAGAAATCTTCTCCTGGGCATTAAAGATATCCTGTTTCCTAGGTTTGTGAATATGCTGGTTATCACCAGTACATTGTGCTACACACAGAATTTGCATAAAAAGTGTTTGCTGTACTGCTGACAAAAATAGCAGATTCCAAAAAAAACATATCCATTAAATGAAAAAGGAAAGTATGAAGATCCGCTAACATCAGAAGGTACTGTGCTAGAATATTAGTGAGTCATCCAGATCAGGTAATAGATGATATTCTGAGAAGTCCTAATAAACAGAGGCTAAATAAACAGAGAAGTTGACATAGATTAAGAAAAATATAACACACATGCACACACATTTATCACTTCTTATTTTCCACCAAATTATTTTTAATAAAGGAGCAAAAATCCAGTCTTGTAAATCCATACTTTAAGTTATTTTAGCTCAGTAATCCCATTTCTTAAAGGCCTGTATGTGAATGAAAGGTGAATAATTGAATCCATGTTGACTGTGCCTATTTATGAAAACCTGGTGCATATACAATGTGTTTACATCATTAAATAGGCATTAGAAGTGTTTTAATTTAGTAGTTCTGTAGTATAGAGTATATAGTAGTTCTATATTTGTCTTATACTTGGTAATTTTCTTGCTTGATGTGACTTTTGGTGAGTTTTAACATTTGCCCAGCCAGTCTCTCTGTTTCTCTCTTTCTCTGTGAGGTTCACATGTAAACTGCTTTAAAGATTGCATAATGACTGTTTGGCATATCCTACAGGCAAAGGCCCAGAAACCCTTTTTGCTGGCTATAACCTCAATGATAATGAGTGGCACACAGTGCGTGTGGTGCGGCGAGGAAAAGGTTTAAAGTTAATGGTGGATGACCAGCAGGCCGTGACAGGTAGTGTGGCATTGTGATTCCATGATTCCATGTTTAATGGGGGGAAGCACGAAACAAAAAAAAGAAAAAAAAAGAAAAATGACAGAAGTAAAATGACTTTATCTGAAAGAAACAGATGGTTTTTTCTTTTCTTGGGTGAGATTCAAAATCCATGTTATGCATCTCGGAATGCTGGTACAACAAGTGTGTTATTGCACTTGATGTTAATGTTGCTGTAAGGTTGCTATTGAAATGAATGGGAGCCTTCATGCTGACTTAAATGAATGTTTTAATACAGTAATTGGAGAGAAGTGATTTGATACATCACTAATGAGAAGGCAAGCAAAATGCTTTTGGCAACACATTGTTAAGGCTAAACTCTAAGCCACTGCTGGAAGAAAGAATTTAAGAAACATTTGAAGGATATTCTACGGTGGTTTGAATCTTGCATCAACTGTCCTCAATAATTATATATTAGGCAGCATGTTTTTCTCAAATACTTAAATAGCAGTTGGGATGGGAGAAAAAAAATGACATGCATGCTGGCAGATGTTAGAAATGTATTTCCATATTTATATTATCAGAAAGACTAATAGAGAACGCTTTGATTTTGTCCTGTACAAGACAATGCTTGCATACATGTTCTTTATAGCAACTGATCTGGCTTCTGGCCCTGATTCCTTGCACAGCACAATGGGCCTAATTTTGCGTTAGTTATTTAGACTTATCCTTTGTTTTTGTATAGCATTAAACAACTTCTATCATTGCTTCTAAGCTTTGTTAAAATGGTAACAATTCAACGTGTTGTTTGTTTTTTTTTTTTTAAAGAGGAGTGTACCTTCTTTAATAGCCCCTTTTCACCTCAGCAGAACACTGAGGGTCATGTCACTGGTAGAAAAATAATCATATAGTTGCAAGAACATATTTTCTAGAATCAGAAATTACCAATATGTCTTCCAGAGATGAAGTCTCTGTATGTTATGATGCCTAGGGTCATTCTCCCAAGAATGTAGATGGCCTAAATAATTTATTTTCTTTTTGATAATAAATTTATAGTATGGGTGGAAGTATACTGAAAAATATTTTAATCTTACAGTACCACTCATGGCAAATTCTAATGTAGTAGAAATTGTTTAGATCAAAATCCAGTGCCAGATCCAAACGCACAATTCCTGGACTCCTCATGGCAGAGTTCTAATTTACAAATAGTACAGGTTACATAACCTGGGTCCAGCTTTCTAGTGCAACACTTGTATTCTTTCCACAACCCAGTATCTACATCAAAAACTGGCCAGTTGACTTGAATTCCCTCTCAGTTCTTCAAGCTGGACATTGCCTGTATTTGCATAATCCACAGGCATTTAATATTATTCATCCAAAGGGAGAAAGTCATCCCAATATTTTGGAGGGAAAACCACTTCCTAAGCTTCCTAAACTCCCTGTAGGAATCTGCGTGGCCAATCCATGGCCTCCTCCACCAGTGAGGAGGGAACTGGCGTAAGAGAAGGAACAGAGGGAACTTTAAACATGGGTAATCTGCTGTTAGTCCTAGGAATATCACATCTCCCACAAAGAAAATCTTTATTGTTATGTAACTGATGAGATTTTTTGGGTTTTTTTTTTTTTTTGGGGGGGGGGGTGAGGTTTTTTTGTTGTTTTGGGGTTTTTTCAACACGGAGTGTTTTAAAAGCCTTTACAAGTTTAAATTTCAAATGTATGCAATAGAATTTAATGTGCTGTAGCTTTGAATTTCTTGAAAGGGTAGGGAAAGAGTTGCGGTATGAGATTAAAGTGTGCCTGTTCTAAACTGCTTAGAACTTTGCTTCAGATGTCCCAACAATCAGAAATTTGGTTAAAACGTAACCCATTCATTTTCCCCATGAAACATCATTGTAGTGTTATAAGGAGAGTAAGGAAAAAAACTGACTTCCTACTAAAAATTCCAGCTTTCTCCTGCCACACATTGTGTTTTCTTTTTCTGATTCCATTCCCTATGTTGTATATGAAAGAAACCCCATCAGATCCAGACAGCTTAAGCTGGAGGAAAAGCTGTTAAATAATTCAGCCTGACTTTTCAGTTTTTACAGATTATAAAATACCACTTAGCCATTTGTGAGTTGTGCTTGGTTCTCTTTGACAAATGCATAATGTGTGCCTGGATAAATGATATAATTCACAGTCATAACAAGTTTTCATCGGAGGTCATGCAGGTGGTTTTGAAGAAATTACTCATCATAGAAGAGTTTAAATACTTCCAGCCCTGATGCACCTTATTTTCTAAAAATGTATAGAAAATAAAAGCGGATTGAAGGTCACTAAAGTTGGATAACAGAATAGCTTATGGTTATGAACAGAAATTCAATTGGGCTTTCGTATGATGTTTTTCAACAAACCTGATAAACTTTTTAAAAAATATATAACAAACAAACAAAATGAATAAACCACCACCAAACCCCCAAACGCCCAACCTTGTAAGTACAAATTACACTCTCTCTCTTTTCCTTCATTGCTTCATTTACAAATCCTGTGGAGCCCTATGTGAAGCCTCAAGTCCTGTTTGCATGTTTGTAGAACTGAAACGTTGGAGGGGGATTTGGGATGGGAACCCAGATTCTGGAACTTTTTTATTACTATGCTCAAAGAAAGAAATACATTTCGTGTAGTGGGGATAATATGCTACAGGCCAAATCTTGGTGGATTTTTGCCATGGCATTAATGCAATGCCACCTGAAGGGATACAAGACTGGAATACATAATGTTCCTCTCTAAAACCCGATCCTCAGCTCTTTGGCTGTCATCCAACATACAGCTCTTGTCCCAGCAAAAATTACACATTTGGCATTTTTCAAGACAGCTCCCTGACTCCTTGCTACAAGGAAGAACCCACTTCTGCTTAATACATTCAGGGCAAGTGGTATCTTCAGAACTGATGTTTAGAAACAAGACTATCGGGGTTTACGGTGCCTCTTGCAGTGCTCAGCCCCTTGAGAGCAGATCCCAGGCAGTGGTGTTCAATGACACCAGTAACAGTAAGTTCTCATACAGAACTCATCCTGAAGCTAAGTAAGCTACTTGTAAGTATTTATCATAAATTATTAGAACAAATTTGGTGCCTGAATGGTATTAAAACTTACAGAGCTATTTCCCCTGTAATTTCACTGATGCCTGTACTTCTATCTCAGTGCTGTGACTTAACCTGCTTGTGAATTTATCTCCCTGGGCAAATCCCAGAAACTGACATTTCTCTTTCCCTTGTCTTTTCCCTGTCACACACATGTCCACGGGCACTTCCTTATGACACCTACGAAGGTACAGCTGTGTCAGCCTCCTCCAGGATTTGTGCACCACTTCTGACATGTCCAGCCTGGGGCAGTGCTCACACTCCTGCTTGGAATAGTATATTTGGGGATGGACAGAGGGAACTTGGCTTGTCAACAGCTTTGCCACTGTGGGAACTTGAATTAGAGCAGTTTTATGCCAGTATTTAGTTCAGCTTGGCTAGGTCTGCTCTTCACCTTCTCTGTACTCCATGAGAGTCATGATATAGCTAAGGAATTGGGGAATCTAGGCCATGGTTTTCAAAAGGTACATTAAGTGGTGAAATTCATTAGTAATAAGAAGGTGTTTTCCCACACAATGTGACCATGAATCAGCCCTGTGAAAATACTGCCCTACTTCTTTAAAATAAGCACAGAAAAAATTGGAAGTTCTGTCAGAAAAGGGAACACTTCAGTGAACACAATTTTGATGTGCTGGGTAAGGTATTTAATAACTAGCTTAAAAACCTACCTGACCTGTATGCAGTGTACTCTGGCAGTGCTGATCCTTTCCTCCACATTAGCTCTAGAGTCAGCAGATGTCAGGCTTCTTGCTCTGCAGTGGTCCTTGCATGACAGAGAGAACTCAAAGGCAGCTGTGGGGCTTGCTTTTGGCCACCTTTCTGACAAAGGTCCCTTGTTGTTCCCAGGATTAAGGAACACTGGCATGCCCCCTTCCTGAAGGCTTTCTGCTCAGCCCATCTCTCAGGCTCTGCCCTTTCTCCCATGGTACAAAGCCAGCTGCTTTCAAGCAGCTGTCCACCCTTGTCGCACAGGGCTTTGCAGCATTCATGTACCTAAGACAGCTGAAACAGGAATCCTTCCTTCCTCTAGTCGAATCATGCACATTGAAGCAAAACACATGGAATAATATCCCTCCAGCTGTTCTGTTTCTCTTTCATGAAACTCTGATATTGTTGGTTTAGCTCTGAGATTGGCCTTTGTCATCCCCATGTTAAGTAATTGCACTTGCTTATAGTAAAACCCCACACCTGGTTAAGCATAACTAAAGTGAGGGATTTTTTTGGCCGTTTTATATACTCTGGCAAACTGTTTCAGTTTAGAAATCTTGCTGTTGGCCTTATCCAAACGTACTGAACGCACTGGAAAGGCTCCTGGATTTACCAGTAGTTAGGATGAATTTAGAAGGATTCCCCTTGGGATTGGCCTTGCACATTCTGAAAAGTGTGAAATTGATGCCGATACTTAATCATATGATCTGCTTTTTGACCTACCATTTCAGACACTAACACGTGTTTTCTTGTTGCTGTTTCAAGGTCAAATGGCTGGCGATCACACACGACTGGAATTCCACAACATAGAAACAGGAATAATAACAGAACGGCGCTACCTGTCTTCTGTGCCTTCTAATTTTATTGGGCATCTACAGAGTCTCACATTTAATGGCATGGCATACATTGACTTATGTAAAAATGGAGACATCGATTATTGTGAGCTAAATGCAAGATTCGGGTTCAGGAACATCATAGCAGACCCTGTAACCTTTAAAACAAAAGCAAGTTATGTTGCACTGGCCACGCTACAAGCGTACACATCTATGCACCTTTTTTTCCAGTTCAAAACCACCTCCCTGGATGGATTGATACTTTTTAACAGTGGCGATGGAAATGATTTCATTGTGGTTGAATTAGTGAAAGGGTATGTATGGATTAGTGTACCGACAAAACCAGTCTGTTCAAAATGTATGTACAGGAGGAAATACACGGGGAAGTTTAGGATGCAAATCTTTCTTTCTGACTGGATGGATGTGATTGATAATGTTTCTTCATGTTGAACTTCATGTGCTTTATTGTGACTCTTTCTTTCAGATGAAGCTAGATGCCTGAAATGTATGAAAGTAAATAATAGGTATAACTTCTCTCGTGTTTTACCACAAAGAAGTGCTAGTTTGTAGCCTCCCTCTTGTTCTCTCTCTGCGTATGTATGCATGTCTTGGTACACGGAGTGCTCATTGCTTTCCAGAAACTTGGGACTGCACCTCAACTCATCCAAACGAGCGGCAATTTCTCAGAATGACAGTTGCTTCCCCATCTGGCATTCATTGTTGTCTTCTGGTTTTGCCAGCTCTGCTGAGGAGTACAAGCAAATAGAAAATATTAGACGTGTTAATTAGTGCTCCCTTGCTATGTAAAGAAAAAGGAAACTTTTCCAATTTTTTCTCTTTTCCCAGGTATTTACACTATGTGTTTGACTTGGGAAACGGTGCCAACCTCATCAAGGGAAGTTCTAATAAACCTCTGAATGACAATCAGTGGCATAATGTCATGATATCAAGGGATACCAACAACCTACACACTGTAAAGATTGACACTAAAATCACAACACAGAGCACAGCAGGAGCCAGAAATTTAGATCTCAAAAGTAAGTACAGTTATTCTTGTATAATCTACAGTAAGGGCCAGTACAGAATGATAAACAGAATAAATCATGGATGTAAAGTATGATATAATTTTTTAAATATTGTATGAAACTTTTTATTTTATAATAATTAATATGATCACAAGAGATGACATCATCTTAACCCAACAATACCAATTTAGTATTAGTTCTGCACAGGTAAGTACAACTTTAAACGTGTGAAGATCCTATGGGAAAAAAAAAAAGTAGGAAATTGTAATAACACAGAGTGGTCCATATAAATCAAAAGATAATTGAGGGACTAAAAGAAGCCTACAATGTCTTTTGCATGAACATAGGTTGTATAAGTGGCATAACATACTCATCTAAATATGTAACGTATTGTAATTTCGATTGCAGGTGGGATAAACTTTGTTCTATAGCACTAAACCTACATGTTATAAATCCAGCTAGATTCTAAAGATCCATTTTTTATAAATATATGTGTATTTTAAAATAAGTGATAGTAATGAGTTCCATGGGTGGGTTTCTGAAGAGCTAATTAGCATCTTAAGAAAATATCTTTTTGCAAGGATGTATAAGTAAGTATACTTTTAAAATAATGACTACCTAGTCATACATAAGAATATATGTTCTGGTCCTTGGAAAAGTATTGTGTATTTTAAAGTTCTTTAGGAAGGATCTTGTCAGGAAAACTGAAATTTCATAACAGTCAAAGAAATATGATATTTCAAAAGCTAGGATGTTCAAAGTAGATATTAATATTCCATCAAGAGCTTATTCCTTGCTGGATTTTCTTTTAACTCCCTCTGAGTCACAGATAATGAGCTGACCTTGGTAATTATGCTGGATTTTGTGATATTTTACATGTTTGCCTCACTTGAAAGTGCTATTAAGATTGTAAGAAAGACTGTGAAAACAGTATCCTGATATGTCATAATCTTCAATAAGGGATTCTTTTATTTATGAATCTAGCATTTCTGATAAGGCTTTTTGGATGGCTCACACTCCATTCCTAAAGTAGCATTTGAAATTTGTGCCGTGTTATTTCTGGGGTTTGCATTCTGTTAAACATCATCGATGTTTATTGAAACAGTGTAACATTTCAACATCGTTTTTGATGCTGTAGAAAAAACACCCACCTTGTTCCTCGAGGTTTTTAAGATGGCAAATACTACTTATGCGCATACGAATGTCTTTAATGTTCTTGGCTTTTTCCTAGCGGTTAAATCAGACATGGGTAGGAAAAACAAAAAAAAAACAAACAAACAAACAAAAAAAAAATCCTGTTGCGACCTGATAATTAACACAGCCATTTTATTCGACACATTTTTCAAACCGATTGTGGTGAGTCTTTGGGGCGTCGCTTTCTTTAAAGAAAGCAGAGCGGGTTCTCTCCGTGCGCTCGCTAAAGGCACTAGAGAGCGCTGTGATCTCGCCGAACGCGCTGCCCAGGGAAGGCTCATCAGCCAGGACAGCCTGCAAAACCCAGCATCCCTTTGTGTGCTGCGCTTTGAAAATGCTACCTTCGCCTCACGCTTTTGAAGTAAAACTGTATCCATAGCTGTCGCGTTTTCTAACCTTGAATTCCTTTGGGGAAAAAAAAAAAAAAAAAAAAAAAAAAAAAAAAAGAAAAAGCAATGAGGAGCATGAAAAAACGTACTGAGATTTGAAGCAAGGAAGGTGAATTGTGTTAGATGGTTTTCTGTAATTCACCACCCAGGGAATGTGGATAGTAAAAGAATAACAAGCCTGACGTGTTCAGTGCAGAAATATATAGCAAGCACCTCTCTAAAAGTGGTCTAGCATACACAGATCCTCAACCTCTGTCTCCTCATAAGAGTATGCCTCATTTTATTTTATTTTTTTAATGTATTATATTACATTTTGCTCAGTCAGCTTCCCTTAAATATGGCACAGTATATATCATGAGAATTGTGATTGGATTTGGAAGGGGGTTCAAGCTGATGCTTTTTAGCCAGCAGGCTAAAAGAGAGAAAAAAAAGTGCCTTTTATTACTGTTTTTCCTTCCTTTGTATTTAGTAGAAATGGTCTCCTGTAGTTGCTTCTTTTGTATTTTACATCAGTGTTTCTTACAATGACATATTTCTGTTGTGCTACAAACACTCCATACACTTTCCTGATGTAAATAGTTACAATTAATTCATTGTCCCGTACTACTTTAGCCTTAGCAACAAAGCAAATGCAAAATTACACTTCCTGCTACTGGTATCAATAGTTCTGCTTAACCAGAGTTATCATTAGGTAATATACAAATGTGTGCAGATAGTATGGAGCCTGCAGCCATTCTGAATAATTGTAGAGTTACCAGATTTCTCATTTTGAAATCCAAGCTGATCCTGGAAAAAGAAATCCTCTATATGTGGGTTTTTGCAAATACACAGTGAATTCAGCACAAAGATAAGACACAGATTGTGTTGTCGAGCCTGCACAGCATGGAAGTTGTCTGGGAAAGCAGACAGCTCCCATAAAAGTATGGGAGAGAATTTCCAATATATGTTTCCTTTTGGGTGTAGGATTTGGCTATGTAACACAGAAAGTTCATTATCACACACATCAGTTCCCTGCATAACCTCTGGTACAATTTCAGCAGCTACCTGTGGAAACACATATATTACATCCTGCAGCCTAATTATTGCTGTAATTAGATGGGTAAATTATAAATTGGAGACAAATAAATGAGTGAAAATAATTCTGTGTTTGGATTCCAAGAACTATGTTATTTTTCCTCACAGGGAAAATTAGCGAAGTGTGCTGAGGTGCAGTTTTAGCAGATAACCCGTAAAGATAAATGAGTCTGAACAGCAAAAGCAGTGCAGCTCAAGCCTGCCAACACAGTTACACAGCAAATTTCCTTTCATATATTTCATGAGCAGATTCCCTGTCCTGCTCTCAGGATAGCTCAGATGGTTGGCACGGCTGCAATTCAAGGCCTGAAAGAGTAGGGTGGAGGAGAATTCTTGCTTGTTGTACTTGATGCTGTGCTTTGATGTTCTGAGGGGTCTGAGTAGCCTCAAAAGGCACAGAAAAACAAGTGAAAATAGAATTTGGCTTCTTTCATCAGTGGACAAGGGGAAGATTATGGGTGTCACTTATCTGGACTTCTGTAAAGCCTTTGACACGATCACCCACAACATCCTTCTCTCCAAATGGAGAGAGGTGGATTTCATGAGTGGATTGTTAGGTGGATAAGAAAGTGGTTGCATCCAGTGGTGGTCAACAACTCAAAGTCCTGATGGACATCACTGACGAGTGGTGTCTCTCAGGGGGTCTTATTGTGACCAGTGTTATTAGATGTCTTCATTAATGACATAGAGGGATTGAGGACACCCTCAGTATATTTGTTCATGACACCAAGCTGAGTGGTGTGGTTGACACACCTGAAGGATGGGACGTCATCCAGAGGGACCTGGACAAGCTGGAGAAGTGGGCCCATTGGACTTGCATGAGGTTCACTAAGACCAAGAGCAGGTGCTGCACCTGGGATGGGGCAACCCCCAGTGTCAACACAGGCTGGGGGATGAACGGATGGAGAGCAGCCCTGCCCAGACTTGGGGGTGCTGGTGGATGGGAGGCTGGATGTGAGCTAGCCATGTGTTCTGGGATCCCAGAGAGCCAGCTGTATCCTGGGCTGCACCAGGAGCACCCTGGGCAGCAGGGGAGGGAGGGGATTCTGCCCCTGTGATCCACCCTGCTGGGCCCCCACCTGGAATATTGCATCCAGCTCTGGGGTCCCAGCACAGGGGGGACAGGGACCTCTTGGAGCCAGTCCAGAGGAAGCCACCAAGGTGATCAGAGGGATGGAACACCTCTGCTATGAGGAAAGGCTGAGAGGGCTGGGATTGTTCAGTCTGGAAAGGAGAAGGCTTTGGCATGACCTAATTGTGGTTTCCAGTACCTGAAGGGAGCCTGGAAGAAAGCTGGAGAGGGACTTTGTACAAGGGCCTGTAGTGACAGGCCAAGGGGAAATGGCTTCAAACTGAAAGAGTAGATTTAGGTTAGATATTAGGATGAAATTCTTTACTGAGAGGGTGGTGAGGCACTGGCACAGGTTGCCCAGAGAAGCTGTGGATGCCCTATCCCCAGAAATGTTCAAGACCAGTTTGGATGGAGCTCTGAACAAGCTGGTCTAGTGAAAGGTGTCCCTGGCCATGGCAAAGGGGTTGGAACAGGATGATCTTTAAGGTCCCTTCTAACACAAACCATTTTGTGAGCCTTGTTCCTCTCTTTTGGCAAAGAAATGCTGTCTCCCTTTCTCAGACTGCGAATTTTACAATAACTATCTCTTCCCTCTCCATAATTTTTTTCCTGTAGTATGGGAAACTGTGGTTCTGTCAGAAATTATTTTATTTTATAAGTACTTTAAGATGCATGGTCTGCTTTCGAGGAGGAGGACATCCTCAAGCACACTTTGTATCCACTTACCTACCAGGGTTTAATCTTCCTCTTGCTTCTCTCCTGCAAATATAGACAGTGTTTTAATCCCCAAAGCTTTCACACACTTTTTTAAACAGCAGGCATAAAAAACCCTGCAAAAATCCAATCAGAATTCTCTTGGAATACCCATCAGAAAATTAAAATATTTTAGCATTTTAATTGTTTACAAGTTGAAATGAGAAGTTGAGATATTGTATTCATACCAAACGAGAAGGTAAAGAATGCCTCAATTATTTTAGATTGAACAATAAGTAGTTACAAACTTCTGTATGAGTTGGTAGTTTCAGTACTTCAGTATCCAATCCAGTTTTAAACTTTCCAGATCACAGACTGTATTCAGCGATATGCTGTATCCTCTAAGATGATCTGCAGTCATCCTAATCTTGATATTGGGCTAACTATATATTTTTTTAGTAGGAAATCACCATTCTGAAAAAAACAATCCTACACAGCTCAACACTTCTGGGTTAACTTTTGCTGCCTGTGCATCATTTCGTATGTCAAGACCTGCTTTTTTGAACTGACATTCATAATTTCAACTTGTCTCACTGTCATCATCTTTCATGTGGCCTTCCCAAATGTCAGTTTTAGAGCCCATTGTAAGTCATATGTTATTCCTGTGCTGTTAAATCACTGCATCCTCAAAAAATGCTCTTCATATTAGACCACACATCAGAATCAGCCTGCTTGGATTAAAATAACCTGTAAAATAGATCTCTTGTTGTCTGTTTTACTTTTATTTCAATATCTCTTCACTGTCCCCTGGCTTCCTTTATTCTTTTGAGATAGGGCTTCTGTCTACGTTTGCTTTTTCGTTTGTCCAATACTGTGAAAACACACTAGACTGAAGCATCTGAAAGAAAAGTAGTTATATTCATTTCTGGTATCACCTCAATGGTTTTACAAATGCACCAAATTATAGTTCTTCATTGTGCATAAAGATTCACTTGGCAATTAATTCATCCTTGTAAACTTTGAATGCTATTAACTAAATTATCAGTAGATCTACTAGCCTGGCGTATTCATTGATGATTTGTAATGTCCCTTAATCTATTGATATTTCATTTTCCTGCCAAAGTAGGTTATTCATGCTGAGCTAAATTAGTCTTGATCATAACGAGGAGTTCCTGTTTCAGCAATGGAAATTGAAATTGTTTCAATTTCATGTAATATTTCTCTCTGTTGTTTTATATTGTGGCAGCTATTATTGTTGCTTCATTATATGTTTTTCTCTGCATTGCAAGGTCTCTATCAACAGCAGTGATCCTTTATATTTTTATTACTAGAGAAACAAAGCTTTAAGAAGCACAGAAACATTGTACAAACAAGCAAGTATTAATGCTTAAATTTCTCAAATAATCATGCGTGAGCTAAATGTAATGACCTTGCCAGTGGGCTGTGAATTCTTCATGCAGAAATAATGTTCTGTTCCAAATAAAGAGTTCCAAATACTGTCAACAGCAAGTAGATCTTCCCAGTGTGACCTATTGGAGAAGACAATGGCAAATGCAGCTGTTGTCTTCCTGATAGTGCAGGAGACTCTGTACAGAGGAAAAACAAGGGACTTAAAACTGAGAACTCTTCTTTGAGACTTCCTATGTAACAAAGTTCTAGGAGTAGATAACAATAGGTCATTGGACAACCTGGTCTAGTGAGAATTCCTCTATCCTCCTTTCTTTGCCACTTTTCAATGCTACTCCTAAACAGCAATGCTGTCTGCCAGGCTGTGAAAATAATTTTGATAGTGCTAAGCCTTCAGAAATTGTATCCAAATTGCCAAAATTATTAGATGGGGAAAAAAATTGAAAATCTATCCCAGGAGTTCTAGATTAAATAAAGATGTTCTAGAGCTTGAGCTGTGAAGTCAACAACAATGCAATAGTCTGTCAGATCAGTACATGGTGAGAAGGGTTTTTGTTTCCTGCTGCTTCTCCCCTGTTCTTCGCAGTCTTTCATGCATATATGAGTGGATAGATTTGCCTACATTCCTACAGCTATTTGACATGCAGGTTATTACTTCTGGTGATTGTGGAATTTCATTCAAGCCCTTTCTGGAGCACCAAGTAAAAGTTACATTAAAAATAACACAGGAAACATGGATGCTCTTAAAACTTCCCACAACCTCTGCATATTTAGTATAAATACATTCCACTGCATCCTAGTCCCCCCACAGACACACAGAGTGAAGAAGTACACCCTAAATTTGCTTTAAAATGTGCTGCTGTGAGCCCTCATTAACCTTGGTATTTTAACTGAGCGGTCCCTTTTGCAAAAGGGCAGCTTTGTGGAATATCCTCAGAGTCTGAATGTGATTGTCTTGATCAAAATAAGTATCGTATAAAAAGTTACTCTCTGCAAGCCTACATTCAAAATGAGAACGTTTAACATCTCAGCTGTTTGGTAGCTTTATGCAGACAATTGTGCCTGAACCATTTGCCAAAGGAAGAATTTTGTAGGTTATAATCTCTGAGGTCTAGTGTGTCTGTTGGAAAGAGGAATTCCTCACTATTTTGAAAGCAGGCTCTGCTGAGAGTGTGTGTTGGCTGTTAAAGCAGAGAGTGAAAACATTATAGCAGGAGGAAGGGAGATCTGAACTGTGCCATGCAAATGCCAGCTTTGCTAGATTTTGTCCATTTTTCAGGTGTATACAATCTCCAAAAGTGGTCAGAACAGGACAGAAATGAAGGACATTTGATGTGCTTGAATGCCTCACCTCTGCACCACAGCCATCCCCCTCACACGGAGTTATTGGCCTAGCATTGATTATGTGGGAGATGGATTGCCACGCACATTTATATGGCAATTAGACTTTATTATTTACCATTTAACATGCATCACCAACTTTCCTCACAGTCCATTGCACAAGCAGACTGCTTTGGTTTTACATCTGTTTAATCTTTTTCAATGCCAGTGCTCTCCATCTAATCTTTAGTGGGGGTCAAAACAAGCAGAGAGAAATAAAGCAGCTGGGAATCTGAGGATTTTTATTGTCAAGAAATGATAAATGTGTTTGTATAACTGTTTGTTGTTTGAGGAAAAAATGTTTTTTGAGAACAGAATTGATGGGGAAATGGTGGCTTTTAACCTGGAGAAATATTCAGATGTGAGCACTTACTTTTTTGAGTATCTCCTTTTGTCTATTCAAAACTTATCTCTTAAGGATGTTATTGTGTTGTTGCTGTCCCTTAAAAACCAGCACTTCCTATGACACAGCTTTATTTGCTTCTGAAACACAGGCATATTTGTGGAATCCTTGAGGAGCACTAAACTCATAATGAGAATGAAATCTGCGCACCAAGAGGTGCATGCAGAAGTGGACAGCACATCTAGCAGAGCAGAGCATAATAAAAAGTTTCTTGACAGAAGAATATTTGTGGAACTGTGAAAAGTCTTCAGCGTAGTTATGAGTAGTGTGATGGAAGCAGGAGGTTGGAGGAAAGTGGAGCAGCACCTATATCTCCACTGCAGACTGCCGTGGAAATTGGTGGCAAGTGAAAACTGTAAGATGCTGTTCCTGGTGCACCCATCAACTGTAAATTCTTTCTGGTACCTCTTAATTCTCCTTGCCTTTTTTTTTCTGTCAGCGTGGTCTACAGGGCAGTGCTACAATGAAATTGTAAAAAGAACAGTCAAGTATCAGTCAAGGAAAGAAATATCTTCAAAGTTCAATTCTCTTGACAAATAACTACAATATGTACTATGTGCCAATAAGGGAGCCTGAAGAAAACCCACAATGTCAGCATTTCAGTGCTGGTGATTTTTTTTTTTTCTAATACATTTAATGGGATATTCAAGCAAGATACTGAAAGAAGTGTAGAATTGGGGTGAAAAGATCAGTTTCTATATTCCTTCCCAAAAGAGTGACTTGCTAGCCTAGAAATTCTTCTTTTCTTTTTTTTTTTTTTTCTTTTTATTTGCCTGTAAACATTTTGCCTTGCTTGGTTATTAGTATAGGGAATGTGAAAGATGAAAGCCACCACCTGTCACATCATGAAACAGCCTCTTTCCTGAAGCATTTGAAAGGACAGATAACTCAGCAGAGCTTGGACAAGTAAACTAGCCACCCTTTCTCCCTTTAGGTGAGAGAGGGTTTAAAAGTGGTAGAATTCATCACTCCAACAGGACAAATATTTGAAAAGACTATTTTTCTTAAAAAAAAAAAAAAATCACATCAAAACCAAAAGACATCAACCACAAATCAATACTGAAGCTAGAGAATGGACTCTTTGAAGAGAGTAAGTGGACATAAAACACTAAGTTTACATTTTCATGTCTTCCCTCAAGTGCCCTTGCAAGTGGTAGACAAAATTCAGTCATGCTTTGCTCTAGCATCAGGCAGGCCTGTGAATGCACAGCAAAGTGCATCTTCTCTGCTGCAAAGGGGGTTTGAAAAGCCATATGCTGGAGCGTATGTGCTGCAGAAGCTGTGTGGATGCATCATTTAAGTCTTTGTCAACTGTTCTTCAGTTTATTAATGGGCTCTGATCACAGCGGGCCTCTTGGTTTATGAAAAAAGAGCAATTATGTCTCATCAACGTTTTTTTAAGAAGCAAACACTTTTTCAAGACGGAAAAAAGAGCAAGTGTTTACTCAGGACTGATGAAGGTGAGGAGAGACTCTAGAATGACCACTCACCCACTATTCAGGCCCAGTCCCTTTTCTAAAGTATGTGCTAAAATCCCCTGTTTGAAAGAAAAATCTCCACTGTGCTCAGCCTATTGCACAAAGTAAATGTGCAAAAGGTGGGTGCTCTTGTACACTGGGGAGGTGAGAAGGTCACCAAAGCCAAGTAGGCTCCTATATTTCGGTGAATGCCAAAGACATTTGAATGCCTAGCTGACATTTCCATTTGAGACCACAGCCCTTAATTCAAGACCAGGATGGTGTCTGTTCTTTTAGTCAGTGCATATTCAGCTTGTGTAGAGTAATTTATTTTCACAATTCGGTTGCCTCAAAAATACCAGGAGTTGGGATTGTGTGGGTTGTCTTAGGATGAGTTCCACCATGTACTTTGTAGTGCAATTATTAAGATACTACAAAGTGATTTCTATTGATCTGGTAACAGCAGCTCATCTGTTTTAGGAGGGACTTGAATAACGAGAGCACTTTCTTCTTCCAAGATTAGACTTTCCCTATGGCATTTCTCAGTCTTTGCAGTCCTCCTTCCTCTTTGCCTGCCTGAGGGAAGAAGCTGTTCTATGCTTGATCATTTTGAAATAGCATATTTGGAGAAAAGCGTGCCTGACAGACACCTTGGCTTTGCCACAGCCAGATGTTCCTTTGTATTTTCTTGTGTCATATAAAGGAACTGTGGAGGCGCCTGCTGTGTTTTCAGAATCCACCATGGTATGCCAGGGCTATCCATCTCTTTCCTGGGGAGTAACACCACTCTAGTACACCACAGAAGCACTCTCGTTCGTAGCCACAGCAGTGATTTAGTGCAATGTGACATTAGAAACATGACAAAGCAACTTCTTCCAAAATGAAAGAGAAATTAAGAGAATAGGTGAAAGTATGTTTAAAACCAGCAGCACAACAAGAGATTGGGGGAGAGAATGTCTGCTTTTGGGGAGAATGATGGATTTGAAGATGCTTTTGTTCAGCTATATAAAAATGAGGTATTGTCTTTACGGGTTATGAAAAAGTCAAGCTACAATTCCTTCCACTGTTTTATTTCCTCCTTTTTTTTTTTTTTTTTTTTAAGTCATGCATGGAACCACATTTGAATGAATGGTTTTCATTTCTTGTCAACAAAGGTGTTCAAGAAATGAACACCAGACAAGTACACAAAGCACACAGATCTAGGAGTGTAAAGAAGCCTAACGATATCCTGGCTAAACTACTTGTTCCCTGATGCCACCAATCTCCTGTAACAAACTACTGCTGGTCTGGTTAAGGGGTCCAGGTGTATCAGTCACACCTGAGCAGTATTCTTATGTTGTTACCATTACAAACACATGGAAAACAGTTCTCTCTCTACTTATGTTTGAAGACAATGGTAGCTGTTTAATGAAGTTAATAGTTTTTGCCCACCAGCATGTATCATGTAAGAATTCACGGGAAAAGTCTATGAAGTGACCTGTCAGCAATATCACTAGTGCCAGATAATAGCTCTTAATAACTTCTGTTAGTTATTCAGAAAATAGAACAGCCTCTTCAATCTTTGTTTTACATTTCTTTGGTTTAGCATTTGCAAAGTTCTTATTTTGAAGAAATGCAGAGGCTTGGGATAAAAAAAGATGAGCTATTACAGGAGGACTTGGCATTTGTTTTACCAACAGTTGTGTGTGACTCACTGTTGTGTGGTGTTCTGTGTGCTTTTGCATAAGTGTGATTCCAATAATGAATACATCGAGAACTGGGGTTAATTTATTAGGTAGCAATTTGTTTCTGTGTTAAATTTACTTGTTATTAAAGCACAAATCAGCTCTAAGTCAGAAAAGAGATAAATAGGAAAGATCCTGTTGGAATAACTGAGGATCTGCAGTCCCTGCAAAAGATGCAAATTAAACCCACTAAAATCTTCTCTTTATCAGTGCTTATGACATAACTGAGCAGTACCATCATTGCCATGAGCAAGTCTAGCTCTAAAAGTGCTGCTTTCCAGCTGATTCCTCTGGCCTGCCATGAACGTGCCAGTGAGAACATGCCTGCAGCACATTTATTTTTTTTGGCCCCAGTAAAACAAAGAGATGAAACAATCCTCCCACTCCAACAAAAAGGAGATAAATCTGTGCACTGACTCCTAATACAAGAAAGAAGAGAGTTGTGAGATCTGCTCTCAAATAAACTGCCTTATTTGAAGCTTCTCCAGTGATCAGAAGGAAATCTTGGATCACTTTATTATTTCACCCATTTCTTTACTACCTGCAACTTTGCCTATGATAGTTGACATATATTTTTTGTAAATTGGCTATTTTCCTTTATAAATTAAAGAAAATCAGGATTACTCTGAGAAAAATGAGACTTTTTCAGGAATGCATTTAAAAATCAAACTGAACTTTAGACAAGGATATGTGCAAGAAAGGCAATAGCTGAACTTTAGTTCCAGGAACTATGGTTACACATTTTCAGTGGGTAGCAGCGTAGCATTAGTGTTGCATTTAGGCTGCAGCCAGTTTGCACCATGTCATAATCTTGTACTACTGATCTGATGAACCGTGGTACCTTACTTCATGAAATAACTTGCATGTAATTCACACCTGTAAGTAGCCAGATACACAACAAGGGATTTGTTCTGGAGAAAAATTTCTGGTAGTGATGGTGTAGTTACATAACAAGTGAAAAAGAGAAAACCTGGGAATTTATATTGTATTATGCTGATTCCCCTGATCTCTTTTAGTAGGAGCAAGGGCACTCTTTTATCTTTTCTGAATCTCTGCTATTGCATATTCAATATAAAATATTTTAATTAACAATATTTTCTGCAATCCTGTCTTGTCTGAAAGTCTAATGGATTCGGTTTTGTAGGAAACTACTTCTTCATTGAGATGAACATGAAAATGGCATATGATTAATTAAAATAAAAGTAGCAATGCAGAAATTTTGTGATGGCAGATAAGAAAACTTACTAAGTGAAAAAAATTAACGTTCAAACAAAAATAAAAATCTGAATTTTTAATTCCACAGTTTATGCCTTGGAAAAATTTTTTGTCTGAGGGAGAGTGTTTTTTATGCCAGCAGCAGCAAACGTAAGCCACATATGGTATTAAACATTTGATATTAAATCTGGGAAGATTTAGGTCATAGTCATAAAAATACTTTTATATACTTTATAAAAGGTGAAGTCTAATAGTCAGTAATGGCTGCTCAATACCTAAGATATGTATTTGTGTAGTGTATTTGCTAATGCAAAAGCAGAACTCAAAGTTATTTTGAACATCAACAAAACTGAAATATTACCCAGAATGTGTTTTTTGTAAAAATTGTATCTTTAGTAGTATAAAATGATCAGTCTAATTATCAACACTTTGTTGATAATTAGAGACACACAAAGGTACTGTAAGTAAACTGTTGGGATACAGCTTATTTAGACTCAATATATTGTACTTCACTGCGTGTGATACCTAATTGGCAACATTCCAGTGTATATTTTCAGGAGCAAATATTCTGAGTTCCAGCTTCTGTGTTGGCACACTGACCTGGACTTCTGCTAGCCATCCATCATAACTGGCACCTGCTGTATGACTGTACACAGCAATCTCAATAGGTTTGAGAGATGGATATCAGGAATTAGCAGGGGATCAATCCCAAAGGTTGTGGTTTTAAAGATTTAACTAATCACAGAATAAAAAGGGTTACTTGGACAGTATATTTTTAAGAAGACGTTGCACATGTCATGTGCAATAGATCAAGTTTAACTTTTTTATCATAGTAATGATTTTCTTAATACTATTCTCTGGAATGGTTTCCCTCTTTTAAGTCTGCTGGGATCAGTTGAGATGAATTATCTCTCTATTCTGAGCTGGCAGTGACTGAAGGCATAGAATTTCAGGAAACCTGGAAAGGTTTTGCTTTCTAGATGTTCCGTCTGAGAAAAAGATGAAGAACATTTATCATGATACAAGTGTTTTAATATTGTTTTCAGTTCAGCAGATTGAAAAATGCAGGAATCTTTCTGCTGTGAATGAATTAGATCCCATTTGTAGGAACAGATGGATCACCATATTTTAATCTGTTATGTTTAATCTCATGCTTGTGAGGTTTAAACTGTACCTCAGAGCTCTAGAGGAAAGCAAGATCTTATTTTCCAAATTATCTACGTAAAAGGGATAAATCTTGAGGTTTCTTAATCTATGATGCTACAAAGGTTGCTAAGACTTTTGCTTGGTTTGCTTATAAATTTAATAATATGCGTATTCCTAAGCTTTTTGTCTATTTCACTAATTCAAATGCAGTTGAATTTCAAGGCTGGTATGTAGTGACTAAAGATTTTTCTCAGTCTGATAGACATTTTTTTGTTTCTGGCTATTTCCTTGCAGGCAAACTGTAAACCATTATAAACAGCATAAAATTTCTGTCCCTTTCAAACAGGAAGTATGCCAGGAGAACGAGTAAAAGGCATATCTGTGATTTACATCAATAAGAGGGAGATTAAAATTAGCCACATGGGGCAGTGACAATAGTACATTCTGAGTTCTGTCACTGTGAAACCTTCCTACAAAGCTCAGCAAACACTTAGGAAATTAACAATTTTGCATTTGAGGTGATGCAGAAACATTCTTTGGTACTAAAGCACCTGGTCCTGTGGCCTAGGCTCCAAGATCAACCAGACTGGGGGATGTACTGGAAATCACAATGTAGATTAGAATGTGTATTCAGATAACCTGCTGAAAATTTGTGCTAGCAAAAAAATATGTCATCAATGAGGATTAAAGGCCTAGGTAGAGACTGTGCTGTGCCTGCTTCCCTTCTCTGGCCAAGCAACAGCCAGGTTCTTTTCTGCAGCACGTCCTCAGCAGCAGGTATGGAAAGCACCTGGTTAAACCTGCAGCTTGACACTTGAGGCACGCTTAGGGAAGTTGTTATGGCTGTGTTGGTTTGAAAGGTTCTATCCACTAGACACACCCAACACATGAAAGAAAGGTAGAGCCTGAACTGTTTTAAAACAAAAAAAGCATCCTCCCCTTGGTGTTGAAGAGGAAAGTTACAGTTATGTCCTTTCAAAGCAAGTCTGTCTCAGAGCTAAGAACTACTTGAAGGGAGAAAAGCACTGGTTTTCAGTCCTGAGTAAGTTGCCTGAGGTCCATCAGAGCAAGCTGAATTATTAGAATTATTTTTGGAAATAAAATCCTGTTTGATCAGTGTTCATACTGCCATTTTAAAGGCGTCTAAGTCCCCTTGTTCCCATATGACCGGCACAGAGTGTAAGTTTTGGTGGGGATAGTTTGTCATTTTGCTGTTTAAAAATGGTATCCCTAAGTTTCTCCTTTCATTGGTTTTGATGTACTTCTGAATGGATGATTCTGGATTCCTGGACTTCAGGTGGATCTTGTTGCTTAACTTTTTGCCTTTTGTCTCACTGTGCTAGGTCCATTTCTGGTATGGTCTGTGGTCAGGTTCCCTGAGCATGTGAACAATTCCATTAGTGCTAGATGGGTTTCTAGATGGGGATTCTGTGATTTAATCCTCCTCTCTGAAATAGGTGCATGTTCCTGAAAAACATGCCCAGATACTTCTAAGTAATCAGTCATACAAATTTGAAGTCTACGTTTGCAGTTGAAAAAAATACAGCCCTGCAATGCCATAGTATCATACACGTTATGTTAAAACAGTGTTTGTTTTCTGCTACGTTTGTTTTGGAGAATATTTTTTTAGGACATATCTGTCATTCAGCACAAAAAGGCAGGAGGATCAAGCGGGTCAAAGGTTCTTTTCCAATCCTTTTTTATATCTAATATTTATTTCTCCTCAACAGGTGATTTGTATATTGGAGGGGTGGCCAAAGAAATGTTTAAATCCTTGCCCAAACTGGTGCACGCGAAGGAGGGATTCCAAGGCTGCCTTGCCTCGGTTGACTTGAACGGACGGCTCCCCGATCTCATCTCAGATGCTCTCTTCTGCAATGGGCAAATAGAAAGAGGATGTGAAGGTATTAAATATGCTGATTTTATATATATATATCTCATATTGAAAGTACTGTGCGAATCCTGCAGCGTTTTGTTGATATTTACACTCCATACATCAAGAGACTATATTTTACCTGCTTCTAATTGATCTTGCTTGACCCTTTCTTACATAAAGGCTGCGTATTTTAGTATTATGGAGATAAGCCTGTGCCTGCCCTAAAGCACAGAGATTGATCTGAGAACATGAGTTAACTTCAGAATGTTAAATGTAGGTTCCTTACTTCTCCAGTGGCAAGATTTTTTTTTTTGCATGTGTTTTGTTTACTTCTGATGTATTTTAATTAATGATAACAACAGTTACAATTAGCTTCAATGAAGTTCTTTATATCTTCATAACACATTAGGCATTAGTTCATGCCGAGACATTAGCTAAGTAATTCCAATTTTAAAGCAGACATTTTGAGTTGCTTAATTCAAGGCTAATTTATGAAACTTTTTAATACCAGTCTTCTATCTTCTATATTTTTGCTCACCCCTGAGATTAGTATTGACATGAGCCTTTCTATCTGAAATGAGTAACCGACAAATACGTTTTATCTCACAATTTTATGTCTTTATTGACTTCTCTGGAATACCATGAAATTTAAGTGAGGAAAAAATTAGAAGAGGTGTATTTCTGATGCAGGGGTGTCAATCTCTAGCTATTTTTCCAGTTGTCATTTGATTCCACATTATTTTTACTATGGTTTATGGAATAATCTGAATACATTTTCTGTCCCTGCATATCTAATTGATTCAGATAATTCTGGATTTTGTGTTTATGTTCAATTTTATGTGTTCTCCCTTGTCTCAAGTGCCATTCTTCTCTGGACAGAAAAATGTGTAAATGACATTATAAAATCAATTTCAAGTTGGAATCCTAATGATTTTGATATCAAGCTTGTTAAGTATGCAAATTGACATTGTAAGAGTCCAAGGAGAGCTGGGGGGGTTCCTCAAGTTCACGAGATAAAGCTTCTTGGTGGATAAATTCTGTCTCCTTTTTGTTGTGCGTTTGGACAGGTGGAACTTTTTTGTTCTTTACCTGCTACATTTGGTTAGCAATGTAAGTTCTATTGTTAGTACATAGAAACAGACACTAAAGCCACAGAAAAATATAAGATGGGAATTTTACATATTTCTTTCAGGAGTGCAAAAATCTGTATAAATTAGTTTGCCACCAAGTTTAGAAAATTAGATTCTGCTTTCTGAATGGTTTTAGCAATTCCATCCCTGCACCATCCCTTCAGAGAGTCAAAGTATGCCTTAATTCCATTATGCATTTCATAGCTCCTTTTGAAATTACGTAATTTCCTAAATGAATTTTATGTACTTCAAAGAAATATTACCACAGGCCTGGCGTGTCTGTTCACCTTTTAAACCCCTGGCACAACTCAGCTATCAGTGAATTTAATAAAGCTACCAACAATTTAATAAAGCCATAAAACTATTGTCCTTTTTGGTAGAGAATTTTTTTCCAACATCAAAATCACCTGACACAACAAATTGGTCAAACCAGATGTGCTGCCTGGCTCCCAGAGAACTGCCTCCTCAAAATCTTCTGCCCTCAGAAGGAAATTTAACAGCACAGAATGAAATGTCCCCTCCCAACTTTTCTGCTTAACTGTGCGAGTTATCTCTTCCATCTTACTTGCTTACTTCAAGCCCTCGTGTCTGACCCATCTGTCAGTCTTTTGTTTGCAGACCATGAATCAGATGTCCAAAAAGGTGTTCTTCCACCTAAAATATGATTTAGGTCACTTGTGAATTTAGCTGCCTCCTAGAAAACCCTTGCATGCCTCAAGTTGCTCCTACCTCTGCTGCTGTGTCCAGCCAGGACTGTCTCCATCCTTAGAGAGCTGCGAGTTCTGCATCAATCTCGCCCTGCAATGGGATGTGTAAGCCCTGGAAGTCCCCTGAGATGTCAGGTCCAAAGAGCTCAGGACACAGCAGCAGAAGTAAATTCAGAAGTGTTAGTCACCACCACTCTCAATCCCAAAGGCAGCTGGTATATGTCCCCTGTTAAGACATCAGGTTGCTGGAAAATCTGTCCTGAGAAGTGAGGCACTTGGATTTGTTGTTTTTCAGATTTCTGGGATTGAATTCCCCAACTTTTAGGTATGTATTGGGGGAAAAAACAAAACAAAACAAAAACAAAAACAAAACAAACAAAAACCCAAAACAAAAAAAAAGCTTTTTTTCTCTCTTTTGTCAAACTCTCAAACTCTGAAGCCATAATATACTTCTAATTAATTTTATCTAGTAGATTTTGTACTTAAAATATTTCTATTTCTCAATAATTTGACTACCATGAGTGCATGAAACATTTTTGGCAAGCCCACCTATGGGATTGCTGTGGCAAGTTGGAAGGTTTGCATTTTGAAGCATCAACCACAGGCAGAGAGATATCTCTATCATTGAACATGAAACACAATTTACACTCGGCTGAATCCACCTTGTTGACAAATTTTCAGTGACTAGAACAGAGAGAAACTAACAGGTAGAAAGATAAATATGCTAACTAGCTCTTTGAATTGTTAATGGCAAACCCCAAAGCCAGGTTGTGTCAACACTGTTTTCCTCTAGTCAAATCAATAGTACTACCTTTTCCCACTTAAAATAAAGTATGATACAAACATAGTTTTTATATAGTTAGAAGAAAAATGCACTGTGTGTACATGTGCAAATAAAATGTAATTTGTGTATTAGATGAACTATATGAAAAATTTCAGAGTATTAACATGCGTGAAGATTCTTGGTGGTAAGATAAGATATTTGTTTTTATAATATATTGCAAAACATCTGTGTGTCAGTTTATAATGCTTTTTGTGATTTACATGGCTTGTAAGCCCTCACATGGGACAAATGTAAAGGAGACCACAAAACCAGACAATTAAAACATCGGCAGTGAAGACTGAATAAATTAGAATATTTTTAAAATTTAATATGAAAAAGAAAAAATGCTAGAGAAGGGTGTATTACAATATTTTTACTGAATACCTTAGTTCTGCAATATATAAATATATATAGGGAAAGATGAACTTGTTATTGTAAATATCATAGTACTTACCACCATTAAACAGTCTTCTTCTGTTCTTTGGGGGAAAAAAAAATCCTACTTTTGCTAAAAGAAGTGCTTATATGCAAGCTAGTCTTGATGGCAATTTTAGAATAATGACTAATATAGCTAAGCCAAAAGTGCTAAGAATCAATTTGATACAAAGAAAAATACCTCTCATTTTTAGCAAGATTGTATCTGTATTTTTTCTAAATATGTGTTTTCACATGCACTTCCTAATGTGCCTACAGGGTCCTACAGTTTATGTACTTTCAAGTCCTTGTGACTTTTGCTCTACTTTTGCAAAGATGAGGAAATTCAACATTGCATAACTAAAGTGTAAATAAATCCATGAATATATAACATTTAAACACCTACAGATATTTTCACTTCAGCTTTGTAAAGTTTCCGAGTAGCAGAATCTGGTGAGAAAAAATGTGTCTTGTCAACTACGGGATTCTGTCATTATAATCCTCTGCTCAAGAAAGGATGATGTAATGCCCAAATGTTTAAACTTATGGACTCAGAACTCCAAAGAAAAGGAAATCACTATCTAATGTCTGCCTGCTGCAGTCAGTTATAGGTGGTGGTGGTGGCAGCATTATTATTATTATTATCATTATTATTATTATTATTAATAATAATAATAATAATAATAATAGGAGAAAATAGAGGAGTTAATTTTGCCGAGACAAGGATGCAGTGTACCCTGCCCTCCCTCTCAGCCACTTTGGTGACTGTTCAGGCCCTGGTTCCAGAGGCTGAGCTGTGCCTCACTTAAAGGAAAAGGCCATTGAGCTGACTTAAATCACATCAATATGGATTTTTTTTAAATACTGGCAAATCCAAAGAAAATCCCACACTGAGATATTTGAAGAATGTCTAATGGAAAAGAAGGGTTACAAGGATTTCTCTCTAGGGCGTGATTTTTAATATATTTATATAATCTTTGGACCAGCTTTATCCTGTCATCAATGACTGGCAGTGGGAGTTTCAAGTGGATATTGACGTGTCTCCTCCAAACCAATCTGGCACAATTTTATAATCCCAGAACCAAATTTTTCCTTGTAATGTCAAGAGTTAGTGGGAAATGTGCGTGTGAGCTCATAGTAAACCGTGGTTCACGGTCTGTGTTTCAGTCTTCGCTCACCAGCCACAGAGAAAGGCCTAGAAAAGAAGACAGACCACAGAGGATGATGGTGCTAATTATTCTTGGATTCAGTGCATCTGAACATGACAAAGGGCTAGTCAGGATTCAGCCATGCATTTACTCTGTTAATGCATTCATAGCTATCCAAGGAAAAAAAAAAACCACTTTTAATTTTCCTCCATTACATGTCATCAGCTCAATTAACCATTATATTTCTAGTAAAATACTGGCAAATTACTGCTTTCTTATTTTGGCTTGCCTGAAGATTTATGGCTATTAGCATTAATTTGTTTGCATTATATGGCATTTCTTTCTCTCTTTAACAGCAGCATGCACTTTATTCTGAATGGTTTTTTTCTGTGTTTGCTGCCATTTCAATATTGCTTACTAACATTTACTATATTTTGCTTTTTTATTTTGCTGACAAAGTTGCATTGATGAAAGCTGATTTGCAAGGTAGATAGCCCTGTGTGTATTAAACAAGACTGAAACCCCCAATGCACAATCAGATTTCTGCAATAAATGCTCTGTACATTTCAGAACTAAAGTGTGATATTTTGGTGCTGATTTTGTCTTCCACACCTTCAAAACAATGGGCTAAATGAACCTTCATTTTCCAGCATTGCTTGCATAAAGGCTTTCAGTCTTGAATATGTTTGTATAGTGATTGCTTTAGTGCTTTGATCATTCCTTTTTGAAATTTCTTTATATTTCAGTAGTCTAGTTATGATTCTCTAGAAATAGAGTAGCTTTGTTTTTCATGTGTATGTCACATTTTGGCATGCCAGTTCATTAGTAGTCTGATTTTCTGCATTTCCCCTTTAAAAAGGAACCTGCATGGGATCCCTAAAGCATGTGAATCAGTTCTTGTCAACATTCCTGCCAAAGAATCCCAAACTGCCCTGAATTTCAGACCTAAATCATTTAAAATAATTTGTGGGATTAAAATAATTGTAACAGCGTAGCTTCATTTTATTATTTCTTAAAACTTGTTTCATTTTTCTATTTCACTATCCAATCTTTCATATCCCAGAGTTTTGATTCCTGAGGCATCTGGCTTTGCTGTTTGAAATGCATTTACAGGAAGAAATAATGAAGTTTTTAGACAACGTTTAGCCAGTTAATGGTCTGACATGAGATAAACAAATAACGGACAACAAAATTAACTTCCCACTGTACCCGAAGTAATTCTGCTTCTGTTTTGTGCATTCTTATGTGTTTGACATAGCAATCTTACAACTAAAGCAAAACCCCCCCTTTTAATGTTACATGCTGCTCCAAAACCAGCAAGTTTATGTGCGTTTGACTCGGTAACTCTTTGCTCATTTGATTTGAGATGTTGGCAACTACTCGATGTGACCCACTGAGAAGTGCCTTTCTTTGGAAGACGAAGTGCAAGTCCTTTTTTGTGTGTTCTCGTTAGGCCCCAGCACAACATGCCAAGAGGACTCCTGTGCAAACCAGGGCGTGTGCTTACAGCAGTGGGATGGATTCAGCTGTGACTGTAGCATGACCTCCTTTAGTGGACCATTATGCAATGACCGTAAGTACATGAAAAAATGTCCCTCTGAACGCCTGAGACCTTCAAGGCAACATTTGAAGCAAGTGCCTGAAGCTTTATGCTGTTTTAATATTAGATATTTCACTGGGCTGGTAAACCCTGTGAAAATCTGTAAGGCTTGTGGTAAGAACAAAGAATATACTTCACAAATTTTGGACAACATGCAGTATCAAACAGGAGCAGAACTTGGCTTTGTTACACTTGATTCCAAGTCTAAGATACTGATGGTTACCTGTTTGATGTAGTCCCTTTCCTGCATAAATATTACAAATGGATCTTTTTTTTTCCCGTGATTGAAAACACGTTTTACATTTTGTTATCTTAATGTAGCACTATCACAAGGGCTATAATTACTGTGAAACAGTTGAGAAGGCTTATTATCTCCCTTTGTGGATTTCTCTAGGTGACACACTAAACATGCCAATAATAAAAGCATGCTGAGTATTTTGGTTCTTTTAGATTTCATCTGAATAACACACAGTAACCATCTGGTCTTTCAGGAAAAGCTTAAATGTGTCAAAAATAAGGGTCCTGATTCACCAGCTTCATAATGCAGGTTTTTTTCCAATCTAACCTTATTGATCGAAATAGAATTATGCAGAAGTGATGGTGGAATAATAATGGCAAGACCGTAATGTTCCACACTAAATGATAAAAGTGAGCTGCTGAGTTTTGGTTTTAATTCATTACATTTGTATATCCAAATGTTGCATATTTTTACACCCATGTGAAGATGGAATTTCCTTAAGGTTAAGCATTTTTATTTCAATTTGTATAGATTTATCTGAAAGAATGAGTGATGATAGAAAGTGTTGTATAACTTTCAAGTCAAGCATTTTGGATTTTTCTGTCTTGTTCTGGTTCTCCACTCCACAGCAAGGCATGCCAGCTTGGCGAAACCCTAAAACAGCAGAATATTTATCATCTGAAAAGCTTTTGGCTCAAATTGTAGTTATCACAAGGCTAGGAAATTAACTGTATGTAAAAGCTAATTCTTTATTCCCATGAAAGTTCCATCGTTTGAAAACTAGGGACGGACGAAAGGACTCATTCTGTCTCTCTGCAGTTGCTCTCATGGTAGAAATGAACTGTGGTATCGAAAAACTTTCAATGATTTGAGCAAAGGTTTGGGTTTACTTTAGGCATATGAGTTTGCACTTCCCAGCAAAGTTCATGGTTAGTTGTATTGCTAAACATACATTTTTAAAAGTTTCATCCCCCTACCTGCTTCAAGAGAAAAATGTTTGTTTTGCTTTTAAGTTGTTATTTCTGTTTTGTTATCTTTTGAGTTGTTTCAAAAGTAACTAAAACCTATGAATAGGAAGTTGCAGATATAACATCTCACAAAGGAAAATCTCTGTTTATAAGTGTTTTTGTAGAAATTTTTGTGTGGACCTGGAATACTCTGTGAATTATTTCTTCAATTGACAGCTAATACATAAATTTGGCAAGTTGATGAGCTTACTTAAGAAAGATATTTACCAGTCTGTGAATGCTTGTTTATATAGGAACATCGTGGACTACATTGCACACAATTGAGATATTTCACAATATGCTATTTCTGACCATGGTAAAGGAGTCCTTTTAGTAGATGGCTGCTAAAAATACTTTATTCCCAGATAAATCTTTTCTACAATATTTTTTTTATCACAAGCATGAAATATAAATTTATCCTTGATATGGATATTTTGTAATAGAATGCAGAGTCTAGTAAATATAATACATTTGGTTTCTGCTTTATGTTGGCTCCTTAGATTAGTTCAGAGAGCAAAAAATCTGCAAAGCACATCTAACAGGAGAGAATTTTCATAATATGCTGGAAAGGAGGAAAAATGATGTTGTCAATGTCATCTGCATGCTCCGAGCCTGCTCTCTGCTGTGTTTGGGAAGAGCATAATGGGAAGAGAAATGATGAAACGTTACTACAGCTTTTGGAAAGTGGCACAGGCTGCACACCAGACTAAACTTCGCAGCACTGAAATAAGACAAATTCCCTTCATGTAAGGAAAGATTATCTCAGTGACAGGTCTGGAACAGCACCTGCCTGTTGCTGAAATTGCATCCCCTTCAGGAAGGATGTAGGCACGTTCCTGAGCATGTTTCCATTGCAGATTGTGCGTGGAGGGACGCTGGTTGACAGAAGCTCAGATTTAACCCAGTGTTGCTGCTCAGGCAGGCCCTTGGCTCACTTTACATGTGAATATACTGTTTTATGTAAAATGGAATACTCAAGATGACAAAATCTCGTAGACAGCGATTTTTTACTCTCAAACCCCAAAAATTGACCATTTAAAAATAAGTGTCAGTGATAATAAGAGAAATAGTTAAAAGTACTTTGTTTATAGAGTCTTGGTGAGGGGAGGACAGGACTGCCCCATACTGGGTATGACCAGCTCCATCAGGCCCATCACAGGGCACAGCTGAGTCCTCCAGCCAAGCTGGTGGTTTCTCTATGAAAACACAGTTACAAAGTGTGCCATTCTTGCCAAAATGCTGGAGAGATGAAGGAGGAGGGAACAAAACAAGTGAGAAATAGCAGAGGGAATAGTCAGAGAAGATGGAGTGGGTGTTAAGCTGCATGGGTGTTTCACCCTCAACAAGGATTTAACCCATCACACCTTGCCTCTGTTTTGTTCCATGAGTTCTTAGAGGATGTATCTGAGCAGAAATGTCAGTGATAAAGGTGCCAGGGTGAGACGGGACCTGTCCAACCCCTCTGTTCAGAGCAGAGTCAGATACCACTCAGTTGTCTGGGTCATCCTCTCCAAAGATGAGCTAGTCTGTGCAACCTGTGACAGTGCTCATTCACCCTCACAGTACAAATATTTTCCTAAAGTTTAAATGATATTTCATATGTTTCAGTTTGTGCCTTTTGCCTCTTGTTCTGTCACTGGGCACCACTAAGAAAAATCTGTCTTCTTTACCTCACGTAGATCAGGCATTTTAAAACATTGATGGACCTGCACTGAGCCTTCTCTTCTCCTGGCTGAACAATCCCTGCTCCCTCAACCTCTCTTCATATGAGAGAGCCCTTGAGGCCTTTTGTGGCCCTTTGCTGGGTTTATTCCTGTGTTCCCATGTTGTTCTTGCACTGAGGAGTTGACCACTAGGGGACAGTACTCCAGGTGCATCTCAGGAGTGCTGAGTTCAATGGAAGGATCACATCTCTCAACCTTTCTGCAAAATTTTGCCACCAACAACCAGTGTTGGTCTTCTTTTGCCACAAGACTACATTGCTGACCCATGTGCAACTTGTTGACTATCTATGCCCAGATCCCTCTCTGCCAAGCTGCTTTCCAGCTGGTCAGGCCCCAGCTTGTCCTGGTGTGAGGGTTTATTCCTCCCCAGGTGCAGGATTTGGCATTTTTTTAGGAGGTTCTTGTCAGTCTGCTTCTCCAGGTTGTCAGCATCCCTCTGAACAGCAGCACACACATCTGGTTGATCAACCACTCCTCCCAGCTTCATCTCATCTGCAATTTGCATAAATGTGCACAAATTACCTTGCTGCATTTGAACTGATACTTTCAATGCGTTTCCCATAGTAACCCCAGAGCACGAAGATCTGACATGCATCGTTCCTGGGCTTTATGATGCAAATGATTCACGTGTATCCTTCCTGCCTTATATTTCCAAAAACAGAAAGTGTGGAGGAAATAATGAAAGAAAGAGTTTCTTGGAAATTGTTGTAATGCATTCCACTAATATGCTGTGCAAGATGTTTCTTTAATTTTTGTGATAACAGCAAATTATTACTCCTGTGCTGTCCAGTGTATTATTGGAGGTGGAAATGTGAAAATGAAAATGAAGATTTTTTTTTTTTTCTATTTCTCTCAAAATAATCACCATGTGAGGCAGATTGTTTTCTTTCCTAGTCCAAAAGAGTGTCCTCTGTGTGTCTGCTAGGGAAAAAGGAGACATTTAGGGAATTCACTCCTATGGAAATAGACCTGGGCCAACTAAGCATAAGGCTATAGTTTTACAGTTCTAGTCAGAAACACCCAGCACACAACTTCTTCTTGGTTGCAAATCTCAGTAGTCCCCTCCAGTGAGTATGAAGTGCCTGCAGACCCTCAGTCTTCATGGTGGCAGAGGTGGGAACTTTCAGTGTGCTGCAGTGTCCTGTCTGCTGGAAGATAAACAAGGCAGGAGAAGTTTTGACCCCAAGATGCTATCCAGTTTATCATTTTTTTATTTTGATGTGATATGACACTTAGAGATTCGGGGCACCAGTGCTCTTTAGATGTGATAGACAGAAGTGTTACACTGATTAGTGTAAAGCAGACCAGCAGTGGTTGTTCCTACAAATGGTATCATAAAAAGACTGTACTAAAAGGACAGTTAATGGCTGTTCTTACAAACGGATCCATCTCCTCTGAGAAAATACATCATGAGCATAGTAACCATATCTAACAGCAGGTTATGTAGTGAAAGCTGTCCTCCCAGGGAATTAATCTTCTTTTTTTTTTTTTAATAAGAATAGGGTTGAAAATTACTCTGGCACAGCAAAACAAACCTATAAGAGATTATCTGCTTTCTCTAAGTTTGCATCGGTTTTTACTCGGGCAGTCTTTAAGTATAGCCATATTAGTGAGTGTAATGGCACATTTGTGGAAACAAATACTGCTATTATGGCATGGGAAATAGCAGACATAATAATATTGTCACATTGCATTAGTATAGAAATGTTCTGTGCCAAATTACAGGGCAGCTTCAACACTGTCTGTTACTATAAAGGAATAATGTATTGGCATTGTAGTCGTGGTGGTGTAACTAACGCTGTGTCAACACTTCCACTAAAATGCAGTTCTGAAGGGTTAGTGCTTCACCATGCAGTCTCTCCTGGCTAGGAATTCAACATTCTCAAAAGCTGTGAGTATAAAACACTTTTTTAAATGTTCTTCTATTTTCTTTCTACCCTTTATCAAGAAAAATCAAAAGTCCTAATTTAAATGGAGACCTGCGTCAGTATTACAGGCATGGCTTCACATAAAACATGTTTGATTTTTTTTTGATATTTCTTTGTATTACAGATATACCTTTCAGCTAAGACTTTACCTGTCATTGCCAGATTAAATTCCAAGTGGGTCTTGGCTTTCGTAATCCCCTTTCTGCATTGGGGGCTGAAACATATATGTTTCCAGAAAAAAAATCCTAATTATTTCATATTGAATACACTGAACAGTGGATATTTCTGAATGTTGCTGAGGATATTAGAAACAAGACACCATAAAAGTATATTAGTTAAAGTTCATGAGAGATTTAGATAATAGAGTATTTGACATGATAAAAATTTCAGAAGGAACCGAATTCTCTCTTCACTGTAGTGTTTGGAGAGCATATTAATTGATACTGAGGTACAATTTGAACCACAAAACTTCTAAATATTGGGTCAGCATTCAGCATTAAATGAGTGGTTTTATAAACACCAGCCACCTTCACTGCAGAACTGGGACCAAAACAGGCACATTCTCACGCCGAGCGAGACAAGCGTCTTATGCTTTGGGAACATGTAATTAGTGAGTATGTAACAGCCCAGATGCAAGGCAGGTAATTCAGTATTGCACACAAGTGTAGATATGGATATCCTGAGGCTGGCAGTGCTTAATGTTTTGCTTGTGTACATACACATTTGAAAAAAATCACACGCTATATTTGTAGTGTATAAAAAATAGGAGTATTTATTGTTTTCTCTTGTATTTACCACTGAATTTTTAAAGTTTTCTGAACTCTTGTATGGTGTTGCGAATTTGGTAGTCATTCTCCTCTCACAGTGTCTTCCTTCTCCTGGATTGGAAACAAGGGTGATACTCTATGTTATAATTCCACTATTACACAAAGGATGGATTTAAATCATTTTGCTGCATAGATTTCTGTCACATTTATTAATTAACTTTTATGGTTAACGCATCTTTTGAACCTTTTCACACCTAGAATGTAAAATCAATCTTAATGTTACTTTTGTGAGCAGGATATATACAAAATATAGAAGCTTAATTAATCCAGTGGCCAAAAGTTGAACTGACCATAATATCCACTCTCAGTAGTACTTTTCAAAATAATATTCCTGGCTAAGACTTTGTAGTTGCTAGCTACCAATAAACATATAACCTGCTATTAAGAAAAGGGATAGGAAGTTCCTCAAGTGTACTTTAAAACACATTTGATTTTCATCTCCAGTAGCTGAGAATGAAAAAGATTTGTCCCTGATAACATACCAGTCTAAATACCTCATATGATTATTTTGCCACTGAGACCCACTTTACACATGAGAAATAAAGATAGCTGTGCACAAAATTACAAGGCAGGGCAAGATGGTAGAATGAACTAATTGAAGAAATCTCAATTTGTTCAGCTTATCTTTTCTGATATCTCTCTACAATGAATATCTGGAATTTCTGATGACAAATATCAGAGGCCTAATTTGTATAAAATTCAAATGAAATAGGATTTCACACACGTCTTGAAAATGCAGAGAAGTTGAGGTGCTCAGGAGAATTAGAAAAGCTGTAAAAAGAGCACGGGAAGTGTCGCCTATGGATGTCAACCAAGATTACTTATTTTTTGTTGTTTTTGTTGGAAATCTAATCAGGATAGACTTCACCTTGAACTGTCAGACCCCTGCGATGTTATGTGGCAGCACATGGTGCTTCAGGAAGAGCTATGGAGCTTGATGCATGGATGACAACATTTTTTTGAAGCTTTTACTGTCCCAGCTTTGTTAGGTTTTCTTCTCCTCTCTTTGATGTGGATTTTGCAGTATGTAAATTTGGAAGCATGTAAATTTTAGCTTTTTGCTAAGATATATCGGTCTTTTAATTATGTAAGTGAACAGGCATGGTTTTCGTGACAGTTTGAAAACAAGTTTAAGAATTTTTTTCTTGTTAACATACAAATTCTGGAGTGGTCAGATGAGGTATGCATTCCTAAAGTAGTTCAGGAATTTCCATTTTCTTAAATATATTGCAAACTGTACCTTTAAAAAATGAAAATAATAGCAAGTTGTTTGGCAGTTACTGTAGAAGCTCTTTCATGCAAGAATATTTCTGGCAAAGAGTAACAAGTAAAATATTAAGTGGGATACTTGATACAGAAAAAGCCAAAAAAGAACTTTCAAGGTAGCCAAAATACACTGGTGTAGTTGTGCTTGTAGCTCAGACAGAAGCAATTATGCAACATTTCTGGCCTACTCAGAGATATTTTTTATTTCACAATATTAAAAATGGAACATAGTGTCAGAAAATTGCAAGCTTCTCTCTGCCTCTGGAGGAATCAAGGGAGTAATTAAATTGGATTTTGGTATGTCAATAATATCTTTCTCTTATTAATGGCATAATAATTTTGTAAATCAAATCCTAGAAGTGTTTCCAGTGTCATAAAGGTGAAAATGATTAAGGGTTAATTAAATATATTCTCATGGAACTAAAATTGTTCTGTTGGGTATCGTTAGATTCCTTTCTCTAGAACTTTCAATTATTACAATTTAATGGCATATTATGTACAGTTCAGATCTGAAATTTGTGTAGCCAAAAGCTATTCATAATAATAAGCGTACTGGCCGAGTGCAGTCATTATTCCTTCTCACAGATTTCTCTGAACATCCCAACAATATCATATGTTAAAATCAATTTTAGGTAGCTGGTCATTTTCTGAGCTAGATTAATCATTATACACAGCACAGCTGGAAGAGAAGTTTTAACTCTGTAATGGTGTCAGTCGGTCATCTCCAACAAACCCCCCAAAAAGGCAATGAGTAAGTGCCACCTTTTTTAATAGATGACAGCTGCAAGGGTCACAAATGGTAAGAAAGAAGAAGAAAATCTTTCCCAAGCAGAGTCTTCTATAACCCATAGCATGAAAATAGCTCAAAGTGTGTATGGAGAGTTTGGTAATGTATGTCTATTTTACGTGTGAGGTATTTAAGCACAATGGCACAATGGTGCTTCAGAAAGATAAAATTACTCAGTTTTTCTGAAGTCTCTACAACAGGACTGGGGTTGCTAAGGCAACCTATTCTTCCTCAGCATGTGCTCTGGCTTGACAGCTGCATAGGTGGGTTAGATTCAAAGTAACTGCACACATATGAGGCATTCCTGTGCTCATTGCCAAATGAAGTTCTGTCGGTCTCTTGACACAGTCTTCTGTGTGTTCATTTTTGCCAGATCCTGCAGAAGATTAAGGCAAAGAAAACCTTTCTGTTAAATGCAGGATAAAGAAAATGCCCTGAATCTGATATAGGTAAATCGAGGTGTTTCAGAGTCCAAATTAAAGGCACAGAAAAAGATGCATTACAGACATTTCTGCAGCTTTCGTGATTTTTTCCCCCGTTCTTCAGAATGGACATTGCACCTGTTTTGGCCACTTTGGGCCTGCCACTCCGCTTGCCCAGCAGTTAATCTAAATGAAATATCCATATTTTTCTTAGTACATACATCTATAAGGGTGCTTATTCTCTCAATGTCACCCACAGTGTTTAAGATCCCTCAATATTTCATTTTGACTGAGGCTTGTGAATCTTGTGTGCTGATTTTGTGTTTGGAATTCTTCGTAGCCATTTTCTGATTAGGTTTTCCAGGATATTATGAAAGAAGGTAACAGAGTCAGTAATAACAGTATGGAAAAAAATACTGATGGAAGCAATGCTCCTAGGACTGGAGAAATCTTACAAGGTTTTTGTGTCTGGTTGCTTAATGAAGGCAACTGCAAAATGAAGTCCCAGCCTGGGGAAAACCACTCGGTATTAAAAGCAGCCAATACTCAGGCCAGGTACTGGAAAGCTGGAGCTGTAGAAAAGAGGGTGAAGAACAGCTAAAGAACATGAAGCTGTTTGGTGCCCACAAACCCAATTAAGAGGTTGTATTAAGGATGCCTGTCAATTTTGTGCTAATTCTCGAGGAATGATCACGCTGCTAAGACTTATGTTATCACTCTCCTTAATGAAGGCACACTTTGAATTGAAAACAGACATATTCAGAAGTACATCATTTCACTGTAAACATCCACACACTAAAAAACACTTAAAATGTATGATATGCAATATTCAATGTCAAAGTGCATTAATATTTACAGATACCATTTGCAAATCATCTCAAACTCGGAGTCTGCTTTTCCATATAAGGGAGTCCTCACTAGAGTATGTTTTGATGTTTTAAAATTCTCTCCCTTTTAAATAGGGTGAATCTTAAGAAAACTTCTAATCAGGTCAATGGTCTGATATTTAGACAGGACAGATGCTTTCTACCAGCAAACTGAAATTCAGTTACAATTTGAGTCTCAAAGCACTAGCTGAATGATTTGATTCTAATACATTGAAATCCAAAGTCATGTAGAGGGTCGTGGCATTTTCCCACTTCTTCAAGAATTAAACCCAGTTCTTGAAACTAAACCCAGAAATTTTGAAATTACTTGAAATTCTTTCTACTCTCCTTTTTTTTTGTTTTTTTTCCCTCTTTATCCCACCTTCTGGATCACCAAAGCATGTTATCTTGGCCTTAGTTTGGTTGTGGTCATGAATTTTCCTCTGGTCCAGTAGCAAGTGTGGCTCCTCGGCCAAGTTTTGCTTTAGTGTTGAGCTCCAATCTTTCCTGTTTTATTCAGTCTTGTCTTTTTTCCCTGCTAAAAGGATGGGGACATATTTTCATAGGTTTCCTTTTGTAAACCCTGGGGGGAAGTCCTCACAGGAGGAAATATTCAAAATGATAGTATCTCTGTAATTGAAAGCACTACCAGGAATAAATGAAAAATGCTTCCAAATTTGCTGGACCAATAGTGGCATGTCAGATCAAGTTCAGATACTGTCAGAACTGAGTAGATTGAATTTCTGTACAACTGAGGCCTGAACAGTTTTTAAAATCATAATTTGGGGGGCATGTTACAGAGCAAACATAATCCTATTTCCCCCTGAAATTCTACCCCAAAGCTTTTCTCTTTCTTGCCTCTCCTTGCTACCAGCATGTAATACTAGTGATATTTAATTTGAGCTACTTAAAGCAGCTTTGCTGGGATGACAGGCAACTTCAAAGAAAGCACAGGGCCAAGAGATGATATTTTCTCTGAAGATTAACCTTTTCCTGTGTGTGATATTGTACACCAGATGACAGAGAAAAGCTGATTCATAAACCTATAACAACAATGCAGTGTATTGTGGTTCCAGATATGTAGAAAAGGTATTTCTTTTAATTGGTGTATTTCTGCACAGTGTAATTTTTTTTTTTTGAACTAATTGGTCAGAAGACAAGTAAGTTGTCTAAGGAATTGCTTCAACTTGTTTCTCAGCCCAGTTTTCTAGGAATAATGAAGTCAGGATTAAGGTTGTGTTGTAAAAAATATTGTTGAATTTAGGTGCTGTGGAAAATGTCAGTTTTGAAAGTCAAAACAGAAGGGTCTTTACATTTAGAGCAGGAACATCATCTTAAGTAGAAGCATTGAATTCCCCTAACACCCTTCTAATGTAACCCTACATAGTAGCTCTCTAAGAGTAGGAATTCTGTTCCTTTTATTTTTCAGTTCCTATAAACTGTTGGTCCCATTTACCTTCCAAAATGGAGGTGTTGGTGGAAGTGGGATGACAAAGATGTTTTTAAGTCATGTCATGTAATTCAGCATCACCAGCACAAGTGTGGTGGCTGTGGGGGGACCAGTTTGGAGCAAATTTCAGACTTTTAAACTTCTTAGGCCAGCTCTGCATCATAAGCCAAGATCTTGGGGAGCTACATCTTTAGCTTGATATGCCAGAAATAATTAGTATGGGGTGGGGATGATGGGAGCAGGGGTTGATATTGCTCATAGTTAGTTATTGATCTGTAAATATTGGTGGAGTTGTGTGTTAAACAGTTTTTAAAAATGGAAAGCTTAAGTAAGAAGGAGTAAAAAATGTGGAAGTTGGGAGGGAATCATAACCTTGCATATAGGTGTTGACAGTTGTACAGCCTTAGGTGATAAATTCTGGGCAATACTGGGTAGTTTGAAGCAAAGTTCTAAGTGATCTTAAGTATTAAGGGTGTAAAGCCTTCCAATTTTTAAGAATAATAGGAAATGTTGGGAAGAAACTCCATAGGGTATCTCTAGATGAGCCCTTGTTCATGTTTAGGTTTATTTAAACTGAAATATGGACTATTGAGAAGCACCTGTATATTGGCAAATACTACTGCCTCATGTGAATATTCTGAAATTAAATTTAATATGTATGTTTATGTGAGTAAAAATATGAACAGGTACAGAATTATAAAAGTAGTCTTATATGAAGACAAAAACTTCTAGATTAATATACTCAGAGATAATTAAAATTATTCCTTCATATCACTGTTAAGTGATTCTGAATAAATCCTTTTTTCATCACTCTATTAGACTGTAATTGCTTTTTTTTTTTTGGAAAAAAAAAAGAAAAAGGGAGGGGGGGAATTTAATCATGGACGAAAAACAACATTTTGGAAATCTTTTTCTCTGACTGGTACCTACACCAGTAACCCTCTTTTCACACTAAGATGTTTTCTTAATGTGAAATTCTTAGCTGAGTTTCTGGGGGTTTTGACAGTGGGAACAATTTGTCTATTTTCTTTTTCCTGCTTCAAGAGGAAAAAGCTATAAATCCAAAGGTGAGATTTAATACGAGTTGCACAATGCACATATTCAGCTGTGTGAAAATTCAGGCATTTCATTAGATGGACTTGTTTGGCTGGGAAGAGCCTTTGTGGGCAAGTGAAATTGATAAAAGGAGTAACACACAGCCCAGAGGTCCCTGTAGACCTTTAGGGTTTAACCTTCATTTGCTTTTTAATCTTAACATTCTTTATTATTCTGTGGGAGCATGTGGTTTGTTTCCTCAAGCTGGCAGGTGGCAGAGATCCCGTAATTGTATCTTGGTTGTGTGTTGCCAAGGCAGAAAGGACAGCCATGGTAATCCACTCCAGTGTAGTTGCAGAAATCACTGCATATTGCCTGTGCTTTTAGTAAAAAATCCTATGTATATCTCACTGAAGTAATAAAATTCTTAAAGTTTTGTATATATATGTTTTAATTTTTGAAGAAAGTAACATAAAACAATTAGGCTTCATATACCACTCTGCCATAGAGAGCAACAAAAATGTCTAATGATCATGAAGAATAAATGGTCCTGTCCATGCTGCCTCTTTTTTTTTGCCAAGGCTCAGCTATTTAATATATGTAAATTATTTAACCTACACTTGTCCTTAAAATATGATTGTGTCATCATTTATGTTCACTTTAAATCAGCTTTTAAAAGGAAAAGATTTGCAGTGATATTTATTTCTACTGCCATCTGTGCTCCAAAACTTCTATTTATTAGTATATTTATTCCATTCAGATATAATGTGATTTATCTCTTCCCTCAGCTTAGTAAACATTTAGGATGTAATTCTGTAGTTATTTATGACTGGACTTGAGGCTGTTTTCAAGCACTTTAAAACCTTTATTATTTTTTCCTCTTGGAGTGGCATAAAAAGGCCTTAAGTCAAAATCCAGTATATCTCAAGAAAGCCAGAGTAATTACCTTAAGAAGATAGAACGCAATAGCACTGTCAGAACACAAAATGTCCCCTCTGCCCCCAGCCTCCAGGACAGCAAAACAATTTGAGGACAGTGTGGACTCAAAAAGGAGGTTTAAAGTTTTCTTCTGGCTCGGATTTTATTGACCTGGGTCATTACTGGGGTTCACAGGTACACTCCTGCTCACCACCCACAATGGCTCTTCTGCCTGCATAGGAAGACCGAGTTTGGGACTCATTCCTGTAGGATGAGTGGGACACAAATAAATAAACTGTTCATCCGATCTGTTGTGGTGTTGTATACAGAGAGTGATTTCTGGTATCCAGCAGATTGAAGAGTGTAACTTTTCAAGGAAAATGTGTCAGACATGTAGAGGATATGTCAGCATTGCGTGACAATGAACACTTTTGTCTGCTTCAAACTAGCAGCAATAATTCATCCCTCTTTGAGAAAAGCATCAAGTATATAATGATGTTTGAGGTCTGAGTTCATCAGTGATAGAGACACTTGAAAATGGTGATAAAAACAAAATACTGGTTCATCTTCAATGCCTATTTTCATGTGCACTTTTTCCCAGAAGGTTTTAGAGCATCCCAAATGGAAATGTTTCTGTAGCATGATGCCTGTTCGTATTAATGTTTGAGAGAGATCAATGAATTTATTCATGAGAACACATGTATCAATTTTGCAGACAGCAAAACAAGCAAGCAATGATGTTGTGGCTATCATGATTAAGCATCACCTCTGAAAACTCTTCCCTTTCAGTGATGATATTTGCCCTGTGTTTATGCTGGGGTTGTCAATTGTAAAGATCAGACTGGAAGCAATTTCTTTGCTGATTTTAAAAGAAGAAATAATTTTTTCTACCTGTCTGAATGTCAGTTTGCCATGAGTAAATTAAAATGTTCCGGAACAGAGACTGGCAATTATTGCCAATTGTAACTCAAATGGCATGCTCTGATATCAATACTCCTGGCATGGATTTTTTTTTTTTATTCACATACTTGCAACGTGAAGTTGATGTTTCGCTTTGTGTGTTTAAATTGGGAGACATGAATTTGGTGATCAATCTGACGTAGTAAAAAGTCCTCCTGATATTACATGTTCTTCATTTTTATCTTTTTTCAAATATTTCCAAATCTCCTTTTCCTTTTAGCATCTTTCAGTAACTTTGTTTACGGGCTAAATTCCACTGTGATGGAATTTATTGATAAAGCTGTGTTAAATTCATTGGAAGCAAGATGGATTTTTAAGAGGCAGCTATCTTTGTAGACAGCCACAAGTTCTAGCTCTGCCTAACAAGACCCAGGCCTTCAAGGCTCTGAAATGCTCAGTTTCCTGTGCTGAGTGTGCAGACCCTGTGCCTGGCTGGGGATCTGCTGTGTAGCTGTGTAAACCATGCTGTGGCATGGGGCCATTATTAAATTTACTGTACGCTCCTGTGGTTCCTGGCAGCTCGGCCTCGTCTGCTGAGAAGCCATTGAAATCAGCTCCTCAGGCAAAACATCCATTAAACTTTTTTCTTAAAAGAAAAGAAATCTTCTGCTAATTTGCTGCAATTTGTGTTGGCTTTGTGATTCTGCAGCCGAGCCTGTCAATGAAACTGTGCTAATCATTAGGAAGCTGGTGCCTGTATGTATTCAGACATCCTACAACTACTGCTCCTTAACTAAAACAATATTCTACAAGACTTCGGTTTTATTTTTCCAGCACGGTTAGAGCCTTATGGCATATGATTTTGCAATTTTATTTTTTTTTCACCTTAAAAATCTTTGAGTATTTTGGTATGAAATAACTGTGATTACAGTGTATTTTTTCCTTTTATATAGTGTAGTTTAATGATAGAAAATGGGTGTCTCACGGATAAAATTACCTACTGCATGCTATTGTGTCCTGTCTCTAAGGCTTAAGACCTGCAATCTTTTAAAAATTGATCATTAGTTGCTTATCTTCCATAATGTTGCTGTTGACTGAAAATTTGGAAAACAGTTAGATTATAAGAAAAAAAAGAATAGGAGATGGTAGGTAGCACTTTGTGGGAAAACCATTAGAAATAGAGAGTGGGTAGAAGCATTTCTTATGAAAGGTTTCAAGACCCCAGAAATCTAAGATGAAAAAAGAATTATTTAACTATGTTAACATTTTTTCCCCCTTTTGGAGAGATATAGAAGTCTGTGGAACCTTATCATCTTGCGCAATAAGCTGCAGCTCCATTCAGATTTTGAGTAAGCAGTTTCCATTCCATTGGACTCCTTCATACCTGAAATCTGCAGTTGTGTTGCTTATCTGACAAGCTTAATACTACAAAATTAATCCAAAACTACTCTAAATGGCATTCTGAAGAAATTGAACAACCCAAGAGGGCAGTGCTTTCTATCGATATTTTAGGATTAGTTTGACAATAGGTAAATTTCCACCTCAGCCAGCCATGCAAGTGCAGGGATGGGTTTATATCGGTCACATGCAGCAGTTTGTTCAAACAGACAGGATTTTCAGGTGACTTGGTTGCTCAAATTCGTATTGGTGTCTAGGATTTGGTCTGGTGTTTGAGACTGCAAGAAGGTGTGCTATCGTGTGCAATGAAATAACAGTTTGTGTAACCAGGGCCCTGCTCTTTCCCTGCTTGTTTCTTAGTCCTAGAAAGAGGCTGAGAGTAACATGTGCTGTCTGAGGCAAGGAAAGTTTACCTAATAAATAAGCAATTCTCCTAGCTCACTAAGCCATTTCAGACTCTCTCACAACATGCTCTATTTTATGTTATTCTGCTCTGTTGTGGTTTTTTTTTCTCATTTTCATCTTTGCGTCACGATTAGATCAGAGGTTTTTCCATGCTGGGATAAAGCATGATACAACTCATTCACTTTTCACTATTTGAAAGACCAGATGTTTCTGGTGAGTGCTAGAAATGTGCTGAATGACTGAGCTTACCTTTAGGAAATATTGACATTTAAACCCTCTTTTTACATTTATTCCTGGGCAAGCTTTTGTTTCTTAAGCAGTGAGATATCTAAAGAGAAATATGAAAGAGAATGGTATGTAGTATCATTCATTCTAATCTCACGTTTTGGTGAGGAGCTGGGTGAAGGAGCACTGCTGTGTTTTGCAGTCTTATCAGAATTATGCCAGACCTTGTCTAATCCCTGTTTAAAACTTCCATTAATCTTGGGTTTAGGTTTCTAGAATACCAAGTTTGATGCGTTAGCTACAAAAGTTTTGCATATTTTAATTAAATGTCATTTCTCTTAAGCATTTTAGTATTTGGCACTGTTGACTTTGTGCTGAAATTTCATTTTGCTTAGAATTCAGTAGCTGTGATTATCAGGGTACAATTGCAACCTTAGTGCTCTCTGGTAAGGATGTGAAAATTGCTTAGACTGAAATGATTTGCAAATTTCTGCACATCAAGGGGTTGCCTGCCAAGATTTTGCTTTTCACAAATGTGAATCTCTCACAGTGGGAACACACATGGGCAATTGCTCTCCAAGAGAGGCTTTATTCTCAAATTTGCTTTCCCTAGCTTGAGGCAGTTGCATGTTAGTTCCAGGTGCCTGTTGTGGACAGCTCCATCTGACCGTCTACAGCATCGTTTTAGGTAATTTTGCATCCTTGTGAGACTTGTTAAAAAGCCATTCCAGAGACACATTCTGTGCTTTCCACGTAGGACAGCTTGCTGAGCTGGCTAGGAAGCGCGTGTTTGTGTGTATCTCTAAAAGACAGATTGGAAACAACTGAAAGACTAAAACAGCAGGATGCTGGAACAGAGATGACTCTATATAATGTGGCGTCCCTACCTAGGGACAAGTGACTTTCAGGGAGATCAAAGGAGGCTGTTGATCTCAGGCAACCTTCTGTAAACCGAGGGGAGAATATAAATTAAAAAGTGCAGACATGTGCTCTGATGTGAGGTGACTGAAACCAGCCTTTAGCCTTTGTAATTTAAGTCTCATGACCTGTGGAGCAGTTTCCCATAGCTGCACTCACATGAGAGAAAGAATGACTGATTTTTCTTCCTTTTATCTTTCCCTTCTTCCACTTAGTTTAAAAAATGAACAATGAGACAAGCAGCTGAGCAAACCCCCACACTCTGTTGTCTTTATTATCATTATCTAATGTTAAAGTTGGAGGTGATATGTTTGAGAACGACCATGGGGAAAAAGAAGAAAAAAAAAACCCATTGCAATGATGACCTTCTGGGTTTCATAGGAATCATCAACCAAGACACTCATCCCAAAAAGTAATTGTCACAAAAAGAAGTCAAATTCCATATTTTAAAAGACTCCAGAGGGCAAATTCTACACAAAGGAAGAAACTTGCTTTCATGTCATGTCATCATTCTGATCATACAAATACTAAAATAAAGTGGCTTGCTCTTGTGCAGTCTAATAGCGCTAGGGCAGCACCTGTTTCTACTGTGTCTTCTGAATTCATTGCAGCCATGTGCCATTTCTGCTTGGGTTTGGAACTAGAGGAAATGGGAATTTACCCACCTGAGTGTGACCTCTTAGTACAGTTTACTACTAAGTATTTTTTTTCAGACTGTTCTGCAGAAAACATGAAGCAGACAATGGCTCCTAAGTACCAGATGAAGAACAAATAAAGGAGGTGTTTTAATGACTGGTATAACAAACCAGAGAACACAAAGCTGAGGCAGCCAGACATGCACAAAGATTTTTTTTATTCCAGGGACACATAGCTGATGACTTGCAGCTATGTCTCTATTGCTTTAGGGAAAAACAGGCAGATAGAGAAAGGAAAATTCTCTAGTGGCCATCAGGAAAGCTTGTGATGGGTGTCCCCTGTGGAGCATCCCCCCTGGATGCCCTGTCCCATACAGCAGGGAATCTCATAATGTTGACAACCATGGCCATCTTTTTCCTCAGTGAGGTGATATCTGTCATCAATACCTGTCATCAATACCTGTCATCAATACCTGTCATCAACCTGCTGGTTTTTGCATGATACTGCCATTTTGACTCTGATTGAAATTGGCTTAATTAGAGCGTCAGTGTTGCACACCAGTTGACTGTCCAACCCTGTGCATGCCTGTTTTTTGTAACATTTATCAAGTATTAGGAGGAATGTTATTTATTTACCTTGCTATCATAGGTGCAATAGTCTCGAATCTCACAGGAGGATGTGATGGTGTCTTTCTTAAAAGCATTTCTGTGAAGTTCTGAAGTGTAACTCCCAAGATCTGCAATATTCATAAGCAATAATTTTTCTGAAAATGAAAAAAAGCCTAAGTTGAAATCCTTAATCTACTTTCTGTTTTCTTTAGTAGATAGGTATGAGATAAGTCAAATGGGAAAACAAACCTGTGTAGGGAAGGTGAGAAGACTATTGCAAGCACTCAAATTACTCAAAATCACTTGTCACTCAAAGTAAGAATTTGCCATTTAGAGAAAGCATCAATCTGAGCAAGAAATTACAGTAATTAAAGATAAACATGTCTGTGAGGTATTTCTCAGTGCAAAATTAATGAAGTTTGTTCTGAAACAACTTTGCCATGGAAAAACAATATCAAAAAACAATACCAAAAACCAAGACAAACCTGTAAATAGGATTATATTTGGAAACTCTTGAGGTATTCCCTTTCACTGTGTAGCACAGTTTTTTTCATGTTTCCATTCAGGTTGTTAATTAGCTGCTGACTGGGCTGAGAAATTAGCACCTAAATTCTTTTTTTTTTTTCCAAACTGGAGTTTAAAGAAAGAGTTAACCTAAACCATCAAGCCCAGAGCCAGCAAACTTGGAGAAAATTTAGATGTCAGTCCACAGCTGTTGCACAAACATTCTAATCTTAGGTGTGCAACATCTAGCATCAATAATTCAATAATTCCGTGGTGAGTATCTTCCATGGTACTGTATTTGTGTGTGAGAAAAATCTGCATAGGAAAAAGTAATGGATACTGCAGGTTTGATGAGCTTCTGTTCCAAGGCACTTAGGCTCCCTAACTCTTCCACTTGAACTTGTGCTTAACTCACTCAAATGAGCTTGTTTGTGACTGTAATCAAAGCAGAAATGTGCATGTCCCAACCCCAGTGGTATAAATGTTGTCTTTTGACCAGTTAGTTTTCAGGTAACCTCAGTTGCTCTTTGGGATATAGTCATCTGCCAAATTGGGATTGCTTCTTGGATGAGCTGTCCAGTGCATTTTGGTTTTTGTCATGTTTAATTAATTCATTCATTAATTGCAGAGAGAATCAGCCAACCTGTATCTTAAACAATCTTACATCACTGTCTTCCTTTCTTTATTATTTTAATGAAACAACTTGCATCTTGAATGACTCTGCTAAATTGGCAGCTGTAATTGGCTATGAAAATGGAATTTTTTTATTTAAAAGTGGGGTCACAATTTCATTTTGTTTAGAAATATTTTTCTAAACCTTATTCTTTTTAAAATTCAACTTTGATTGTACTTGAGGCTCTATTTAGCTTAAAAATAAATGTTTTTCTCTGCAGTAAGCCTAAAGTCTTTCTTTTTTTTTTTTTTTTTCCATTGCATAGTGGACTGTAAGCAGTTAAAGTTGAATTTGTTTTTTTGTCAAGGTTCTTCTAACTGGTGAAAATTTAGTTCTGAGCAGCCCAGAATTTGAACCTGTTTAGTCTGGATAAGAGAAGATAGAGAGGATCTCATTATGGCATATAAATATTCAAAGGCGGGTGCAAGGCTCTTTTCAGACATGGCCAGTGAAAGGACAAGGCCATAAACGGACACAAGAAGTTTTTAAACGTTTAAAACCCTCAACATGAGGAAGAATTTCTTGACATTGAGGGTGACAGAGTGCTGGCACAGCTGCCCAGGGAGGTTGTGGAGTCCCTCCCCAGTGACATTCAAACCCCACCTGAACACGCTCCTGTGTCACCTGCTCCAGGAGACAGTGCCATGGCAGGGGCTTGGACTGGATGATCTCCTGAGGTCCCTTCCAATCCTAACAATTCTGTTATCCAGTGATTTCTTGCACATAGTCAAATGCATTTTCACTCTGCATTTCATATGCTTTTAATGCAGATTTTCTCATTAGTCGTGTTGTATCAGAAAGCTTTTTCCTTTTCTGTATTTATTATCTATTTAAACTGTGAGAGCAAAATAACAAAGGCTTAGTTAAACACCAGCTCTGCCTTTGTAGAGATCCCTCATATTTTGGAGGTCAGAACTTCTCAGCCTCTGTATCTCTACAATAAGCTATGCCAAAGGAGTGTTAAGAGAATTTTAATTCTGTAAAGCCCTGAATCATAAGGCACCTCAGCATATGCTTAGAACATCTGTCTGAAAATGAGGGCTTGTAAAAACTACAGAGAAAGTTTCTATAGGGCAGATTAGAAAAGAAGCGTCTGTGGAGAAGGAAAAGCAGAGATGGGCAAAGTGAAAATAAAGGGAGAGAAAAAGAACAGCAAGCATAAGAGATTAAAGAGAAAGCAGATAATAGAAGGATAGTTGCTGATAAGGAACAGGTAGCTAAAAATTATTTTTCAGAAAATGAAAATTCTAAAACAAAGAACACAAGCTTAAGACAAAATAGAGTGAACAGATTAGCCACTTCTTATAATTAAACATTTGCTTTATGTTAGTAAAGGTAATTAAAACGGTCAAAATCATATCATTCAATAGATTATCCTTCATTGCGACTGACAATATTTGTTATGCATAGATGTACGTTAACTTTCTTTTGGAAAGGTTCAGGAAACAAATGTAGCTATGGCTTTATTTGGTTGTAGGTAGAAAAAAACTGTGGTTTTTGCTTATCCAAATACAAACATTCCAAGCTCTTGAAGTAAATACCAGATCTAAAACCATTTGAAACAAACAAACAAGAGGATATGGATTGTGTGTGTAAAGGTTGACATTATAAAGAAATATCTCTTCTTTTCTCAATTTATTCCCCCAGGAAAACATTCTTGAAATATTTTAATTGTCACCCCTCATCCCTCCATATGGCATAGTAACTGTAAGGATAGAAAATGTGAAAGGCCTTCTTTAAAACTCATTACAGAAGATTCAGGCTGAGTGGTCTTTCTGGTTTCCATCCAGCTGTTTCCTTATGATACCTATGCCTTGCAGCATTTATTCTCTTTAAAATTAAAACAAAGAAAAAGGAGAACTACAGTAGATTTCTTTTTCAATGCAATACAACCCCATTATTTATTAATTTTTAATTCCTTGGTTGCATATTGAGATACAGCAGATGTAAAGCTGTATTAAATGTTCTACGCTGCTACCATTTAGTAGCAAAAAATGAAGAAAAATGTCATTTGATGTGCTCTAATAATTTGAAAATTATCTATAATAATAATAATTCCCTTCAATGACTAAATAAATAAAAATGAAATGTCATAGTCATTAAATATCTATCAGAACATCTGGCACTGTATCTCGGTAGCGTGGAAAGCCTGCTGTGCATGGAACTTGTCATTCTTGATGGCTGGGAATGTGACTTTATTCCTAGTGCAGGTCAGAAACTCATTGTCTAGGGCATGAGGAATAATGCCAGAACAAAAAGTCGCTCCCAGCGTGATGGGAAGAGCAGTGGGGTTGTGTGATTGACTTTTGAAGATCCAGAAGGTGACGCTCAACATGTCCATTGAATGGGGAAGTGTATTGGAATCTGTACAGCAGGGCAGCTCGCCTGAAGTGTTTAGTATGTACAGGAAAAACAAAAACATGGTCAAGAACAATTAGTTGATTTGTTTGTAGCTTCTCCCCCACTCCTTTCTGTATTGTTTTATATCTATATCCCTCTGTTTTTCTTTCCAGTTTGAGTAGAAAGTACAGGAAAGTTGTATTGTACAGCTTTTGGTATTGTACAACCTTTCAATATACTGATTCTTTTTCATGACCTTTATATGTGGATAGGATTTAGGAGAACAAAATGGCAAGAGGTGAATCTGTGGTGCTAAGTGATACCCAGTAAATATCCATTTACTGGATATCCATTTACTGGATATTTGCATTGTCAGAGGAGCTCCCAGTAATATTAACGATACAAGAGCTTTGTCTTTCAGCATGTAGTCTCTGGTGACAATAGCTGTTGATTCCTTGTAAATAAAACTGGTGATCTAATTCAGTACAAAAGATGGTGTTTGTGCTTTGAGATCAGCTGACTCTTAGATGTTCAACACCTCAGTCCCATTTTCTCCTGGTGAGCATTAATATTTGTTGCTGTACAGATTTTACCTTTTCAGCTGGGAAGATTCTTGCAGGGGTTACCACCATACATATAACATTTTTTGAATTTCGTATTTTAGTATGTCAAGGAATCGCATTCCATTCCACAAATATAAATAAAAATTCCTTATCACTGCAATACTTGAAGTTATATAAGCACATTTCTCTTTTGGGGAATGATAAGAAGATATGTTTTCTAGTGTTTTTTGCTGAAAGGTTACGTTTCTAATTTGTTGCTGGGATGTTTAGGCACTCTCAGTCAGATCTATAAAAAATTGTTTAAACACTCTAATGTATTTTCTGAAAATAAAAAGTGTTTTTGGAAATAATAGCACATTTTTATCCCTGTAGAGGCTTTAGAAGGTATTGGGAACAGTAAAATTTATCTTTTTTATTTTTGCACAGATAAAACTGCTTGTATTTTTTTCTTAGGACAGAGTATGATTTAAACAGACCAAATCTTTTTCTGAAAAACAATATGAAATGAACAAGAAGGAAGCTATTAAAAAGTGCTAGATCTGTGGTCACTGTATTTATGAAGGCCGACACTGGAATGTTCAAAGGCATAGTGAGTTCTAAGAATGAGAGTTTTCATTACAGAGGAGATTTTGTGAGGTGCTGGCATGAAAGCAAATGTCTATTTCTAGCTGGCATCCCTGTGATGAGTTACTCTGGATTACACACAGACTACACACAGGTTTAGGAATTTACCTGTGTAGTCACAATTACTGAATAGCCTCTGTGCTGCAAGGAAATCTTGTTTCCATATATGCTTTGTGTTCTTGACTACAAGCCCTAAATTCTGGAATGCTAACTTGTGTAATATTGTAGAGTTCATTGGTGAGGTTCCAAAGTGCACTTTGCTGCACTCCATGCTCAAACCACTCTTCTGCCTCAGGGCCAGGAGTCAAGCAGTGGTGCACACGTTATGGGTTTCTCCATCAATCCAAAGTGTCAGTGGCAAATGGGTTACCTATGCCATAAGTATATTTTGCTTATCAGTGGGAAATTCCCACATATGCTGTAACTGTGGTGTCTAGGGATGCCCTGGAATAAGAAGCATTGTATAAATGTAGATCATTATTGTTAAGTTATATTATCTGAATCCCTTGTCCCATGATTGTTTGCTTTAGACCCTGTGATAACATGTGAGTGGAGGAGAAAAAAAAAAAAAATCTAAATAAAGCACAAGGACGTCCAAGGTACCCTAACAAGAAAAAGAATTGTTAAGGAAATCGTAGTGCTGAGGTCTAAATATTTCACAATTAGGCATTCATTTGGAAAGAGCAGCTGCTCTTTATCCTCCACATACTATTTTGCTTACGTTGTTTACTGATTACAAAACACAGAACATACTTTTATTGACTATGTTTTCCCCTACAGTCTTCTAAGAGTGTAATGATGAATATTCATATTAAGAAACAGCTTCAAGGTTCTAGCACCAGCAGCAGCTGTGCTTCTTACAGTGTCTGCAGTCACTTGGGTTGACTAGATGTAAATAATTTACATGCGCTGTATATAGCAGCCCTTTCAGATCTCAATATATTCATGCTAATACGTAACTTAGATTTTGCTGGCAACCACTCTGTTGATCAAATTGAAACAAAAAGTAGGTTGTGGCTGTTCAGGGAGTAGACTTCCAGTTGCCCTAAACAACTGCCATGTGCAGTACAGAAGGCATCACAGTTAAGTGTTGAATCTCGTGATCTCGGGGGAATATTTTAAAGCTAATTATCACTATCAAGAAAGTCCTTGACGTCAGAAGGCACTGACTGAAGTTCTGTACAGTGCTTGTCTAGTTACCTATGACTTCAGAATTTATTAATAACCAAACACTTCAAGGAGCAGACAGTAAGCTCTTTCGATGTACAATAGCAAGATTGTTCCCTCGTATTCTTTCATTAGTGATTTAAAGCTGTAGCAAGTACAGGAATTTTTTTTTTTTCCTTCAGTACTTACCGTGAAAGTTTTTCCTCCTGTGACAGTTGCTTAAGTTTGTACTATGGTGTATAGATCTTCAGTGCCATGGAGGATCAGTCTGGTTACACCCACCTGTTTGAGCTGTGAGCTCACACCCCCTGCCTACAGATGTATCTCTTGTGTAGATTAAAAACACTATCTGCAAGTAAAAAAACATTCCTGCAGCTATGGGTTAAGGCACACAGGTGATCTACTTGCATATACAGGTAGGGATTGTTCTTTAGGAAAAATTCCTATATTGCCTTTGAGGTTTGGTCAACAGGAATAATTGCTAGATGAATATGCCTTACCTATTTGGTTTTTTGCTTTTCTGCTCTGTTTATTTCGGTGGCCAGTTCTTCTGGATTATGCTTTCACCTGAAAACACCAAACAGGACTGAACTGGATACTACTGTATGAAGACATGTGCAATCAGGAAACTCCCAGTGTAGAAAATCGTGTTGCAAAGTTACATCCATTGTTTACCAATTTTAGAACAGTACAGGAAAGATTCCCAAAGCTGCTAGTGGGAGGTGTACTCTGCAGCTTTCAAGAAAGAAATCATTCATGTTTTTTTGCTTAATTTTAGGTTTCCATCAACCAAAAAATACATGTTTCACTATTCTTTTTGATTTGTCAGTGTAATTAACTTTTCTTCTGCATGTACACTTGGGTTTTTTTGTAGTAATTCTTGCCTCTGTTGCCCACAGTAGTCGTGGGAACATTCAGATGTCACTGCATTGTGCTATGACACCTAGGCAAACAGTAAGGAATTGCTTTTGCTGGAGGGATATCACTGTTTGGCTAATGTTTGTTCAAAATTAGATGTATTCATGATGCAAATACATATGTCCACTTCATAGAAAATTTAAAGTGTCAAAGCAGACTCTCCAGCTGATGTCTTTGCTTCATTTAATTTTTTTCTAAACCAAACAATATCTTTGCTAAGGCTCGTAGGACCACTTTGATGCATATCAGAAACACATGAAGGTGCAGAGAATTGACATTTTACTTACAGAACAGAAAATAATGGAGTAGTTAGTGGCATTTCCATAGCTTATGGTGAATAACAGAGTGCTAGGACTTTAACAAGGGAGCTCGTGATGCCGCCAAGGGATGTCACAAGGGAGTATGTGTTCAAAAAGCGGAGTATTCAGTGACTGAAAGAACTGAGTTGTGCTTTTTCTCTATGCTAAATAAGGGGGCTTGGCTTTTATACAGAAGAAAGAGGCTACAACAACAAGTGTTTGAAAAAGTTTAAAAAATTTCCCCCTCCCCCCACCCTCACCCACCCCCCAAAAAGTAGTGTTTAGAAGCATTTTAAAAATGTGAAAATGTAGTCCTGAAGGTGTACAGTGAGGCCATTGACTATACAGAACAGGAGTTAAAATACTGAGCTGGGAATGAAACTTGAAACCTTTGCTATTTGGTGCAGTCTGGGCTTTCCAATGGAAAATCTTTGCTTTTTTAGCATTATTTTTACAAGCTTTTGAAATCGTCCTCTTGGGGTTTATTAATGCTTGTTAGGAAATAGCAATCATTACATACAGAGGTGAATCATTTCGAGTGGGAAACCACTTCAGGCCTTCCTATATTTTTGAATAGAGAGTGGGGGGAGAGAGAAAAATAAGTGTAGTTATGGCCTTAAACATGCTTATAGATGCCTAGTGACAATGGGTTTAATAATAAATACCTAAATATTTGCAAAATCCTACTTGTGTTTCTTGATTCACCTTTAAACTTCTATTTGGCTATCAAAATCGACTTGTAGAATAAATTTTTTCAAGTTTTATGTGTCTCAGGTGCCTGCATCCCATTGAGTTTTGCTTTAGTGTTTGAATCACCTGAGACTGAAGTGCTAATAAATGGATTTATGAGTCTGAATCAAAGGTGTGACTGCAATTTATACTAATAAATCTAGCTGGTGTTAAACAAATTGATGAGGTTATTGTTAAGCCCTGAAGGTGTCCAGGTTCTTTAGTCAAACCTGTATTTATATATGGACCCAAATAATCTGTACAGTCCAGTCTGAAGCATACTTTGCCACACCTGTATTGATTTCACCAAAGAGATTCACTTAGTCGTCTCTGTCTTGCTACAATTATAATTTTAGAGGGCAGTGCATAGAGCAAGTTTCAATGCCACACGAATTTTTAGGTCTTCAATTCTTAAAGAAAGTAAATAATTAAATGGTAATTCCTGGACAATTGCCTTAATTATTATTATGCAGCTCATATACATACTGTCAACACATATAATAAAGTATTTTCCCAATTAAAACTTTCCAGCTGGTGCGTGCTACTGTTTTCATCTTTCCCCTTCAATAAAGCTCTAAGTAAGAATTGTCTCAAATCTCAATCTATCCCTGTTTTTACAATGATTTGCTTTCTCCTATGTAGAACAGCTCCTACTTTTTCATATCTTTTTCTCCTTTTTTTCGTTTTTTTAAAACATTTTTGTTTTGCAAATGGATATTTCAGTTTATAAGTAGTGGTTTAAGAAATCAAAATAATATCTTCTGAGCTTTGGAAACAGAGAACTCTACACCATAGTTTCACATTTAAATTCTTATGTTTTCAACTGGATTTCACTTACTAGTTTATTTTTATAAATAATGATTTCAGTTTTCCATCCGCCATATAAAAATGTGATGTTTCTTAATATAAATGACTTGAAAACAAACATTTCTGTTGAAAATTATCTCTGTGGGAAAGTGGTTCATAGGTAACTTTTTGACATGGAGGGTCCAGCGGCAGGTTTTGGAATTAATGTATTATTAAAGATGTACTTGAAATGTAAAGTTCTGGACCAAGTCGGAAGATTGCTTCCTTATGCTTGATTGTCTGTTGTGAATTAGTGTCTTGGTTCCATAGAAGATTTCCATTAGGAAATTTCCTGAAAAAAATGTTTAGAACAAGAGAGCAGCCTAACCTAAAGTGTCAGTAATTTCATGGTGAGTTATGTGTCTCGAATATAAGAGTTCAGCACCACTTGGTTGCCATGGTTCATTAGTTATCATCAAACCCCCAGATCATCTTTGAGTAGAAGCCCAAAAGGCTCTAAATATGCACATGCAGTGCAATTATGAGGCAATCAAAATAAAATTTAACAATTTTGAAGTTAAATTGAAAATAGATAGTGCTTTCAAAGCCTTAGATTAAAGGGAGACAACCATATGTAAATCAGATACAGTACTGCTGAATTATCTTGTTCAGTGTCTGTGCTTTCTAAATAATAGACAAGGTAGTGGTACAGAATAATTCCTTTGAAGGATCTGACAAGCATGATTTATGGCATAGCCCAAAACACATTCTTTGCTTGAATATTCAGTCAAAAGAGCTTCATTTTCCCCAATTCTAATATTGTGGAATTATATCTAAATCGTGTCTTAACTTGGGAAGTCACAGGAGGGAGAATATAAATTACATTCTTACAAAAATATACAAGAGATTTAAATTGGAAAATTGCTATTTTGGAATGCAAGACAGCAAACTACAATTAATCACTGTTCCTCCGCTCATCAGACTTCACAGTGAAGCTTCAAGAAACATAATGCAGTATTTTAAAAGGCTCATTTAAAATCCTTTCTCAAATACTACAAACATCTGGGGGAAAAAAAAAGGATATCCTTGTTTAGAATAAATCATTCAATGAGTTAGCATTTCAGAACCTAAAACTAATCCAGTTTGCATAAAACCTCCAAATTTTTAAAAAGCTTAACTCGGGAATTGTTTTAGATCCAGCCATTTATGAAAGTTGCCTGAAGTCTCCATATGGAAGGAGAAAGCAATAAACTGGAAACTTAACCCCAAGAAAATATATCCTTCAGATTTTCCATAGATTTTAAAGGATTGGTTAAATTATTCCTAAAGCACCTAATATAAAGACTGTCATCCTAATCAACATTACAAGTGTGGGCTCTCTCAGATACTTGATGCTCTGCCTCAGATTATTGAGGGTCCCCATGGAGACTTCTGATCCAAACTAAGCCAGACATGTTTCCATCTAGAACCCTCATCTACATGTGCTGCAGACACATGACTCAGCTTTCAAACCTCATGAAATAGAATTGGCCACATTTGCATAAACAAACGTTCTCTTTGAGCAACCTGTAACTCAAGAGCATTTTTCTAGCTCTGTGTTCCGCAGGAAAAAATCCTCTTCTTAAACTCTCTTAAAAAAACTCTTGAACTTTCTGTGAGGATGTGTTTGTGTTGCTAACTCTCTTTCGTGTACACCACAGATTTTGTTCGTCCCTTAATCTTGTCTGGCTTTCCCACAATAGAAAGAAAAGACAATGCTTCACAAAGAGAGAACCTACTTTACTTGAGGAAAATAAAACTATCCATGCAAGTATATTTTCTGTTCATGTGGATCTTTATTTTTTGGTCATATTTGCTTGGTTTGATAGTTTTGGGGTTTTTTAAAGATTCCAAAGGGAGGTAGATTAAATACTGCATTGCTGAGTCTTGCACAGCTGTAGATCACAGGTACCAGAAGGAGTTCAGGATATCCCATTGCAACATTCTGGGTATTCATTCATTGATCAATCATTCATCATTCAAACTATTTCAATAATTTCTGAAGGATGATTGTGGAAAAACTATCACATTATCTTTCAATCTTAGTAATAAAAAACTCAACCTGAGGTAATTTGCAAAAGCATTATTTGAAAGGACTTTATTCTAATTGCTTGAATTTCCACTCCTATATTTTGAGAAGGGATTTTATTGCTTATTAGGTAGAATGAGTGAATCCCATCTAGGTATTTATCCTGTCTAATTACATTTTGCAACTATACTGATCCAGAAACTCAAGAGCAGACTGAGAAGGGAGCTATTTTCACTTCTAAATCTCGTAAAACTATCTTGCTTAAAGTCCAGCTTTCCTGTTGTTGCTAAAGCACATGACAGCTATTTAAAAGGGGACTGTATTTAACAGTCTCAAGCGACTTTAAACATCTGCTCAACCTTTTGGACAACTGTGTCCTTCAGGAAGCTGGGATCTAGATGTCTAAAATGCCACTACACACCCATGATTAGGTTCCTGAATTGCTTCCTTAACATTTTGACTGCTCGGATGTTGTAAGTTCATGGAAGGCACCAGAGGCAAGTCAGGAGCAGCACATTGCATGATTAGAGCGCAGGAATATCTGTGAGAAAAGATACAGCTTGCCCTGATGCGTATAGTGTGTTATACAACATGTTACGAGTTTTTCACAACAAAAATGAATTTTTGAAAGTTTTTTGTTAATTATTATTATCATTGTTTTTGTTTACAGTGGTGGATTTTTTTTTTGGACTGCAGTAACAGGGCACAGATGCAAAGCTTTGGAAGATTTTCCAGTAGCAGCAGCTGGCTCCTTGGCAGTCTCCTCAGGCAGTTGTGTTGATGCTTTGGAGTTGCCTCTGGGTCTGTCATGTAACGAGTCAGCTGATGAGCTTCCTTCTATGTTTGGATGCCATTTTTTTTAGATACCATTGAAACACCTTAAATATTAGGAAAAATGTGCAAATTTTTGGTACCCATGCAAGATATATATGTGTGATACTTACATATCATATATACAGTGGTGTTTGTAAAATGATGCATATATGAATTATACCTCTATGTAGAACTTTAAATTGCCATCTATTCAACAGATTTCTGCTCTAGAAAGTGCTCTGCAGAAAGTTTCTTGATTCTCATTAAAAAGCATTATAAAATAATCACCTAAGTAAGTGGAACTAAAGACAGGTGCTACCATGAAACTTGTTCTCACTGATAGAACTCACCAAAATTTCCATTTCCTTTTGTACTAGCAACCTGTGAATAGTCAGCCTAGCTAACCATCTCCCTCATTCCTGTGTGAGTTTAATCTGCTTGTCCATTTTAACAAGTTCTTTACTAGCTGCTGTGCTTTCCATACATATAAAACTTCCCATACATTCAGAAATTACTTATAAGGCTCCCAAATCAAAAAGAAAAAAAAAAGGAAGGGGGGAGGGCAGTGAACACATGTTCATGTTATACTGTGCCATATGTTGTAGTAAACTGGGTGTGTGAATTACCATATGTGGTATTTCTTGTCTCTGGCCCTTACATAACTTTAACATGAATGTCCAAATTGCCAGAGGAAAAGGCAGCAGGATACATTTTTAGCTCATCTTTGGCAAGGCTTTCATTGAATGGTAATTTTTTTTTCCAGTGCAACTAGGTACAAAATGTAAGGATGGCATTAGCAGATATTTTTTGGTGCATTTCAGATTGTAAGGGTGTGTATGTAAATGAAACCAGGAATTTTGAGAACCATATCATACTGACTGAGCCTTCATTTCATTGCAGGTGTAAATTTTTGCCCACAGCTGTAACTCTGACTTATGAGTAGGAAATTGAAAAAAATACTAATCTATAACATCAGAATTATTTGTCCCCAAAGGTTAGAAAAAATCCCACACTTTTGTAAAGCTATTTAAAACTTGATGATAAAAAAAAATACGCAAGAGATTTAATCTTTTTGGTTTTGCTTAAGAAACACCCAGTATCATTTGAAACCATCTAACCTTTCTTCCATACCTCACGCACCCCTGTTGAGACAAACACCCTCCTGCTTTTCCTTCCTGCCTTTAGGGAGTTATTGCTTAGGTATTGGGTCTGTTCCTAAGTGCTTCAGACCTGCATTCAGCTGTGCATGCTCCACCCAGCTCATGTAGTGCCTTCTGTGAGGCCTTACAGGGCCTGAAGATTTAAAATAGGAATCTGGAATAGCAATGACATTTAGGCTGCAGGGCTTTTCATTAAATTAAAGGCACTGGGGAGACTCTAATAATAGGGATGAAGCTGAGAATGGGCAAAGTAGAATTTGATCAGATAGTGCTCTTGTAATTTGATTATGCTTATGTAAGGGAGAGCTGGGACTGAAAAGGGGACAAGAGGAGAAGAATCAATAAAGAGTAAGATGACATTAGGAAAGGTTTTTATTTCTACTGACTAGCTAGTAAGAGCTGAATAATGTAATTTTTATTCTCATATGAACTGACCTAAACTTTGGGGGTGATCTGGACTCACTGTACTACAAGGCTGACATGGTTCAGCTCTAATCCTGTTCTCCTTTTCATGCTTATGTTTTGGTACATCTAAAAATAAATTGAATCTAAATCCTATTTATGCAGGAATGAATATGGAAAATGCATGGTGGATACATGCAAATGAACTGGTAGAACATGTTTTCTGGACATGCTTTTAGCTACCTTAGTGATCTGATTTGCTCAAAAGCAATGGTAGCATTAAAGAAGGGGAGGCCTGTGAAGTAAAATGGGGGCTTGGATACCTCAGAAACTTCTGAGCATAGCTTCAGACACTGATATTTAGATTATGGTCATGTTTCCCACTCATAAGGAAAGAAGCAGCATTTAAAACACTCCAAAAAGGGTTTGAACATTTACCTACCATTCACGTATCCTTTGGATGAATGATTTGCTTTCTCTAGGGGAAACTAAAGGCATATGCCTGTGGAGAAAAGCTTTCTGTTTTTGTTGAGAATGAATGTAAGATAGTACACAGTTTAAAAAAAAATAATTCTGTTAATGATAGTGCTGGACTCTGAAATTAAACTCAGCAGGTGGGAAGATGCCACTTGTATTTCAAAGGATACAGCAATTCCCCTGCAATCATCTGATGGAAAGCAGGCATGGAACTGCCTGCTCCTTGGTTAGCTCCATCTGTATTATTTTGTAAAATGAAACACAGGGACAGAAACTTGAGTTTCAGAACATCCATGGACTGTGATTCCTTTGGTTAGTCACTTAATGTATATTTTTTGTTTTGTTTTGATTGCAAGGCTCTTTACTGGGGTTTATCCTATGTCCAGTAAATACTATCACCAAATCCAAATATTTGACTGGATACATGATGGTATCACCATTCCACCTGGAGATGGTTTTATATAAGTGTTTTTGTGTTGCTTTCATCTGGAAGAATCAACTTGAAACTCAGATATGGGGTTGTATTGCACATGCTTTTGTTCTCAAATTTTGCTGCAATGTTTGTGGCTGGTTTTGCAACTCCACCTCTTGTGGGAAATTATACCTACTTACTATGTAAGACCCGTGTGATAAAATATGCAGCATGGACCAATCAATTCATTATGCTTTTTAGTTATTCCATTCAATGAATCAGGTTGTGGGATGCATTAATATGAAAAGTTTTATCAATTGATTAATTTTTAATTTGCCATGAAAAAAAATCAAATCAGGAAAGAGACAGAAAAATTTTGTTGTGTTGAGCCTTACTCCACTTTTATAATACCTCTTGCTCAGTCATCTACCATAGGGACAAAGTTATTTTGAGTTGCAAAAAAATAATTTCTCACCATGTTTTCCAAAGTATTTTTAGCAGCAGTTTTTAGTGCTTTGTTTGCAACCTGAGTATTGTCTTGGCTCAGCCACAAAGCCACCAGACTTCAATCACTTACATTTTTTATGATCTCCAAGAAAGAAATTCTGATATTCTTCATCAGTTGTGTTTAGGTGCAAAGGAATAACAAGATCCTGTATCTCAGGCAGCCACTTCTGAAATCTTGTTGTTCTCAGTTGCATTTTATTAGAAATTGATGCAAACCTTACCTTTTCAAGTGGTGGTCCTGTCTCTCCTCAGGACGTGGTAGACCCTGTTGTACCAGCAGCCTACAAACCACTCAGAAGTGCTTATCACGCAACTGAGCAGTTCCTCAGTGAATATATTGATCTAGACAGAGTTTTATTACAACATGAAAACTGTAGTTACTAAATCTGGTTTGTGACTTTGGGCTTAAGCATATTTTAATATCAAATTCCAGGTAATATGGGTTTGGGACAAGAAAGTTATCCCTCGATGACTTTTTGCTAGAAATTTTCAGAGCTAAATTACAGCAATTTTAATGCATGTGTAAATTCCACTTTGGCTTTTTCAGGAGCCAACAAATTTCAAAGGTTGCAAATGGATTTAATGCATAAAAAGAGAAAAAAAACCTAGTGGCTACCTATCATCGTATTTACTTTTGTTTGAAGAAAGCAAGTAGAGGGAGAGAGAAAATACAAATCTCCAAGAATTGACAGATTGTGGAATCTTTTGCAAAATGATTGTTTTGATAAAAGATAACCACACCACAAATCTGCCATATAATGTTAATAACCATGGTTGATTTAAAGAGAAAGGCTCCTGGAGCTCTTGTTAGATGTTTCCTAAACAAAACCTTCCTTTCTTTCTACTAAATAGGTAATTTTGGTCCTTCCTGGACCTGACTTACCTGGATGGACAGGGTTAGATTAATCTTAGTTTGATTTAAAGTGTATTTTATCAGCTAAATTATCACCATCTGCGCTTATTACACATCCAATCAAAATGTCTAATGACTTTTTATATACTCCAGACTATTTAGATTAGCAGTGGTCAGCATAGCAGATTCATCCTAATCTTTTGTAATAATGGTAAAGACATAAAACACAGCGCTATTGAAGAATAGATTGGAAAAAAACCCTGAACTCTTCACTGCTGTTAAAAGATAGGCCAGTTTGATATGTACGGCCTTGTCAAGTTTTCTCTCCAATCAGCACTGCAAATTATCAAGGATTTAATATAGAGAGTATTGTGTTGGAATGTAGGGAGTATTTTACTTCTGCAGCAAGGATATGAATTGAAAGGTAAAGGTTCAACATTTTGTATTACTGTAATCACTGTATACTGAATTCAAGTAAATTAGCCTAACAAAGTAGAACCACTTTGGTACAATAATCATCCAAATTTGCTTTTTTTTACTCTGGTCATATATACTGTGATTTATAAATAAAAACCATTACATCATTAACAATAATTAGCAAGAGTTTACCATTGTATTGCACAATTCACAGCATAATTGTGGCATTATTTCCTTGGTCTTGCAAAATTGTTGTCAGAAGAACACTATGTAAAGGTTTGGAGGATGTACTCTTGTAAAATAAATATTTAAAAGCTAGTTAGTCTAATTCATTAAAAGAGACAATTACTCTTATTTGATATTAATTTCAACTCCAAAAAGTATTTTTTGAAAGAAAAATATTTTTCATGATATACAGTCTTATATCTACTGTAGAAAAAACTATTGCTAAGAAATCTAGCAATACCTAAAAATAAATTTTTGCTGAAAGCTTTGGCAGAAACAAGAGTACACAATGGGATTAAGAGGAAAACAGACAACTATTTTTGCCAATATATTCCATTTTCAATGATGGCTAAATGGATAAAGAGAACAGTCATGAAGCACTCAGACAGCTCAATTTAGGATTTATCTTCCTAATGCACATTTAAGAATTATTAAATTTTAGCTTAGTAAACCTAGATTTTAAAACTTGGTTATACAGGACTAGTCAATTTATTGGTGTTTTTTCCCAAAATGTACCTTATGCATTTGATAGACCAACACAAATGTCAATATTTTGCATTTAATCTGTTCTTAAAACCATATGCATCACCTCTTACTCAGTAGCTTAAGGCTGTTCCTGTTGGGCTGTTATGAGCTGTAGGGTATATTGGTACATAGGATACGTCATCTATCAAACAGATTTGGACTTGCTGTTAGTCAGAGCTCTTTATTGCATTTAGGTTTTTTATTTTTATATAAAACTTTGTAAGTGAAATCTTGGTTGCGCTGAAGTCAATGGCAAAACTCAGCTGACTTGAATTAGCCAGGATTTTGCCCATTGTTGAAGGATTTGAAAAATAAAAACAGCTACTAAAAAGCAGATTTTTTTAAAAAGTCAAATATAACAATTTCAGCCATTTCATTTTCAAAGTCTCAGAAATACTAAAGAATTACAGAAAAAAAATCCAACAGACTTATACTGTAGGGCTTAACTGCTTCCTCAAAACTCTACAGTTATTTTTTTGTGCTCATTGGAATAAAGAACCTTCCTGGCACTATGTACAAGGCTATTCCTGTGCAAGCAGTGCAGAGATTTACTTAAAAAGACACCCTGGATGTGAGGAAAAGGTCCAACATACAAAGTGCACTATGCAGATGCTTGCTTGCATCACCTCAATTCTTCTTCTTAAAGGAAAAAAAAGTAAGGAAACAAATCCCTTGTAAAGTTGCTCTCATGCAGTAACACATTTTGAAATAGGAATTAACTACCATTTTCCCCCACTGTATTAAAATATGAAGGCACTGCTCTTTTTAAATGTATGCAAAAATTCCTCATTATTGAATATCAACTTTCTGTTCAGAGCCTTCTTTCACAGTTTGGAAATTTAGCACCTAAAATAGAAGTTTATAATGTGTCTGCTGATACAACATAATAGCACTGGCAGATGATATTATGATAATCAACCAAAGCTATTTGTTGAGGGCTTTTTCAGCACTGGGAATGGATGAAGCCTGTTCATAGGAGGGAAACTGTGATGGGAAGCCTGCAAAGGACTGCCTCAATGCTTTGAATGTAACACAACTCAATGCAGACAGAGATCAGTATTTTTGTGTATTTATTTCAGGCAGAAGCTTGCTCTCCCCCTGCATTTTGATAAAGGCACTGAAAACAAAATAGGCAATAAAAATTGAATTTGGTTACGACTCTCTCCTAAGGTTTGTGTGGAGAAGATTGTGTACTAAAGTCAAATCTAGTTTTTGGGTCAGCATATGTGAATTATGTATTTACATCCCTAACAGTAACATTTTTAATATTTTCCAAGTTGTATTTTAGTTGGTCTTTCAGACATCAGTGTGCAGCCTATCATTCCCTAAATCTTTGGACCTAAAGCTGAGTTCCTGTTATTTTTGAGGCAAAGTCTGCATGGAAGTTAATATAATATGGAGCTGAGTTTGTCAGCAAGGGTAGGTTTGTAGAGATTGGTAGTGGTGTTCCATGCATTATAGGAGGAAAACAGCAGGTTAGCTGCCAGGCACAAACCTGGAATACCTGGAATATTTCATTTCACTGGCACCTTTGTCTGAGTGTAAATTAATGCCCAGTTTTTCCCACAGTAGTAAGGCTGAATTTAACACAGTAGGTCTCAAATAGAAGTCACTAATGAGAACATGAGAGAGGCTGGAAACTGGGTCTAAATCTTGCTGCACTGTTCCGTCTTGATTAATAGAAGTATTTAATTTCAGTATCTGTAGGATTTATCAGAATGTTTCGATGAACTTTGCAACTCTGAACGCCTCTGGCTCTATGTTATTATATCTGTGATTCCAATAATATTAATTTAAATTTGCAGAGAAATACAAAAATATTAAACTTATGCTCTACTGCTAGCACTTTCCTTCCTTAGTTCTGGATAATGGAGAGTGTATTTTTATCATTTCATGTCCCCACCTTTCCAGCAGCGGCATGTTGCTGACTCTGAGTGCATTTAAAGTTTTAATTAATCAAAGAGTCATATTGAAGGCCACCAGATTTGCAGCTTTTCATACCGCTATTCTGGTTTAATACTCTTTAGAAGGATTTAAAACTTCTCTACAAAGATTTAGTGTTGGGTGATTTTTTTTTCCTGAGATTTGGAAAAAAACATTCCTCATTAAAAAAAAAGGTTTATAGCATTTAGTTTCTACAATATAAAAGACAAAATGTTAGATATATTGATTCATATATGTACACACATAAATAAATATTTATTTATTATTTGGTACCAATATAGAAGTTGGATATAACAGTAATGTAAATGCCATAGTGAATACACTACAAAGCACCAATAGTTTCTGGTCTCATGCGAGATTATTGACTTCTTTTCATCATTATTACATTAAATTATAGTAAAAGCAGGGCACAGCAGATAACTGAAGCTTCACAGAATATGAGGGACTGTTCCATATGTCTGCTTTTCCCTTTGGTATTTTCTTTTTTAAATAGTGGGGGAGGAAGAAAAGGCAAACTATGCAAGCTTCTCCTGAAGAGCTAAAATCTGACACGATTTTGAGGCTCTCTGATTCTGTAGCTCCTATGGAGACTCCTGCTCTCTGATACCATCCCTGTGGCTTTAGCATCTTAGCCTTGCTGCTCGAGATCCTCCATTGTTTAGTGATGTGTTGTCCATCTTGAAAGACTTCAAGAAATTGGTTGAAAACATGGGGAGAGAGATTTCCAAAGTCCAAGGCAAGGTCCAGCCTTAGTCCTGAGTGTGGATAAGCATCCATAAATGCCCAGAAAGTGATGTTGTGTGCAATACTGGGCATGGTGCTGGTAAGGCCAAGGTTCAGGTTTGATGTCTTGTGTTTTTATACTTTACTGCTTTCCATACAAAACTTCTCCATTCAAACAAAGTAGAAACTTGTATGCATCTAACTTTCTTTTATTATCATAAAAGTAAAACCCATAGGGTGAAAAGTAATTTTTCTTTTGAAAAAAAAAGGCTTAACAGCTGGGAAATTGGAAAAGTGAGTGGAAAAAAAAAGAGTTTAGCTCAATTAACTACCGTCATTCAGTAGCTTCCTCCTGGGACAACTTCATTTCTTTATTCTATTGTGTAGACCTAATTCCATTGTAATGAAACTTTTGAGATGAAAGGAGTTAAACTTAAAGATGAAAGTCTTAACTACAGCAAATCTAGTATATTAATTTTCCAAATTGTACCAGAAGAAAAGGCTGCTGTTTCTGTCCTGTGGTTTTTGCTTAGAGAGCAGTTCCCACCTCAAACCTCTGAGCATCCATCACGCTCCTTGCCTCGCACAGATGTGACTTCCACAAGACACTCATAAGCCTCTATAGATTTTGAAGGTTTCTAGGATTCCTGGGTAAAATAAAGAAGACTTTTGAACGTACTTTCATAACACGTGTGCAGCAAATAAAATCTGACTGCTGGAATTTCTAGATTTCAAATGTTTAACTAATGCTGTTGTTAATATGGAAATTCAGTGAAGGGGTTCCTTGTGAGCCTATAACTTCACAGTTCATGGAGTATCTGGTCTCTAGGCTTAAGGTATTATTCCTCTGTGGAAACATAGCCGTGCATTTGGATCTTGCAGACTCATCCACAGACTCAGAACTTGGACATTTTTCTTACTTTCTGCACTCTTAAGTTGTGTGAGCCTTCACAAGTTCAGGACAAAAGACTGTGTTTGACTTTCTTGGCTTGCTTGTGTTTTGATATGCTCTTCAGGTAGGATTTCCATCTGTTCCTTTAGGTTATTCTTTCCCCCAGCCATATGGGAAAAGTATCTGTTGGCTTTGGCAGCGAGCTTGTGTCTGTTGAAACAGTGATTGCTGTGTAACTCTTTCTTCACTGCAGAGCTTTTAAGATGTGCAGCTTACGCCCTGGCCAAATTCCCAGGCTGAGTGTTCCTTGCTTCTCTCATGTGCAGGACCTGATGAAAAGTAGCTGGGAGTTAGAAGTTTGTGTGGGAAAGCAGATATATCTCACCGTATTGAATCCATTCGACCCAGAATTGTTTGAAGCCGGACTTAATGATGGTCCCCCATGTGCCAGAACTGGATAGTCTTGGTAAAACTCCCTGCTGGAATTACACCACATTGTCCAAGTAATTCCATATACATTGGCTGAGGCAAGGACAAATAAAAGAGGAATTACTATAGTTGGGTAATTAAGGCATTCATTCATCCAGGACATCCAAATTCAAGTCCTTTGTCCCTTCCCTTCTGAATATTGAATGACTTGCATGTAGTGAAACAGCTTCAGCAGTTCCACTACAAAACACCTTGCAGATTGGTATATAGGGCACTCCTTTGGGATGTGGAAAAATGTGGTTCAGGATCTCAGAGCAGATCAGCTGTAAGAGGGATCTGAAAGAGGTCTCTTGCCTAATCACTCCACTTTCAGGTGCAGTGGAGTGAATAGACTCTGGACAACATTTCCTCTCTTATTAATAAAACCATCTTCTAAATAAAGTGCGTGTACTGACAAGATGAGAGAGTACAATAATTATTTTCTGCTCCTACTGAAAGATGGAATACTTGAGTGGCTTCATTTTAAACCTGTACACAGTGTGTAGTTAACTGTCATTACTGGATATGCAATCGCCGTGGAAAACAGTGAGGATGTCGTGCTTGCTCAGTGCTGAGATAATAATATCTCAAGCGCAATGGCCAGTGAGCTTTAGTGTAGGCAGAAATTAAAATATCTCATGCTGTCCAAATAAGTGATAAAGGCTGCATTTAAAAGGAGACTCCAAGTAATGTAAGATTCATGAACAGTCTTATGTCAGCTGGAAGTAATGAGGAAAACCTTAGCCAATGCAAGAGGCCCATTTAGATGCAGGAAAATAAAAACCCCTGGATCTGAAGAATATTAGTCTGTACAATAACAGTGGTTGACTGGATATTAACTGTAGCTATGCCTAGAAAAATAGAAAGTATGGGTGTTGGTTGTATGCAGTCCTTTGCATACCACAGTCCATGTGGGATGGTTGCCAATTATTGTCATTAATTTTGTCGGTTTATTTTCCTTTGTAGTCCACAGCGAAGAGAGAAAATGCTGGTTATGAATAGCATGCGTAATGAGGAAGTAAGACACTTAATCCCATACAAAAATAATTGTATACGGTGCAATTTTGAGATTAGATTGCAGTCTGAGGCTTTTAAGAGTAAATGCACCTCAAACTTTTTCAACTGCCTTTTCGAGGAAATTGGAAATTTCAGTTCTTTGCTGTCTTACAGTGATACAGATAATGTACATTGAAGAGAAAATAGGGAAATAATAGCTATAGTTGCATCAGTTCTTGCTTTTGAGATATGTGTATTTATAGGGCACATTTGACATTTCTTGTGTTCTTAGAGTGGGACTTTATTACTCAAAATGTTTAAATATAAAATGTCGAAAATGTTTTCCTTCTCTCAGTTTTCACAGATGTTCTTTATTTTAAAATAAATATCAAAGATACTTTGAGCCAAATTTTCATCTCCAGCTATATCCAACCAAGTCTGCCAGTTTTAGTGCGCTTGCTCAGGGATGTCTGCTCATGGTTTTCTCTCCCCTCATATTTTCCCACCTATTCTCACTGTCATATGCTTCAGTAAAGCCTAAATTCCATATCTGATGTTGGATACCCTTAGCTCAATCCCATATGCCTTAATCTTCCAAGCTGGTTTTTTTTTTTCAGTTTCTACAGAAGCAAACTTTGATCTTTATTTACAATCGTGAAAAAAACCCAATAGATTAAAGAAAAAGAATGCTAGAGTTACTGCAAGAAAAGTTTATAGAAATATCTAAGATGCAAGGGAGAAAGAGGCTTTTTTTCCTTTTCCACCATGGACAGATAATGTGAGTGAAAACTGCAGCTTTCATGTACACAGTCATCCTTTACCATATGTCAGTTTGCCATATGCTACCATATGTTTTATCAAATGCAGGGTAGTCTTTCTGCAAATGCAGCCTTACACTGTGTCTTCATTATTAGAAATCAGTACCTCTTTAATATGGAGACTTCTGGCTGAAGATACCTTAGTGGAAAGCCTTTTACAAGACAAGGGAAGAGACAGTTTTATCTTTTTCTTCACCAATTTTCACAAGGAAACTGCAACCTCCTATTTGCTATTTATCTGTAAATAGCACCTTTTTATGGCAGAGATGTGTTTTTCATGTCATATGCTAGATTGAAATCTCCTCTCGATGCTTAAGTAAAATGTGATTATCTCGGGATTTAAAAGGTCTTAAGCTGTGGCAAAGCCATGTCACATTAAATGATTTAAACAGTCATTACTTTTAAATGTGTTTTTGACCTTGTTCAAGAGTGTTGTTTACCTCAGTGGAGAAAACATTACGTTGCCATTGAAAACATCCAGAATTAGCATTACCTAAATTTATTCATACTTGAGCATCTTGGAAGGGTTCAGAGAAGTCCTTGGATTGAGTTTGAAAATTACAGCAGTAGCCTAGATCCTTTTGTAGAAAGAAAAATATAGCAGAAAAATACAAAATTATCCTTTTGTAGAGCAGAAAAATATATCTTGATATAACTGATCAAGACCAGTTTTCACAGTCACTTTACATGAGACCAAACTATCCAAAGTCAGTTTAGTTTTTTCTCTACCAAATGCTTCTATTAGAATGCTTCTATAGAAAAAAAAAAAGTTCTTCCTACCTAGTGTTTCCTACTAGCAAACCAAGAGGTTTTGCTTTCCTGTAAGTGGTACCCATGGTAAGCAGTGTAGCCCATATGAAAGGAGGAACAGCATCCCTTTCCTAGGAATTGTGTGCCCAGTAAGCTCCAAATCCATGTCTGTTGGTCCTATACATCAATTGGTGCAAACTCATCTGATAGATATAGATAAAGATATAGATATATATTTGAAATAATGCCAGTTCCAGAGCATTCTGGCCAGTTTACAGTGAAAAAACCCCAAATATATATAACACATCTGGAAGATGACTGGTCAGATAGCTGAATGTGGAAACCACTTGGAAAGGAAAAAATTAAAGCAGAGATGGGGAAATTAAACAAAGAATGACCATCTAGGTCAGAAGGTAATGAGTTTTCTGTTCTAGTCCTTAATATCATCCTTACTTGTTTGATACATGCTGTCTCTTCTCTGGCTGAATCTCTTCTGCACTCTCCTTAAATGCTGTGATCAACCCTGCCTAAACACGGCCACTTTTCAGTGATTAGCTTTTTGTAGGAAACCCTTGCCAATAATCACAGTTACTATTCTTTCTCCCTCACCCAGTTTTAAACACAAGTTCTTTTTGATCCTTTTGCATAGATGGTTTTCACCTGCACAGAGACAGACCTTCTGCCAGCAAATACTACTAAGGCTGATTACAAATCTCTTTCACACTCATTGTCCATGAAAAACTTCTTTGGTGAGCTAATTTAGTTTGTGTTTTATTTTTACAGTCTTCAGCGCCTTCAGTGCCACTCTGGCTGTTCCTTTGTTGTAGAATCATAGAATGGTTTGGGTTGGAAGAGATCTTGAAGATCATCTTGGTCACCTCTGGGAACTGCCCTGTGGGCAGCGGCACCTTTCACTAGACCAGGGTGCCCAGAACCCCATCCAGCCCAGCCTTGAACACTCCTAGGGATGGGACACCTACAGCTTCCCTGGGCAACCTGTGCCAGTGCCTCACCACTCTCAAAGTAAAGAATTTTTTTCTAGCATCTAATCTAAACCTATATAGAAAGATTATGGCTGTAAGGTGGCATGTATGATTAGCACTTTTGTTTTGAAATATATATAGGTTTGTCCTGATCTCTAGCGCTATAAAAAAAAGTAAGAATTTTTATATTATTACCACTCATTATCCATTTTTCATGATCATTTGACTTCTGAAATCTGTAATTGGTTTATCAATGACATACAGATTATAGCTTGAAAGAGAAACACCTCTAAGATTATCAAAGATGACAAGTGTTTAAAAAATTGATAAGCAAGTTTAATAACCTGCTTCATTAAGTAGAAACAGAAATTAATCTGCAGAGATGTTTACATGTAAAAAGAGCAAGTAAATTGCTCCGTGATTTTTTTTTTAATTATAACAAATCTATTTCCAAATGAAGCAGTTTCTTTGGCTGTCTATCTCCCAGTTGCACAGAAGGGTAGTGATTAGTACAATGAGATAAATCAAACAGTAGAGAAAATGTGCCATTTTCCAAATTACTGCCAATTATTGGTACTTCTTTCTGAGTTACAGGGTCTCCTGGATTCCTATAAAGATGCTTTTGGAATCTTAATGGTCAAAATCAAGATTCAGTGATTTATAGTACAACTAACCATCAATTTCTAAGTTCCTACTGAGTGACGAATACTAAAAGAAAACATTTTTCTTGGTTTTTTAACTTAGCAGACTTACCTTTCCCATTTTTTCAAGCTCTCATTGCCAAACTCTCAAAGTTCCAAGGGTAACCAGGGTTATTTCTTGGGAGCATTCAGATCAGAGGCAACTTAAATAAGCACTGGCAACCACACAGAAAATATGGTGTCATTAATTGTGACAACTTAGCTCTGACATGCATTTTGATGCTTTTTGAAATGAGTTGTTCTGGAGCTTTTAAGACATTATGATGTCATGCAAACAAAATCATCCTTGTTAATACTCTTGAGATTATTTTCTAATCTCAGTTATCCAGGTACCAAATAATCTCTCTTCTGATGGTTTGGTTTTTTTTGCTATTACTGAGAGATTCATTGAGGTGTGAAGTTCCCCAACCTCACCTTTCCATGGCTTGGCTTTCTATATGCATATACCATATACCTCCCAAACCGGATTTCTATTTATAAGCTTGCTGAATTTTCAACTTGTCCTTGCAATTTTGTCTTACTTTTTGGCTTCTGCAGAGCAGACAGCTCCCTGGATCAGAAGTGCTGTACCACATGCATCAGGCAGCATTAAGACCAGACAATTAAGTGCTGCTGAGTAGAATATCTTCTTTATAATTACACACCATCAGCTTTCTAATCCCTCCAAGCAATGAGTCCGATGATTATTTTACATTTATACTATACCTCTAAAAGTGCACTATTGTTCCTGAGCCTTGCTGCATGCTTTGTTTTTATAAGGCATTCTTGACTGTCACTTGCTGCGTCCTGTCAGAGAAAAGAATGTCACCAAGATTGAGAGGAGCGTGAGAGTGGCTCCCAGTTCCTCCAATAACTCTCTGAAAATTTATATGCCAGGTTTAGGGAAATGGCTTGAAAGTCACTCAGAGTAACCCGAGTAAGACCATTTTTTTTTTTTTAGAGGAAACCAAGTCTTCATAGTTTTAAGTTTGAAAAGGTAGAAAAGGAGAAAACACCATCAAAATAAAGAGAATTCTTATGGTGTGGAAACGCATCTAGTCTTAAAAATTGGTATGGTGGATCAGAGTTGCTGAGGGAATGGGTAATTAATAGTTGGTGAGGGGTGGGGTTGTGTTTTGTTTTGATTTTTTTTAACATGAGTTTGATTTCTGGAATGGAGTTTCATGCTGATACATTGTGATTAGTAGATACTTCTGCTCGGAGCTTGAATCACTGTCATTTATAAAAAGCTCTGTGGGGAGCACTAAGCCTCTGGTCTTAGGCATTTACCCAATATCCCCAGGAAACCAAAGCTCAGGCTCCGGAACCCAGGCCTTAATTACACAAGATACTTCCATGAGCAAACTGAAGGTATGTCAAGGAATATTTTAGAATTCAAGAGCAGGTTAGACTATCTGAGTAGACACAGTTTTAGATCCCTTCAGTGCACTCTGCATTAATCATTTCTAATTCTCTAGCTTTCCCCTGTCCTGAAGGCTCTCTGATGTATTCTGGGATGTCCCAGGTTTTGCTGTGTTTCTTTACTTGTGTCTGCTCTCTTATCTGCTACTTTCATAAGCTTTTATAAGCTTCCAAACTTCCTGCTATTGTCTTCTTCCAAGTTTCTACTGAAAGCTGTTTCTGATGAAAAACAGAAAACGGACAGTACCAGGTCACGTACCAGGCTATTTAGGCACTTGTTCTTTCAGCTTGCTATGTTACAATTAAGGCATCCCTGTCAAAAACCCCACAAACAAATTAAAACAAACAACTCGCTAATATATATGTATTTTAAAAAATCATAAAAATAGGTCCGTGGTGACTAGCATGGATCTCTGTGGGAGTGGAATCAATTCAAGTATTGTAAAATAATATTTCATGCAAGTTTAATGTAGTTTTTAAAGGTTTTAAAACAATTGTCTTCTCTTATCCTTCATGAATGAAAGGAAACTTCATCATGGTTAAAGTGAAATAATGACATGCAATGACAAAAATACTCATGCTTTCTAAGGGTTTAGTGATACAATTCTTGATAACTCTGCTTCCTGTAGTTTTAGTGCTTAATTGTGGGAGGATTTATCCATAGTATATTTTGACTAGTATTATTTTTCCATGCAAAAGAATAATACAATGCAATTAACTCCTTACTCTGATCTTTTCTCTTCCTTAGTTAGTTTCTGGATTTACTTACAGAAATAAAATCAAAAGCAGTAAAAATAGGTTGGGGGTTTGTTTGTTTCATAGTTTTACAACACAACCTAGTTATGCAATTCTTTATTCTGAAATTTTGGTTGCTATTGTTTTGCACTGTGAAGTATTCAACAACAGCAGGATATATCTAAACCGAAAGAGAAAAGGTCATAAAAGCAGATGTGAACATATAAAGCAGGGGGAGAGGAGGAGAGCAATATCACGTACACTGGAATATCACACATACTGTGCAACAACCACAAAATGTGCAGCATGTCACATACAAACCACTTTCAATAGTGGGTCTGTTTCTATGGGTAAAGTTTTGAACTCACAAAAAAATTCTTTCTCAGGCATGTTCTTAGTTCTTCAACTTTATTTATTGGAATGTAAATGTATTGTACAAGTACAAATCTTTTTATAGACACTGCAACAGATGGTCAAACACCATGCTTACCTACAATTATATCCAAAATTAGTGTGGTTGGTTATGTCATCAAAGACAATAAAGGAACAAATGTTCACAAATAAATCCAAACCATCAGAGGTCCAACCTACTCTGCAGAACTCCAGTTGGCCATGTGAACTCCAGAACACACACCTAGTGCTTACGAACTCTGGAAAAGTCTGTCAGGTGATGAGAGGGGTTAGAGTTCCTCCCAGCTGAAACAATTCATTGGTTTGTGTAGATGTGTTTAAGTCACATCAGCTAAAATAAAGCAATATTCATTTTTTAAATCACAGCTCTTAAAAAGCTTCTTTCTAAAGCAGAGTTTTTGAGACCTTTAAAGTACAACAAAATCTAAAATCATAACATACTAAGTGTTGTCATTTGACTAGGAAAAAAGGGTTTAGAGAAACCACAATTATTTCTTTTGGCTTTGGAAAAGAGCCAGCAAGTCTATTATTTGTTCAGTTCTATTTGCAGCAACAGAAAATAGGCCTAAATTCCATATGGCTGCAGTGGGAAATGCTGCTTCAAAGGTGGGTACTCCTGCTCAGAGATATTTCATGGTAGTCTTTCCAGCAGGTAGTCGGGATATTCAGAGTTGGCCTGATTAGGGGGAACTTACACCGTCAAACCAGGACTTAATAACCCCTACATCACTCTGTGGAGAAAGTGCAAAAGGAGGTGGCTGCAGCAGCCCTCATCTTTTCCCAAGTTATTCCTGCCAAGGTTATTACAGGTTGGTTGGCTGATAAAAGGATGGCTCGCATTTCACCTCTCTGACACAGACTGAGTCAAACTGCGCCGCTCCTGTTCCAGTTTTCTGGTACCGTAGGCAGATAAATGTATTCTCCTGGATATCTCCCTTTCAACACCAGTGATATGGCTTCCATTGTTGCTCTAAACCAAATCGCACTCAATCTTGAAACCCTAATTCACATAGGTACAGATTAGACTTGACCCATTGTTTTGGCTTTTTAAGCACTTGCCTTTGTGCCTATTGTCTGTCGAGCTTTTCAGAGTTATTCAGTATCAGCTCCCTGAAGTGGCTCGTTAAAATTTGTGTGTGTTTGTGTGTCTGGCTTGGAGGGAATGGAACCCAAGAGAAATACCTTCATATTACCTTTTAAAACAAGCACAGGTATAAGAACTTATTGACTGCTTCGTCTTCCTCTTTGTCTGTATGCATTACAAGTCCCTCAGCACCAAGGTTTGATATTTATTGTTGGTTTGTTTGATATTTATTGTTCATAGTTGATATCTGGTAAAATATTTTACCATACAAACTCACTGATTCCTTAATTCAAAAATTCCTCAGAATGCACAATGTTTTTGACTGGTTTGCAATTATTTGAATATTTTCAAATACCATGAAAATTAACAAGACTGCTTTGAAAAATGCCATTAGAAATAACATATGCCCTTTTAAGAGAGCTATTGTTTATTATTTGTGCATGCCTGTCCATTTTAGCCTTCAGCACCACTAATTGAATTTCAGGTGAACCTCACTTTCACTTTTGATTTTATTACATATATATTTTCTGCATTTACTTACAGTAGGTAAAAAAAAAGGTAATTGAGGAGGGGGAGGGAAATCTTTTTCCCTCCTTCCTTCGGGAAGGAATAACCAAGATGCTGGTGCTAATTCTAGCCAGCATGGAGCACATTCTAGCTTAATTCTGTATGCATGTTTGCCAGTGTCATTATCATCAGCACTGGTGTCACGGGCTCTGTATGAGAATTAGAATGAGAGCAGGTACAAGAAAGACAGAAGGACTGAATGGCAAATAAGCCCATCTTACTTGACAAATGAAAGCTCCTAATTTTTCAGAAACATCGCAAGAGAGCTTTGGTGAAAATAGACTAACTGAATGAGTCAGGAACACAAGTTTTGAGTACAGATGTTCTTAAAGGATAAATCAGACCCACTAGGCTTAAAATGGTGACTCTAGCCTGAATCTCCTCTATCCAAAAGTTGTGCAAAGCACTGAAAGGCATCAGATGGGAATGTCCATCAATACCTCTTCCACCAAAACCCAGCTGAGAAGTGCTGCAGAGTTTCTTGTCCCTCCCTCTTTACTGGCTGGCATGACTCCTTTAGGTCTCTTGCATGCACAGTCTGCTATCCTATGGTGGTGATGGAAAACAGAAGTGGAGAGTCGTGTTGCTCCCCGTGTGATCCTTCCGAACTTATTCACAATCCTTTGGATCTCACGTGGCAGCAGAGGGGAGCGCTGCTTCGCTGATGGAATAACACTGATGAATTCAGTAACAGGAGCTTTGCAGAGCAAAAAACAACAGTTAGTTAATCTGTGACTGTGACCACATTTATCATTGGACTCCACCTCCTTAATAGTCTACAGCCATTTGTCAGATTGTCCCATGATGTTAAAATACCACATGCATTTAGTAGAAAGTTTCTTAGCACAATTTGTAAGCGTCAGACTTGTGGAGGGGCTACGTATTCAAATGTAAATTTAAGGCTATAATCCCCAAACGGTTTGCTGTGATTTCTGAACTTGTGAAGCAACTTGGGTTGATTTTTCCTTTCCAAGTGAAAAGCAGAATGCTTTCCTGTTGTTTGAACTGAGACCAGAGGATTCTTGCCTATTCCATCTGCATTTCACCCTACTACATTTTCAGAGTTATAGATGTCATTCAGAGTATATGTGTCATTCTACATGGAGGACTGTGGAATTGCATCAGTTTATGCAATAATTGTGTGGCTTATGTGACTTCATGTTGTTGTAAATGAATAAGTGAGAGGTTCCTGAAATCAAAGCTTACAAAACCTTAAAAAGAGAGGGGGGAGAGGAGAAACATAGGGATATAATTATAGGTCCTATGTACAGTTTTAATCTGCTAGCAGTATTGTTACCTGTAAGGATTAAAAAAAAAAAAGTCATACCTGTTCTGAAAACAATTTCATAGTGTTAATTATGTGGCAGTGGCTCTGGATGCTTAAAGTATATTATAGATATTTCAGAAAGCTTCGACAAATCATGTATTTTGTAAAGGGGACCTGGCCCATCCTAAGTAGTCCATTATTGTTTAGCTAAAGTCTTTCTAAAAATGTCTCCTTTTTTATTTAGTAAATTACTCATGAATATGAGATTACTTCAATATTTATTGCCTTAATCAGGAAAGGATATGAGGATATGAGCAGAAGCTTTCTTGGGGACTGTTGCTAACCTCTGAAATGTTGCAAAGGATACATAAACCCAAATATAGAGCTTTTTCTTTGTTCTCTTACCCGCATGCAGGCGAACAAGTGTACACACACACACCCCACTCACACTCTTTGTCCTTCTCATTTCATTTCCCCATGCTCTCTTTTATAGCTATGGTAATCTGCCCAGCAGTCAATATATTCCCCATGCAGGCTGGATGAATTCTCAGGAAGGCAGAGAAGCTTGCATCCCAGCTGTACTGCTGTGGCAGTGGTTTTGTTGTCATTTTTAAAGGGTTTGTTTGCTTTTAGTTTGGTTTTGTGTTATCTTTCTTTCTCTCTCTCTCTCTCTCTTTCTTTC